>JAZGTN010000258.1:0-600000 GCA_037783415.1 Leptasterias polaris
TTAGAGTTGACCTGAAGCCAAACCTATAATATTTGAAGCAAGTCCTATTTGAAAACACTGTCGACAGTAAAGCCTAAGATTGCGACCAGTGTGTTTCTGAATTCTGGATATGCATCGAAGGTAAATCACTTAATATCAACATCAATCAATTGTTTATATAATTTATTTTATTAATACAAATTGATTAAAAGGGTCTTTTTACTGATATGTGAAGCTATTTGTTATGAATAATTTACACACAAAAAGGGGTAGCTCACTACATAGTACTTTTACTTGACATTAAGATTGAGAGCTAGATAAACTCCAGCTCACCGTCGTCATCACTCCCCTTCCCTTTAATTCTCTCCTCGGGAGAGCTTTCCTCTTTGCTAGCAATATTTCATTCAGTGCTTAAAAAAGAATGTACCTCTTTTTGTAAATAATAAAAACCTCTGAAGACCTGCTGTTATTCGGGATTTTAGAGCCTTTTTCCGACTCTGAATAGTTATTTCCATTGCAAAGTGTAATACTGCGCAGTAGTATAAAACACCACTCCCACAAACTACGTCACGCGAATTTATCCGATAAGGATGACGTCACGGGTCTTTTCGTCAAACAAATCACGAAAAGCATCGTTGTGTTGTGATCAAAATGGTTTTATTTGTGTTTTTTTAAACATGTTCATGGGATGTGAACTGTATGTCTGTATTCATTGGGCACTTGTAAATTAGCTTCGGCAAACTTCTGCTTTGTTTTGGTTCACGTACTTCTTTAATAAACACCTTGTTTCTAGGGTTCATAACTCTCCAGCAGTCCATCGAGCGATCTAGAAAGTCAAGGCTCGTTCTTGGGAGTCAGAACTTTCCAAAAGATCCAAACAACAACATAGTTCCAAGGGGAAAGTTCCTTTTGTTGTTACTTTTCACCCCTCACTTCCTCCCATTCGTAAAATAGCCAGTTCTAACCATCATGTTCGTCACACATCAGATTGACTTCATCGTGCTGCACAGGAAGAACCCACATGCCTACCGACGCACACCCTGTCTCAGCGATTCCATCCCCTTTGCCACAGATAACTGTAAGGTGTTCCAATACTTCCAAATGCATCGGTTGTAGACAACACATCAAGGAATCAGACTCCTTCACCAGCCATACTATATAAGTGGTACCACCGATAAGACAAGAGGGTCAAGTCAGCTGCACCACCACTAATCTCATCTATATAATATCTTGCATAGTTTGTGGTGTTCAATTTAATATGTGAAACAAGAACTACACCCAGGAGACGTTTCTACGGCCACAGATCCTAAGTCAACACCTATAAGCTGGATACACCTGTAGGATATCATTTCAATCTTTCTAATCACTCCATTTCTGACATGACTTTACAGAGCATTGAGGCACTAATTGGTGACAGAGAGACTGTTCGTCTGAGTTGGGAGAAACTGTGGATAAGGCGCCTCCAGACCATTAAACCCCATGGTTTGAACACCCAAGAAGGACAATGACTAATAACCTATTGTCTTTGCCTTTTCTTTTTCCCTACAAATGTCCACCTGTTTAGTCTGCCTTATTTACTAATTATTACCTTTTCTCCCACTTCCAACCTTCCATTTTGTCAATTTTGTTTCCAACTTATTGTGGTCAAACCAGCCCCTTCCCTCCACCCCTTTGTCTCCTTGTTCTTTGTTTTAACCCTTGGTTTTTTGTATGCGTTCTGCTTTTTCCCCCCTCCCCTCTCACTCCCCCCCCCCCTCTCTCTCTCTCTCCCTACTCATGTATTTCCACTTGACTGCTCTTGTTACACTTGTACACATGTTTATGTGTGTTCTGATGTCAATCAGCCTTCAAGAAAGACTCTGCTATGGTCGACAAGTCAGGCCATTAACTGTTTTTTGCAATTATACGACAGGTCATTTTGGTTTGTAAGCAGTTCTGTTTTACAACACTAAAATCTGGGTAAAACATAACCACTTCTGTTCCCGAACTGAAAACGAGGTTGGTGGATATCTTTTAGACCAAAAAATAAGATGACAAAATGTGTGAGAATATGTACAGTTTGGGAGTCGTGTGTGTTTTTGTTAAGTGTGTTGTTTTGTTTTTTTGTCTTCATTAACTTATTCGACACCAAGTGGTGGGTAAATTTAAACGGAAAAGGGTTTCCCAAGCTTCACCCGCTATGTGTTTTAATTCGTTAGTATAATACTTGTTCTTTCTTGGCACGACAGAGATCTGCGCGTGAAATCATCATACATCATGATTCTGAACCTGAAACGTTGTATTCCGATCTGGCGTTGATTCATCTCAATGAACCCATCCAATTCAATGACTTCATACGGCCAATCTGTCTCCCGCCACAAAATACGCACTTTGAGGAGGATGACGACGAACGCGTGCACATCCCTAACGTAGCCGAGGGTGATACAATGGCGGTTGTGATTGGCTGGGGGAAGATTGCTGAAATTGGATGGACCTCTGTTATTCTCCGAGAGGTGTACGTTAGTGTTAATGTGCCAAGAAACGTATGTAGGCCAAAGCTTGTTCGTCATAATGTGACAACTAACATGGTTTGTGCTGGCCCAAGGGGAGGTGAGTCGTGCATACTTTGTCTACCTCCAATATGCCATTTCCTTACTGTTCAAATCTATAGACCATGTGACCTGTGACATCACATGTTTACAAAAGAGCCACAGAGCCTGGATTTCCTGCGGGCACAGTTTGTACGCAGCTTAAGGGAATAATACAATAAATCTTATGTTTTATGGAGATTGCACTGTCTGGTAATATTCAAATGTTTTGATATGAAAAAGGGGGACATCTCAAAAGCTGTACAGCTGTTGCTTTTGTAACTCTTGAATTTATGTGAAAATTATGACACATAATGTAAATTTTCCCATAATATGGCAAGTGTAGTATCTTACCAGTCAGAAAATGCATTACAAAAATGTACAAGGTCACTATTTCTGTAAACAAAAGTGTTACGGCGGAAATTAACTGCAATACATTAAACACAATAACCACTGCTTGTGACTATTTTGACGGTTCCTTTGCTCATGTACATTTAATACTCTTTGCTTATCGCCTCTCCAGTGCATCACAATACACAATCCATGTAAACATCACAATATATTTCTGAACGTGTAGTTCGTTTCAATCTCGATGTTCAGTTCTTTCAGTAGTATACAAGGGCTGCGAAAGACATGAGCTGTACGTAAAAGTACAAAACCAAAATGGCTCTTACACAGTCAATTCCACCGAAGATTCACTCCGCAAGCAGTAGGGATCTTCTCTGTCCCTTCCTTGAAATCCAGTCAAATTTGCACACAAATAAGTCTCTGTTTGAAACGAAATTCAAGTTTTCTGATCAAGTTTTGATTCAGCGATGCTCGCATCTATCTCGCTTCTCCTGCCGCATGCACACCCTCAAGCGACCGAGCCAAACTTAACTAACAGTAACAAAAAGTAATTTGGTCTATATCGTAAAGACTTGGTCTATTAATTTGACAGCTGACGGCAATCTCATCTTTCGAGTAAGTACTCTGCAAACTGTTTCTATTTATAGACCCAACATTCCCTCGGTAAAAGTATTGGCATTTGGCTTTTACAAGAATGGGCTTTCGTTTAGCCCACCAAAACTTGCATGCTATTTCAGATTAATTGCTGCTATTTTAACTTTGTTTTTAGTGTGGCGCTACATATGTTGAGAACTATATAAAACAAACAGTGGGGTTGGAAATCAGCCCCCTACTGCCCTTGCTAGCTACACGACTATGAAATTAGCACAGAAGTTAAAATTTTAAACGTCAACTTAAATTAATAATGTTAACATAAATTAAAAAAATTAAACCTGAAGCCCTGTATTTTGTAAACTTTTTACCTGAGCCAATACTGTTCAAATGCGATTTGCTTTGCCCTTCAAGACCGTTTCCTCCTCAAAACTCAGACCACAATAAAGGTTCACCACAAAAGAGTAGAATTAAATTGTAAGTGCTCGCTGTTTTCTCGAAAATGGGGCTATTAAACAATGTCGAGTAAATATTGTTAATGATGCTCGACTGGTGGTGTTGATGAGAACTGGATGATTCCAAAAGTCTATTTTTTATTTTGAAGGCAAACATTTGTGATTCTGTTCTTTTTATATATATATTTATTCATTTATTTATTTATTTATTAATACATTTATTTATTTTGATGTGTTCCTTTATTTTTCAACATTATTTTAACGACATATTTAGGTGGGCGTGACAGTTGTGGTGGGGACAGCGGGGGCCCGCTCATGCTACAAGACGCAACCACCGATCGCTATTTTTCATATGGAATGGTATCTTGGGGTGACGAATGCGGAAGGGAAGGCAAGTTTGGTGTGTATGTGCGGATGGAAAACTTTGTAGATTGGATACAATCTAAGATCAGCGTGAACCGTTGAATCAAGGCTGTGGTGTGGAGTAAAATCACTAAATTGTTGTCAAACGTTTAGGTCAATCTTTTGTTTAACCCAACGATATTATCAACACTCACTGTGAAGTTCAGATAAGCACAGCTAGGTGTTATTATAATTTCCAGGAGGGACAATGAAGATGATATACAAATATCAGTAAAACATAATTGTGTCCGCTCCTTTGCTTAAAGGGAGTTTATACTTTTTGGTAAATGTCAAAAACTTGGTGTATCCCAACATAAATACATGAAACAATAAACCTGTGAAAGTTTAAGCTCAATCGGTCATTGCAATCACCAGAAAAAAGTGGGGATAAACCTTAAGTGTTTTCACTGTTTTCAAACATCGAGTTTTTGACTTATTGAGATCAAAACTAATTGTTTTACTCATTTCTCAAAAACTATAGCATTTAAAGCCAAACTATTTCAAAGGGAGTTTCCCATCATGACCATCTTTATACCAAGTAAGTTATGTGTGAATCTGTGAACATTTATATTTTTACTCTTACCAATGTTACAAACACCCATTAATTGTTAATTACCTTTTCATTTTCGATTTTTGGTTCGTTTACACATGCAAGTATTTCGCTTAGATTAAGACAAAAGCAATATTTAAAAAAAAATAACGCTGAATACTTAAAAAATCAATCTGCACAATTACCTGTGCTTGTGACTTCCTCCACATATAATGATCTGGGGCTGAACAAAGAAACATTTACTGGCACCCCAACAAAGATTCTGACAACAATTATAGGGAGACCATCAGCATAGGGCTAGATAGTTCAGTTGGTAGCTCCGGAACGTTAATTTAGAGGTCGTTGGTTCAGATCCCGCTCTTTTCGATTTGTCTTTGGTCACCCCTAATATATTTTAGAATTTAACCAGTCATTTTCCTTAGCTATAGTTATCCTCCTTTTTGAAAAAAATATCACGTTATGAGAAAACAAAATAAGGTGACACTTTCGTAGGCTCGATTGCTTTGCTATGTTTCTGTGTTGTGGTGTATCTTCTCACTTAATAGACATATTATGCCCTAAGACACTTAATGCACTTACGATGTTGTCTAAGGAAAGTACCCGGACTGCAATCCATAGCAGCCAGCCACCAACCAAGGTCTTTACCACGCGGTGAAGATCGGCTCCCCCACACTGTTATTCCCGATAATAAATAACTTTAACAAAGAAAAACAGTAATAATCATCAGAGTTTGTGATTTTTCCTTCGCTGTTAATAATTTATAAATGTTCCACTCATGTTCAAGGGCCATCCTTTAAGCTGTTCAATTCTTTCGCGTGGCTCCTAGTCCCTTGCACATATTAACTACAATGTACATATTTTGAATAACCAGACTAAATACAGCTTACAAACCAAAAGAAACCATAACAATATAAGTGCTCTTTTGATTTTTCAGATTTTCCTAGCTCGTTCATTTAATTTCTATTTTATTTAATTTTTTGAAACATAGCTAGCTATACATAATGCTTACATCGATGACTCTAAAACTGCACAGAATCAAGACTGCTTGTAAACGATATTGTTTAAGGGGAGGCTGCACTCAAAGATAAAAATAAACAATAATATTCATAATTAGTTACAGTCTTTTTACCTCCCTCTGATCAAAATCAAGTTAGAATACCATTTTCAGTATACTGTGATTTGTTTTCAAGGTAATTATTACCCCCAAAACAACTTTAACTTTTAGAAGGAAAAAATAAAATAAATTTGTCAAAAATAGCCAGCATTGTAAAGAGAAAGAAATAACCCCATACGCACAGACCTTTAATTCTCTCCTCCAAGGAAAAATCAGCCCCCCGAAACTTGACCTTCAACTTTTACTGAGATTTAGCATATTGCCTTCTGATTTTAATCTAGAATATAAATGTTTTACAAAATGGCGGGTCGTGTGAAATCAGGAAATAAAAGGGAACCGCTTAATTTCAATGGAAAGTTGTGTGAATCATGTTATTTTACTTCTAAAGAATCTTTTCAACCATTATTCATTGCATAACTAACGATTTTGTATCGGCAAAAAAAGCACCCAATCTGAAGGCAACGTACCCCCTATGGTGTTCCATATGTGTCACTCCTTTCCGTCGCCTTTTCAATTTTGTCCGTCGCCTTTTCAATTTTGTCCGTCGCCTTTTCAATTTTGTCCGTCGCCTTTTCAATTTTTCCATCGTAGGTCCACGTGACTACCAGGTGACTATCACATGACTCCGAAGGAAATTCGACCTTTGGGAGGCATACCGCAGTTGCCAAAATGTATACGTTGCTTCATCCACAGTCGAGACCAGATAACTACGATAATATCCTTTTTCAGTTCCATTCTTGATTTACTAAGCAAAGCCTGTACATAGACAGTATGGTTGAGGTATCCAATAATTTTTCTTTGCCAACAAATCATCACATGGTCATCATGTGACGGTCACGTGGCCGATTCAGAAGAAAAAAATGCGCCTGAAAAAATGAAAGGGCGACGGACAAAATTGAAAAGGCGACGGACAAAATTGAAAAGGCGACGGACAAAATTGAAAAGGCGACGGACAAAATTGAAAAGGCGACGCACAAAATTGAAAAGGCGACGGACAAAATTTCAAAGGCGACGGAAAGGAGTGGCACATATGGAACACCATAACCCCCTTTTAAAATCAGCCTAAACAAATCGTCGTGGTCGTGGAAGAAAGATGTAGCGACAAGGTACCGGAGTATAGGGCGTAAGCAACTTAATATGCAACAAGTTTGTTTCGAGACTACGGATGTGAATGTTTGATCGGTTTTCTGCCATTCAATAGTCATTATAGGCCATAATAATAGGCAGGTTGAATTATGCATTGGAATGGGAAAACATCTCTTCGTGTAATTCTTGCAACAAAAATGTACCAGTAATGCCGCTATTTGTTTTTCTTTTAATCTTCTTCTTCTTTTTTCCAGGGGAAGCCATTATGTTGTTTACGCTTTTTAAAAACTGGAAAAAGTACTTTGCGAGTGTGCCTGGAAGAATGGCGTTGAGCCTAACTCCCTTCATCCGGGCACTCGACGAAATATAGTAGTCTTTTTCTTTCAAAGAAAGTTAAAGGGAATATACACTTTTGGTTTTCGGAAACGTTCGATTGTTTTAATCCTAAATTAGAGATTTATACAATAAAACTAACAAGTGAAAATTTCATTTCAAAAGGTGGCCGTTTTTGAGATATCGCCAAAAATCTGGAACGGTTATGTCCACGCAGGAGGAATAATTCGTAATAGGAATACACAATCTGAGAAAAGTATCTGACAGTAACGTTTTTCAGATTCAAATTTTGGGGGTTAAAAACTGATATCTTTTCCCATAACCAAATTACTTCAAAGTGAAATTATTCTCAAAATGTGTTATACTATCGTAAACTGCTGGACTCCTAACCTAGTAAGTTTTATTTGCCGTTAATTTCAGGAATGATTACCAAACACCTTCCCTTTAGGGTGCCATGGCCGAGTGGTTTAATGCATCGTGTTCAAGTTCTGGTGGTCTAGACATCGGGGTATGGGTTCGAGTCCCGGTCATGACGCCTGTGTCCTTGAGCAAGCCCTTTCGCTACAATTGCTTCTCTTCACCCAGGGGTATAAATGGGTATACCTGCATGCGAGGGTAGAGGTTGATATTGTGTTTAAAAAAGCCTTCGGAGCGCCACGGCAGCTAGGGCTGTACACACCCCAGGGAGCTGAGAAAGATTAAAGGAATGTTATTGGCCAAAATGACCAGGACACTAATGTGAAGCGCATTGATACGTTATTGTAAAATGCGCTAAATTAGAACTATAAGTAGTTAATAATAACTCAAGACAATATTGTCATCAATTAAACAACATTTAATGTGGTGGAAAGTATAGCTGGATCGAATCCACGATTGCTAACAACAACTTATTGCTCACTGATCTTGACATTCGTAATAGGAAGGCTTCAACCAATAGAGTTAATGTGCTCTGTGCTTCCTGGATGGATGGTGTACAACCATGGGCGTCAATCTGTTTTGAATTGTGGGAGGCATCAGGGGTCGTGGCACTTACTGCAAGGTGTCCAGGGGCCAGTTCGAGAGCCCTTGGTGGGGTCCAAGAGCGAAGCCCTTGTCGGGGTTCAGGGGACGGACCCCCCTGAAGCTGTTTGGCTTTAGCATGTCTGGGTATGGCATAGAAAAGCTCTTCTTGCTATGAGTAATTATAATTATACAAATGTTTAAAAAATGGCTCGGAGACAGAGAGAACGAGAGACACCAATAAAAGCCCAACATACATAATTAATATATTATTAATCTTACATACTTTAATCGCACAGTTTTTTAATCGTCGAAAGTCTCCCTCCCTTCCTCTCACGTCAACCCCCCCCCCTCCCCCTCCCCCCTTTCTGGGTTCACCAATGGACATCATTCATGTGTGTTAACAGGGGGCTTCAAGACCTTCTTGAATTCCTCAAAATCTCTTAGATTCTGTGTTATCAATGGAACTCGTGTTTCTTATTTGTACATTGACAACTTGTAAGATTTTCCTCGATGGAGGGGGGGGGGGGGGCTCAAATTTATTTAACGGTTGAGGTCCAGGGATGGGGTCTATTAAGAAGCTCTAAAGCTCTGAGCTTTGGCGTTTTGAAAGGGTAAAACATCAAGCCCCCGTAGTCCTACGTCTAAAAACATAGAATTAGACACACCCTTTAAGCACTTTTGATCCATATCGATCTTTTAAATCTTACTTGAAATATTTATGTAACATAAAGGGGGCTCAAAAAGTGTGTCTCCCACAATTCAACTAGTAAGACCGAGTATGCATAATATGGACATAACCTGGAATAAGTGGGCAGCAATCCTTCAATATATTGTTTTGCAAAAGCGGCGTCATATAATAATCATTTTTAATTATCAGATTACTGTTAAAAAAATTAAACTAAAAGTTTAACTGGGGATGAATTTGATGTGTCATTCGGAAAGGGTACGATTGCACATAGCCGACTTAAGGAAAAATGTGGAATAAAAAGGAAGCATCACGTAAGGACAAGCGTTTTGATCTGTCGGTTCATATCTTGTGTCAAGCAAATTTATTAAATGATCGCTGGTAATAAAACAAAGGGACCATCCGGCGTTTCTCAAAACTAATGTAGTACTATAATTACACTTGTCCGGCAATCTAATGATTACGGATAGACTTACTTGAAACCCGGAACAATGGACAAATTGGCACGTTGGTTTCAAATGCTTACGTTATTGTTAAACATTAAATTTGAACCTTGTCTATGACGCCGTCGCTCAATTATTGAGTGTCTGTTTTTAATTAAATAGTCGGTACTCCCTTTATTTTATTTTTTATTTTTGTAGTTCCCCATTTATACCTAGCTAATTAGCATGCCAATTGTCTTGTTACCATGTGTGTGTGTGTGTGAGTAGGTAACCACATTCAAACCGGGCACCTATAACAAAAGAGGACAATATGTCCACGGTTGCTATCACAAAGGAAAGCACTGTGGTCCACGGTTGCTATCACAAAGAGTTGAACAAAGGAGGGTCCACGATTGCAGGCTGTTACACACTTGTGTGTGTGTGTGTGGGGGGGGGGGGGGGGGTGTCATCAATGACCAGCTCTCCTGGGATTCCTGTTGGAATTGTCCGTATGTGATTTTTATTTTTATTTTTTTTAAAGGGACACGTTGCCTTCGGATTGGGCGCTTTGGGCTATAACAAGCATTTGATGTGAAAAGAACACGGTCGGAAAGATGTTTTAAAAGTAGAATATAATGATCCACACAAACATTCCTCAAAATTGTGTGGTTTTCCTTTTATTCGTGAACTAACACGGTCCGCCATTTATGGGAGTCAAGATTTTGACTCCCATAAATGGCCGACGTGTTCCTACTAGTCTTATTTCCAGTCGTAAAACGATGATCAGAGTGCTGCTGTGATGTGCCGTGTCTGTTGTCCTCATCCCTCCTGTCCACAATAAACATTTGGTATAAACAACACCGGTTGTTTCTCTCGGTTAGTCCCATGACAGTTTTCTTACCCTGATTGACGAGGTTTCTTCTTTTTGGACACGTCTTAAATCTGTTTTTTATGGCGATCCATTTTGACATATGAACGGTGTAGGTGTTTACATACACGTACATGTACATACAAACCGAGCTACGCCGCATATTCGCGGAATAACCAGCCACATATTCCGAAAATAGAATACATGCAACACAGGGAGGTGAACAGATCAGCCATATTATACTCACCTCCCTGTACTGCATGTGTTCTATTTTTCAGAATATACGGCTGGTTATTCCGCGAATACGCGGCTGGCAATTTCGGGCCCAATAGTGTGCTAGCTTCAGAGGTGAATGGTATGTTACCCAGTGTTCATCTGATAGGTTTACCAGGCCACTGGCTACGGCAACAGCCTCACTACTGTTCATCGCGCATTTTGCCATTACATGGACGATGGTATTTACGGCTGGAAATACATATACGTTTCGCGGGAAAGATGTTGAGGGGTCAGAGGCCAATGTTGTTTTTTTTAATCACCATTCACTAATTATTACACATTAAAGGTGTTTTATTGTAAGAACAACTCTTAATAAGGATAAGGAACACCTCTAAACAGTAAAATTTCATGAGATTTGAAGGCAACGTGTCCCTTAGTATGACCTATCATAAATTAGTAATTTCGGGAGAAATCAAAGAAAATGCGAATGATATAATATGGAAGAAAACCCAGTCTTGGCATGAGTATTCCTCATTGTGATTCAATTCCATATCGGTAACTGAACAGAGCGTATTGGGCGAGTTCAAAGAAAAGTCCACCTTTTTCTTTGCAACGGGTGTAGTTGGCGCCGTTGAAGGTCTACTGCGACTTCAACTTAAATCGTTATGAACTTGATTTTTTTCTTCAACTGCATAAGTTTTTATTAGCTGTTCTTGTTGTTCTAGTTGTGCGCCCTCTGTTTTTTTTTTTTTGATGGATACGTAATGGACACAGAATATCAACCGGCTCTTATAGCACCTCTAAAAAGTTTTCTCAATTTAATTGAAAAAATATTTGTAAATTGAAGTATTGATCTGTAACAATGATTGTTGAACTATTTACGGATTCTAGACCATTATTATGCCAAAATCATTGTGTTGTTGAACAAAATGTTGTTTTATTAAAAGTAAATTACTGTATAAAAATGTATTATTTATTCTACTCATCGCTCGAAAATATTCGATATTAATAAATATAGGTAAACAAAATTGATATGGTTTGCGTATCTATATCCACTGTAGTAAAGCTTAAAAAAATAATTTTCGCGGGCTTTCAGTTCATAATATCCTCAGACGAAGACCTAAGTGCATCATGTTTCTCTTCGTCAACAGGTAATTATGTTTTAACTTACTTATTGCTTACCGTTTGCATTAATATTGTTCAATCGAACAAGTATCATCATATTCCGTTTACCTTCATAGTCTAAGTTGTATATAATTTCTATTTAATCATTGATTTATTGACTCGTTTGCCATGGATACCGGAGACAAACGGAGAGTTAGCTTTATACCATTGGCATGTCCTTAAGACACGTTATGTATTTGTTGTAGTATTCCTCTTGGGACAAGGCAGTCCCTTCGTTTACCTTTGCAACCTATTTATTAAACAAGCTTTGCTTTGGATCCAGCTTAAGTTGATTGATAATTTCCGAGATGATTGTCAAGATGGCGGACGCCGCCCAGATTATGGCGCGAACCGCAGAGAGTTGAAAGTTCAAGTATTAGTTTTCAGTTAACGTTTTATAAATATTATTGTAACAGTTCATAATATCCTCAGACGAAGACCTAAGTGCATCATGTTTCTCTTCGTCAACAGATCTTAATGTAAATAAACGACCAGCTTTAGAAACAAGTATATAAGAACAGCCGTGTCAAGTGTGAGATGTGTTAAGTCAGAGGGGTCACATACACAAGAATAACAGTACTTAATAGTTGTATAACTACATCTAAGTCTCCAAGATAATCTAGTTGTTAGACCGAGCGCTTTGTTTTTGTTTTTGGGGGGGGGCTTTTTCATGGAACAACTTTTTGATATAAATATAGGCCTTTGGGAGACGTTTTGGGGAAGTACAACCAGCCAATGTCATTGCAATCTCATGACATCACAAGGACGCTTGCAAATCTTCTTTTGCTTATTTTAATGGGCAATCAACGCATCGTTAACGTTATGAGGGGTGCAGCAAAAGAACCTATTGTTTTCGACTTTGACACGCGATTATCGAGGAAACCATCATCATGTAAATAAACAAGACGTGACCTGTGAACAATCGGCGTACATTGTCCCCTTTTGTATCACTCAGTGTACTTTACAAGAATTCGGGTGCCATTTTGTGACTCATTGCATTACAACAGGTTCTCAGTACAGTCATGGCTCATACACTACATAGGTAAGTTAAAAAGTTTGTTACACAGTAAACTTTTTACACTGACAAAGGCCTTTTAATGTTTTTCTGTAGTGAGAAGGTAGACCTACATGTCACTTAGAAATACCTGTAATTTTAACTAAATGGTTCAGCATGATTAAGTGTTGAATATAAGTTCCTCATTTGATCAGTGTTGATAACGGAAAGAATTTATAGTGGCATTTTTGTTTTGTAAAGGCATTGTGGCTCGTGAACCAGACGCTGTTTATCAATTTGTTAAAAATAGAGAGTATTTGTGACTCTACAGGAGTTGAGATTAAGCAAAGAACCCATATTTGGTAACTACATTACATTCGATTCTCAACACAAACCCTGCTTTGGGGGTTAACCGTCCGATGTCACAAATCGACCTCTCACCGGTATTGTTATTTTTGTCTTTATTTATTTTTAATCCGCTTAACCTGCAGGAGCTGTTTGTCATTTTCAGTCTGCTCGTTTTACTAATTACGGATCCATTTCCCTGTTTCAACAAAACTTAACCCAAGTTGTTATATCTTATTTCCAAAAGGACGGGTTTCGTCGCTTTGATATGGATATGCTTCCTTTATTTTCCCGCAAAAACCACTTCAGAAACAGTGCACCGAAGCGCCCTCTATGGGCAGATAGAGTCACCCGACTATCCTGAGCCATATGGTGATAGCGTACACCAAATCTGGAACATAAGCGTACCCGGGGGATTCACTATAGACATGTACTTCAGTCTTTTTCAGCTAGAACCCTCAAATAACTGTGAATATGATTATGTCAAGGTAATTTTCTTGTTAATAAACATATAGGGAAAATGTGACTTGGCGCTACCAAAAGGTAAGGTAGCCTCAAGGGCTCATAAAATCAATGCTGAAGAATCTTCAGCTATACTTGACAGTGATATAGCAAAATGGGTTAACAGAAGAATTTTGGTGCAATTTACGAGTTACGGTTAATGAGACATCATGCACCTGACACAGAGTAAGTTTTATGCAATGACGGCTCGTTTTACCAAATGTGTTTTGGCAGTTATTCTTATTGGGCTTTATGGTGCGGTACCGCACTGCTAAGTAAAAATAGGTTAAGCCATTATGTACTAGAATGGGGAAGGACCTTGGATCGAATCCCACCCGAGTAACATGCATGTGGATTTCTTTCTTCTTGTTTTTCCCACGGGACTTGGGAAAAGTAATGAGTATACAGTTCTTAACACACATTAGTAAATGGGAAAAACACCAGTAATTAATATTCTTTATTCATTTCTCAATACCTTAGGCCTACATTAGCACTGTGATTAAGCTTCATCGAGTGTTAAAAATACTGTTTACCTCTAATTCTACAAAGAATATTTAGAACTCGAAACTAAATAGAACAAACACTTCTCAGCAGTGACCACATATAATATGTAGCTCTGGTCGAAAAGTGAACAAACAAAGACAACTCAGTAAATACAAACATGCATGTTTTTAGATCAATTATAGAAGAATTTTAATATCTTTATAATTATGTTACAAACATTTAACCCTTTTCTCTTGTTTTCCCTAAGGTATCAAGTTTGCAGGAGAAGGCAGTCTTCTGTGGGAATGAACTGGTTTTGGAGAACAGGACCCCACGTGACAGGCACATGACGTCACCAAACAGCAATATGGTTGTCGAGTTTCACTCTGACTTCTCCAATGGCGAACCTTTCCTTGGATTCGTTGCACATTACCAGGCCACGGGTATTTTTTCAATAAAACAAACTATAGGAGCTTTAACCTTATAGTAACCTCCTTCCCTTACACACCGCATTGATCAGCTTTAACACTAATTATTCTGTAAGCCACAAGCTACGGTGCATCCAATGGCAACCTGATCGGATTCATTCTTGCATTCTTGGGGCCTTTCTCAACCTCGGCTTGGGCTCCGGCTCCGGCTCCACAGGCTCCGTCTGATGTTTTGCTACAGCGTGTATTTTTACGCGGTGGTTTGCACCGCGTAAAAATACACGCTGTAGCAAAACAAATTTACGGAGCCCAAGCCAGAGACGGAGCCCAAGCCGAGGTTTGAGAAAGGCCCTGAAGAGCCCTAACATATAAGTGTTAATACCTGGGCATGAGAACAAAAAGTAGATGGGGTCAACATTTGTTCATACATATAATGTTTAAATACATTTTGTGTTAATCAACTATGATATTTGTTATTAATTTCCACGACTTTTCTGTACGCTTTGGCTTCTTCAGATATCAACGAGTGTTTGGTAAACAATGGCGGATGTGAGCAAGTGTGTCATAACTTCGTCTCTGGATATTACTGTTCATGTCGATTACATTACCAGCTACAGCCAGATAATCACCACTGCAAAGGTAATCTAACATACTATTTACATTATTATGAATGCATACTTATACTTTAAAGGCATAATAAACAGTAGCCATGTTCTTGATTGTCCAGCATTTGTTGCTCGATATGATGCACGCGGTGTAGGCCTACCCTGTATGGAACGCCAAAGAGGCATTTAATAATCGGTGATGGTCTTTTACAACCGGTGATAATTTTGTTAATCGGTGATGGTCTAACGCGATCGGTGATCAACTTTAGCAATCGGTGATGTATCACGATCGGTGATGGTCTTTCGCGATCGGTGATCAATTTTAGCAATCGGTGATGCATATTCACGATCGGTGATGGTCCTTTGCGATCGGTGATCAACTTTAGGGATCGGTGATGGTCTATCTAGTTCATACCGCTCACCACTCTGGTCATCGACTGACTTGTCAGACATTTTAGAAGAGTACCATTTTAAAACTATACTAAGCGTTTGTGTTGATTATAATATCCGCCCATAAAGCACCACGAGCTCAATTACATTATTCAATTAAAATTTATCAGTAATTTTTGAAAATGTTCCTAAGACAAGGCCAAGATTCTGGGCCGAATGTAATCATTCCGTGCCACGAAAATAATGTCATAATTATAAAAAAGTATGGAGATAATTACCCTTGGAATGTAAACAGTTGAGATTTCACCATTACCTGTTATAACACTATTATTATTTGTTATAAGGAAATAAAGGCAAAGCCCATTATAAAGTGAGGGAAGTGTCTGTGGGTGGTTTATGTGAAGTTTCTCTCTCTCTTTTGTTTTTGGGGGGGGGGGGGGGGTTGCATGACGGGGGCGTGGGCATTTTAACTTTCAGTCTAACTGTATCGTGCACGCAGTAGCCTTCAAAAGGGTAGAATAATTACCGATATGCTACGCCAGTCTTACCATTTGTAAAACTAAATTATTTTGAATTTGTTTGATTACTTAACGTGACTGTTAAAAACGGTCTAACATGTTATGTAGCTCTGCTTGGTTTCCTTTCGTTTCGCTAAAGTTTGATAATAAAAAAAACTAAATTCATAAATTGACTGGTCTACTTTGAAAGCTTTTTAAATTTGTATTAATATGATTTCATAATTTCAAACTAACATAAACATCGACAATACATAATATTGTTTTTTAAAAGGTCACTGGTGAAGTGCGCAATAAGGCAAAATAATACACATAAAATGTGGTCAGACACCCCTCATTAAAAAGAAATAAATGCAGTTGATTCCACATTATCAAAATGACAAGTTGACAAGGTTAACATAGAAATGTTAAATTCACGTTTGAGGCAACTCATGCATTTTCAACAGCGAGACCATGACCAAAATACATTTACGAAAGTTGGCCATTGATTTTATAAACAAACTACTAAATGTAGATACTGGGATGAGAAAAACCAAGATACTTGCCTTTAACAATTATTGGTGTTAATTTGGGGGTATTCAACTTTAAAGTACGCGGGTGGTGCACTTAGAAACAAGTAAAGAACAATCACAGATTTTCAAACTTTCAATTAATGAAGTGAAATAAAACATTAATAGCGAAATAATACCGATATTGCAGAACTAATCAACAGTTGTGAAAGTCTACACCAATCAAAACATTGATTACCGGTCATGAATAGAAGACCATCACCGATTGTAATGCATATGCATATGTGAATATGCATCACCGATTGCTAAAGTTGACCACCGATCGCGTAAGATCATCACCGATCGTGAATATGCATCACCGATTGCTAAAGTTGATCACCGATCGCGTTAGACCATCACCGATTAAACATTTATCACCGGTTGTAAAAGACCATCAACGATTATTAAATGCCTCTTTGGCGTTCCATAACCCTGGCCCCTCCACTTTGTTTTTTTATTGTGTTCTGGGAATTGTTAGGAACTCTTTAGAGTATGGGTAGGTCTACGTCTTTCCAAAGAGGGAAAGTACGGGGCTCATTATTCGCCGATTCCTTGAGAATGCAGCGATATCCTGTGGCGTTCTAGTTGTCAGACAAAGTACGGATCCTCTGAAGGATCGATTAGTTTAAAATTAAACAGGCAGACGACATTATTTATCGACAATTTATTTTGTTCTTTGGAAGTATACTAGAAACTACTACTTGTGAATTCCTTTGAAATATCATTTCGTGGGAGCGAAATACCACTCCGAGGATTCGAAAACTTAAATCGAGGGACAGATATTTGTTTTTTTTACTTTACACTCGTTACCTCAACACGAAATTATTACCTACCATTGATATTACAATTTAGATGAATTTAAAAGTAACAAATGGATAATGTCCATTTTGTTATGGCAGTTTTTCTCGATAAATTGAATTAATTTGCAAACATTTGAGGGATAGTGAGGATGGTAATATAACTCAGGAGAAGCAAAGTAAAACAATGCCCGGGCAAAGCGAATAACAACCCTATTTAAAGCACCATGTTATACTTATTAATTTCAGTTTGCAATACGTTTTATTTCTCTTTGTAAGCTACAAACACAAAAGTTAAAATCAAGCTTAAACCCAATTATTAAGAATATTTAGATAACCGCTTTTAAATATTGCATCGATTTTAGAAAGACTCTGACATAATATTTGTTGAGGACTTTATTCAACAGCTAGTACATCGATCACTCGGAGGATTTCTTATTTTGTTTATTGTATACACATATTAATATAGGAGCTCTGTAACTGCTGTAAAATAGCTCTATAAAGACCGCAAATGTGCGCATTTATCCGTCACTAGATTGTTCACTTATTCTGCGAGAAAGATAATTTCTCGCAGCTTGTTCTACTCCGTGTTATGCTAGTATTTACTTAGTAACTCTTTGTATGCTTCAGTTTCATGCAGAGATATTGTTTATACGTCAGAAGAAGATGAATTTCAGACGCCTGACTATCCTGACGATTATCCACCGAATGCTGATTGTAACTGGCTGATAAACGTCGACATTGGATACTCCATAAACATCGTGTTTTATACATTCCAGATAGAAACACATCCTACCGTACTTTGCCCTTACGACTATGTCAAGGTATGTGTCAACAAATCAAGTAATAGAATAAATAAAAAAGGGTTACAAATAAATAAAGCACACCTCATCAATTGTAAGAATCTTGTCGAATGGTAACTTGTTGTTATTTGTCTCAGATTTTTTACGATAATGACGCGAGAGGGCCATTCTGCGGCGAGTTGCCAACTGATCTACCTTTAAGTATCACTACAGTTGGGAACATTGCCAACGTGACGTTTCATTCTGATGACTCTGAGCAGAGGATGGGATTCCGTGCCCGCTACTACGTCACAGGTGAGGATACTGAAACCTCGTATTCAGGGTGTTGTCCTATCGTTCATGCGAGGCAACATCGTTCCCATGGTTGTTCTGTATATCCACACCATTTCATCCTGCAGACCATGCTTAACTCACACAAATTTAATGTATTATAGTATAGATTGGCGAATAAAGGTGCGAACAAAGGAGCGTTTTATAGTGGTATGCCTATTAAAGCGACCATTCTGGCAAAGTATAGCCGTACACATTTTGCACGAAAGTTATCTAGCATCTACTATTCTACTGTTGACCTCTGTGTTTCTATTGATCAAAATGTTGACTGCAAAAGATGGTCATCACGCTTTGATAGTCGAGTTTAAAGGAGACACGTGGGGTTCAGGATGATTGGACCTACACTGTAGTTCAATGAGAAACATACGGCCCATGGTACCGCGGATTATGGATTGCACAATTAGAGGCAGTTTTTAATCATGATACATCTAAGTCAGTATGGAAAACATTGTTTTAATAATGTTTGTATACTCTAAGTACTTCTAGATCAATTGCCCTAAATCCGGATCACGTGGGCCTGAACCATTTTTAGGTCAGTATGATCTATTTTTTGTGTCAAAATCACTCAGAAAAAGAACAAAATCACGAGTTAAAAAAACTTTTTTGTTTTTACCACTTTCCGGATCCGCCAGACCCGAACAAGATTCAGGCATCCTGGTACCCGGTAAATGTTGACCCTTGAGTTAAAACAAAATAATTTAAAAAATTACAAAATTTTAAACTGTTTACATCTAACCTTAATTGCATTGAATCCCATTGAATAATTTTGATTACCATTGTACCTCCTGTTTATTGTTGTTTTGGGCAGGAAGATCTTGTTCACCACTTCATCCCCCAACATATGGTTGGATATCAGGCAGTAACTTTACCATTAGATACACCGTAACATTTAGCTGCATGGATGGTTATTATATAAATGGATCCCCATCAAGGGCTTGTAAATCTGATGGTACCTGGTCTGGTGTACAACCTGTCTGTAAAAGTAAGTAATTACCTGTACATTAGTGTGGTGCCAAAATATGCGTATGTAAAGAATGTGTTTTACGAACTTGAGCTTGAAGAAAAGCAACGAACAAAAAAATAAAAGTGTCTGGAGCAAGTAATTTAAAAGAGTATCGGCATACGCATTTTTTTTTCCTTTTTTGTCTTTCGGGTGCGTTTTTTTCTTTTTTTTTTCTTTTAGGGGGGTCGAATTATTTTGTAAAAACAAATAATTTAAAGCGTATCAACTGTGGGGATTGTGACAATTTGTTTTCTTTCTGAAAAATGTTGTTTTCTTCTGAAAAAGTTTCAGATTATGCACCATTTACAGTATAATTCACTAAAAATAGCTTCACTTCGTATATCGCACTACATTCGATTTTAAATAAACAAAATAAAAACGTATATTTTAATCTTATTATTGTCAATCTAATTACAGTATGCGTTTTGCATTCATTGTTTGATAAATAACCTGATAACGGACCCATTTTTATAACAATGTTTAGAAGTTTGACTTACGCGGTTCATTTTTCCAGTGGTAACTTGTGGCGTCCCACAGCCCATCAGCAACGGTGAGATCTTGTATTACTCGGGTAGGAATTTCAGCTACTCCAACACCATTGGTTTTGTGTGTAACGATTATTATGAAATGGACGGATTAAGTTCGAGCCAATGCGGGGTGCATGGAACGTGGACACCGGAGCCACCAGTGTGTGTACCAAGTGAGTTTAATTGATTGATTGATTGATTGATTGAATTTATTCGGAAAAAATACTGCAAAAACATGTCAAAAATACATACACAACACCCTGAAGGTTAAACAAAGAAATCAAATAAACCAAAATAGAACAAAAGAAAGAAAAAACTTGGACTATAAAATTCAGGTCATGGTTCTAGTATTGTGCTGGTGATAATCAGAAACTTTGATAGAAGTTGTCAAGAACATAATCAGGAGTGGCGTTACAAGTTATTCTGTACAGATGATTTAACTTGGGTTGAGACTCCGTCTTTAACATCAGTATTTTTCTTAAATGTGTACAAAAGACTGTCTCGTTGTCTAATATATATCCAGGATCTCAGCATTCATCCAGGGCTCAGTTCTGTCCTTAAGACGAATTTCTTTGATAGGAGCAATACGATCCAAAATATTAATAAACAGACACTTAAAGTTATTCCTGGGAGGAAAAACGGGTAGCTGCGCCTGGCACCATTATAATTTAGTACCAATTCATTTGAAGAATGTCCAGGTTTGGTATTTGTTTGTTTTTATGTGTTTGTAAAATAGCCTAATACATTATTTGTGTCGGGGGGTGTACTCATATTAAAACTCTGCACATATAATGGGGGGGGGGTGATAAAAGATGAACTATTTTGTTCTCAGAAAGAAATGTTTATCACAAATAAATTCTCTCGAAGTCATATTGAACGCTCAAAAACACTCATTGTGTGGACTCGAAGGAAACTACTGCGAAAGCGCGAATTAAATTGTTGTAAAAGCTGGAAAAATATTATTGCAAAATTTTGAGCGTTCGAAACGATTTCGAGCAGCATGATTTTGAGAGAACAAATTTACTTCAAGTCTACAAAATGATCACGAGTGTGTCAAAAAGAAAACGTTTAGTGCGTAAAATTATTTCATGCTCAAGAAAATTGTTAAACTGTTTCGTACTTTCAAAATAATCTCGAGTGCTCAAAATCGATTCGTGGTCTCGAAATGTTTGCGAGTAACCAAAATGATTATCGAATTTCGTTCAAGTTAGTAATCTAGGCTTAAAAGAGGCACGGGGGCAAGGGCATCAATTCGGGGCGTACCCATCATGTTACGCCACTGAGCTGTGTTTTGATTTTATTTGTCATGCTTCAATTGGATCACTTTATTTGTATTTTTTTTACTATTTATTTCACTCCGTTTCAAATGACCATACAGCAAAATACTCTTAAAATAAACCGAAACGATGGCAAAGGAGTAGAGGGCAAGGCTGATGAGAGCTAGTTAGGGAACTAAACAATATGTTTTGCGATTTAAAGATGGAAAATTGTATGACAGTAAAAAGTTAGATTAATATTTGACATTGGACATTCGCATAGGTTTGTACAACAAAATGACAACGTTGCTTTTTCGATAATGGACTTTGGACATTCACTTAGGTTTGTACGGTGAATGTCTACCTTGCACATCGATAATGGACATTGGACATTCACAAGTGTAGTGAATGCCTACCTTGTGTCTAATGTCCAATATCAAACTAACTTTACTGTCATGAAATTTGGTAGTTGACTGATGAGATGATTTGCCATTTGGTAACCTTTTCTGTACACAGTATGTGGTGAGAGCTCTATTCCCCCGAGGAACCAACCAAACAGTGGACGAATAACCGGTGGTCGTGAGGCCACACCGGGCTCCTGGCCATGGCAAGTCCTTCTCATGATTAACGCCCCTCGGTATGACATCTTTGACAATTCCATCTGCGGTGGCTCCGTGCTGAATGAGGAATGGATTATGACTGCTGCTCATTGTGTCACAGGAAGCTACGAGGAAAGGCCAAGATTCTACGGCCATGAAATACCCGTAGATACCGTGGATATAGCACTGGGACTTCACAAGAGAACAATGCCGACTGAATACACGATTATTGTAAGTTTTAAACTCATCGTTTCACTGGAATTACAACCCCAAAAAACCGTTGGCTTCCTATCTCATGCTTTGGCTCTTTTTACAATCTGGGTTACTGACACAACCTTAAAAATCTTGCTTTTCTCCTGTAATTAAACCACTCTCTCCGAGAAGAGTGTTCCTTCTTATTTTGAATCAAATTGTACAATATCAGGGGTTAGTGTAGTCGGATAAACAAATTGTATCTAAAAAGGCGAAAGAGTTGTCTGCAAAAAGCAAGGTAGATTTCGCAAATCTTAGCTTACATTTAATAAAGAGACGAATTCTGACGGCAATGAAAGTAGTGAATCCCAGTAGTTTTCTCAAAGTTGACGGCTGGTTTTCACAAAACTTGGGGATAACGATGAATGGATCAACTTTTTATCTCGGCAGCAGAAGGTTACTTACAACTGTGTTGATGGATCTTTACGACAGGACATGCCAAGATGACGTGGTATGCAGTTAGCTTGTACATCTCGAATATATTATATGTACATCGTTACGGAATTAGTTTTTGCCGCAAAAGCTGCCTCTAAGTTTGGGTCAATGAAAAACTGTAACTTATTGGGATTGCTACGTATAGTCTGTTGGGTCTTTAAAGGGTAGAAATGTCATTGCCCAGTAACCCCCTAGATATTACAATCAAAAAATCGAAACTGTAGGCCTACTGTTTTCTTTCGTACCTTTCCCTCTGCGGAAATTTTGAATCATTACATGTGTAAGAACTTTTGTACTTTTTAAACGGGTGACGCACCCTTTGTAGTTTGCATGAATTTTGTTCATAGAGATTACGTCGGTATCCCCCCAATTGAGTTTTTATTTATGTCTGGTATTACAGAGATCTGTACGTGAAATCATCAAGCATCCTAGCTTTGACCGTTCAACATACGAGTCCGATGTAGCGTTGATTCATCTCAATGAATCCATCCAATTCAATGACTTCATACGGCCAATCTGTCTCCCGCCACAAAATACTCACTTTGAAGAGGATGATGACGAACGCGTGCACATCCCTAACGTAGCCGACGAGGATACAACGGCTGTTGTGATTGGCTGGGGGCGGCTTGATCTGAACAGACCGACCTCTAATGTGCTTCGAGAGGTGCACGTTGGTGTCGATGTACCGCGGGTATTATGTAACGCGAAACTACCTCAAATTGTTACTCGTAACATGGTTTGTGCTGGGCCGAGGGAAGGTAAGTTTGGCTAATTGTTGTACATCTTATTATTTTTTTTAATCAAACCTTCTGAACAATTTGATGCCTATATTTGCCACAAAGAAAAAGCATTTTTATTGTTTATTTTGTTAATGCACAATATCTAAAATCTTGGTTATCATACTAAGAACTACTAAATTATTCTGTGAAATGAAAACTGCTGACAAAAAGTGGAAAGCACGCAGCTGTTCATATAGCTGTTTTCTAAAACACACAGCCCCATGTTGGTTTACTGATGTTTTATTCGAGATATTGTGGGTTAGAAAACAATCAAAATCCAACAATTTACATTGTAATGATAATCTTTGCATTAAATTAGTTGTGTTCTTTCTTTATCAGGTGGGCGTGACGCTTGTAAGGGTGACAGTGGGGGCCCGTTGATGCTGCGAGACACCACCACTCATCGCTATTTTTCATACGGAATGGTGTCATGGGGTGACGGATGCGCAAACGAAGGCAAATTTGGTGTTTATGTGCGCATGGAGAACTTTGTGGATTGGATACAATCTAAGATCACGGTGGAGCGTTGAAAAAATATAGTGTGGTGTCGACTAAACTCATTGAAATTAGTTTCGTTTTCTCTGTTGCTTTGTTTTGGTGCTTGTTGTTTGTTTGTGTTGTTTGGTGGTTTGTTTGTTCGTCTGTTTATTTGTTTGTTTGTTGTTGCTTTGGTTATTGGTTGTTTCTGTTGTGTGGTATTAAACCCCCAAACATTCTCTCTCTGACACATTCATATAACACTTATTCTTATACAAATAACAGTATAAAACAGTATATCTGACCTGCACAAGTAGTTTGTTCTAAACGTCTTCCGTTTATTATTCAATCTTGCTTATCGGTTACGCTATTAAACGTAATTCGAGAATACACAACGATTTATTCGATTTAGCTACGGTAGACAATAAGTAGTGTGATAAAGGTAGATATTATATTACAAAACAGATGAAATAAAGAAAGATTATGTGTTTATATTATATATAATGCGTAATTAAGATAAACATTCTAAAATATCTAACCCTTTTCATGTTTGACCCCGCCCCCCCCCCCGCCGATTAATATGTTTATCAATTGAAGGTTTCTATACAGTCTGTTGATTGTCCCCATGGAAGTACGATATGTATTTGTATTTTATTTTACTCAAGTGTAAATCCCTGAAAATTGTGGAACAGTCTGCTCTCCTACGGACTCATCTTCTCCCCAAATCCCTATGCAGTCCTTAAGGTTGAGCTCATTCAGGACCTAATTGACTTTTACTTCAGAGTTCTTTGTCGAATCACGACCTACGACGGAGCCTGGGCCTTATTACTGCGGGAGTATATGGGTACCACCAAAGAACTGTGTTCCACTAACTTGAAACTACAGGTAAATTTTCCTGTGATCATTTCATCACCCACAGGAATTTATTTAGCCTTCAAGAAAGACTGTGCTATAGGCTAGAAACGTCAGGCCATTAACTATGTTGTGCATGAAGAAATAAAAAGTACGAAGACTCTGTGATTTTGATAATAAGCAAAATCATAAAAGTGCTGTGTAACATAAAGCTTACATATGACTGTTTACTTTACTTTCCAATAAATGAACAGGAACCATCATTCCAAACCAATGATTCGGCTTTAGCTATCGTGTGTCATTTTAAGGGTGGGTTCCGTAACGGGTCCTCAAAAGTGACAATGAATCACAAAAGACAAAACAGAGGTTAAGAATAATAATAATAATACAAATAATAACATAACATTTATAAGACGTTTTCCTGTAAAGCAATACAAATAACAAAGGTGGACGTTCCATTAAATTTGAGTAACCTCCCGAATCCAGAAAGCAAAGTTACCCACTCTACTGTAGACCCCGTATTTGCCTTGTTGGGCACAAAGATCGTGTCCCCATGATGTAATACCGTAAGCGTAGTATCTCTCATCTGCTGCAGCCTTCAACATTAGAGGGCCTCCACTGTCTCCAAAACAGGAATCGCTGCCTCCTGAAAAGGTTATAAATACTTAAATTTAATATTGTTTAGCACCACTAAATATAAACCTGAATACGTTTTTGGTTTGTTGTGTGTCTCAGAGTGTGTCGATCTTCACAAGGCCCGATTTTATAGCTCCGTTTACCGCCGAATTTTTCACTTTACAATTCCACGCTTTACATGGCAAGCACCCAATTTTTGCGTTACCCGCACAAGCACAAATGTCTTGTTAATCTGTGAAATACACTATAGGGCCTACGTTTGTTCTGTATTGTTATGTTCCCGTAAGCGTCGGTTTTCTTATAAATAAACATAAATCATGGAATTTGGCCTTGTACACGACCTGCCTAAATTCAGTTCAGCGTTCGATGGATAAGACTTCGACGTTTAGAGTTATACTTGTATACACTAGACACACTCCGGGGTCAGATTCAACCCAGATACCGGGTTTCGGGGGCCCTGACCCACTTCCGGGTCATACTGACCCGGAAAATGGTTTTAAAAAAGCGGGATTTGATAAGGACTCTGCATCACTTTGACCCATTTCCGGGTCATTTTGATACAGTTTTCTGATCATATTGACCCAGAATTTGCTCAGGCCCCATGGTAGACGGAGACCCAGATCCGGGCCGATTCTGACCTGTGAGTTTTATGAGTGCATTCACGTGTTTTTAATTCATTTATTATTTTATTTATTTATTTATTTATTTTTTGTTCGGTGTTGAGTTCGACCCATTTAAAATTTGCTCTCGCAAGATGAGTTAACCCTGCACAAGAACAGCCGACCATTGTTGGCAGTAAAATCCTAGTGGTTAGGTAATAACCTTATTCATTTTGTACTCGAACGTTTTCATGTTATGTATAGTTTATCCTCAATCATTCATCGCAAACGAAGTAGTCTGAGAAAATTCGGTCAGCCATGTTGTTTTCATACATGTGATTACTCACAGGTGCATTTGTCTGAAAACCTTCTGTGTCTACTTTAACTACAGTTCTCGATATGAAATGCATTGTTATCAAAGACTAATATTTGCAGACCCTCCGAAGAGAAAATAACTTCATGAAGATGTAAAAATAAAAATAATAAAAACGTCCGCCCCCCCCCCCCTCAAAAAAGTCCGCCCCCAACCCCCAAAAACCGCCTAAAATAAAATAAAAAAATTAAAAAAAGGCCGGCCCCCCAAAAAAATTAAAAAATAAAAAAATCCCCCAAAATCAAAAAAATCATAATCCGCCCCCCCCCAAAAAAGAAAAGTCCGCCCCCCACCCCCAAAAAGTCCGCCCCCCCCCCCACCCCCAAAAAGTCCGCCCCCCCCCCCCCCCCCCCCCCAAAAAAAAGACAAAAGTCCGCATCGTAACTTTAGGCTATTCGCCCCAAAAAAAAAAAATTCCTGGTTACGGGCCTGGGTGTAAACAAGATAATGATGAATTCCGATTACCAAACAAAATGCCCAATATTTGCACAACTTTTGGGACAAACCAACAACTGCTTTTAATTTGTTAGGCTATCCTCGACCAACAGGTATGAAAATAACTTTTCCTAAAAAAATGTGTCAAAAATGTGTCAAAAGATTTGGCCAACGTTTTTGCAGTGTAATAGATGACGTAGGAGGTGAGTATATGGTTTACGTCACGTTGTGTATGTACCGAGTATTAAGATTCTGATTAACTTACCTGCTGAAACTCCGGCACACAACATGTTTTCTGTCACTTGATCGTCCATGGCGTCTTCACAAGTTTCAAGATTAACTAGAGGTAGATATACCTCTTGCAATGCCTCTGATGTTTTTGTCCTGGCAGTTGAGCCTAATTTAGTGCAAACACAAACGTATCAACAGTCTGTCTGTATATCCTTCGAAGCGACTAAAGCACTAGTGGATAAGGCTATAGGTAGATAGGATTTTCTAAACCATTGCCCCTGCAGTAATACCCACGTCTAAAGGAGTCGCCAATTACACACGTCTCCGTATAAACGCAGAAAATGAAAGAGTTTTCAACTTTCTAAAATAATCGTTGTTAATAAACATCTTGAACAGATCGCCATGATTAAAAAATAAGAATGTTGCAACATTCTAATGCATTAGTCTTGTGCAAAATATGGACAGTGAAAAGCATCAGCAGTCTAGACTTTGCAGCCCTTTTGCACACGAGAGCATTTTAGCAAGGGTCCTTTGCAAATTTGCAAAATGCACCTCGTGTGAAAAAGCAACAGTTTGCGTACTGCACCAAGGTCCCTTGTGGATAGACGAGAAGAATCAGAAGATTTCACGACGACCACAGTCCAAACATTGTTGTCCTTTCACACGAAGTGCAAGTTGAAAAATGTTTACGACCATGCTAAATTAAAGCAATGGACCCCTGCTAAATTGCCAACATCAAAAGGCCTCGAGTAGCATTATGGAGAGGGAATTTCTAAAAATCTGCTTTGGAACACACAAACAAATTAGTTGAATGTGTGAATATTCCACAATAAAGTGGGAAGAAATTGTACCGAGGGAAAGGTCCAAACTTACCCCATCCAACTGCAATGGCTTCAGTGTCTTCGAGTGAAACAAACTCCGAGTACTCATCTGAACTGAACGTATCTTCATCTGGAACACAAATTGGACGTATTTTTCTGTTCAAGACAACTGGACTGTCCAGACGTAACAGGGCAACGTCACCGTCAAAGAGATATGTGTCGTACAAGGGCGCTCTGACGATTTCGCTAACTCCTCTCTGTAAGTCGGAGCAAAGTTTCGTCAATGCGTTCACATTTCAAAATCAAGATAATTTAAACAACAAAAGTGTCGTTTATATGGTTTGATTATGAAACTAAAAACATCTATTAAATATGTTATTGTCTAGGAAGAACTTTCAGATGCGAATTATTTTTGTTTTGATTTGGAAAATATATTTAAAGAAACCTATTTGTTATACCTTTGGTTTTTTTAACCGTTCGATTGTATAAATCCTATATAAATGCAGGTATATACAATTAAACTAACCTGTAAAAATTTAATTTCAAAACGTAGATTTTTTATTTTTTTTTTATATTGCGTAAAATCTGGAGCGGTTTTGTCCATACAGGAAGATTAATTCGTAATTGGAATACACAATCTGAGAATCGTATCTGACAGTAACGTTTCTCAGATTCAAATTTCGGAGGGTAAAAACTTGTGTTTTTTTCCATAACAACATTTCTTTGAAGTGAAATAAAAAAATATAAATAAAAAAAAATGCTATCGATAGCTGCTGTACAAAGTAATTTGTTATTGCCTTTGATTTTTTAAGAGCGATTACAAATTGCAAGTACTGCAGCTATTGGTTTGTTTAAAAAAGTGACAATACCATAACGTAACTTACATTAACGTTGCTTCCGTCGAACGTATGAATCCCAAGTGCGATAGTTATCGATTCCAGTGGTACTTGCTGTCCATAAAGTGCTTTCAGATTGCGTTTTCTGGAAGTGACGCAATGCGCTGCAGTCAGCACCCAATTCTCACTGATCAGAGACCCTCCACATAAGTTATTCACTCGGTAGGTTCTGGATTCGATTACTATTTTCACTACCCATGGCCACGAGCCAACTCGTGCTTCTCTACCGCCAAAGATGCGTGATTTAGAAGGGCTAAGAGGACGGATGCTGCTTATTCCACATACTATAACAAAGTATACAGATTGTCAATTTGAGATAATCTAACAAATATATGTTGGTATTTTCTTCTTTATGATGGGATATCTTTTTGTATGAGCTTATTATTGTTGGTTAATGTTCTGTGTACTTTATTCAATTACAAATAAAGATCCGATATACAAACATGGGCCAAACAATTGCGGAAAGATCGTGGTTGCAATGTGGTTTTATTTGTTGGTTATTAAACCGTTATCAGTTTGAAGTGACTCAACTTTAAGGGGACTTTCGTCTTGACCAGAGCAGGCTTGTGGCTGTACAGGTAGATAACCCTTCCCATGAAATTATGCTAATTAGATTCACGCTTGCGGACAGACACTATTGGTTAGCAAACGCCGAAGAGGCGTGCACTGATCACCGCACAAATGCATCCCCATCACACTTCCATCAACCCATACAAAAAGGCGCGATGTTCAAATTGTATGCTTATTAGGAAGGGTCTAATGTGAAATCTCACTCATAGTTACTGCCGCTCGCACCCTCCACGTATAATCTGTTTGGAGGGCGCACGAGAGTGCAGTAACTGGGTGATTACACCGTAAATCCACGGACCAGCTTTGATCATGATGACGGTGCCCCCTTCAATTACTAGACGTTGTGGTTAAGAGTAATTAAATGCAACTCCTATACTGTCAATGCTATTGTAATATTATGTTTGTAATGTATAACCCGTTTACATTTAGGTACCAGTAACCAATGACCCCGAATTAATATTCTTAAGATTCCGGGGTCAGAATTGACTCGGATCCACGTCAAGTGGGGTCTGACCCATTTGAGGGTTATAATGACACGGACCATGTTTCATATGACCCAGATTGAATCAAATTGACGAAAAATTCAGGTCAAAACTCAAATCTTGAATCGTTTCCAGGTCAACCTGACCCAAAAATGGGTCAGGTACTTTGGGATGCAGAATCCGGATCAATGTTAACCCAGAAAGTTTGTAAAGTCTGACCTGCAAGTTTTGAGAATATAGTTAATTGAACATAGGCAGCAACATTTGCAAATAGTAATTTTTATTACACAAACATGTCTGTGTACTTACTTGGAATACATTTCGGTTCCTGGTCGGACCACGTCCCGTCACTTTGGCACACCCTAATCTCGAGTCCTTTTAATTCATACAGGGAGTCACAAGAATAGGTAGCCAGGGATTCGTAAGCTGGTGGATCATGACTCATTGCTATCTGTCTGTGGTTAACACTGGAATCCAGACGAGGGCACCTGACCACTTATGACAAACGTAAGAAGTTTATTCACTCAATTTGACAGATTTTAAACATTATCTTTAAACAGGTTCAACGGCAAAATTTCTTTTAACGGGATGCTATTTAAACTAGTTGTTTAAAATTTAAATGTAATTTAGATATTTGTACTCTAATAACCGATCAAAAAATAAGGTCCCAACATCAAGGTTTGGAAAAACTAGAAACCCTTTTGCCGTCAACATACTTTGACGTCAAGTGTGGGAGTTTCCTTTGCTGCCATGCTGCAACAAAATGGCTATAACTAAGAGAGGTTTGCGGTAACACCATGTGAAAATCTCTGTTGAGTAGTGTTGGTTCTGAAAAGAACCAGTTGTCGATACTCAAAGTTTCGATCAGTATGCTCTAATCGTCTTCAGGATCGATCAGTATGCTCTAATCGTCTTCAGGATCGATCAGTATGCTCTAATCGTCTTCAGGATCGATCAGTATGCTCTAATCGTCTTCAGGATCGATCAGTATGCTCTGATCGTCTTCAGGATCGATCAGTATGCTCTGATCGCCTTCAGGATCGATCAGCATGCTCTGATCGTCTTCAGAAGTTCCTGAAGACGATCAGAGCATACTGATTGAAACGTTGAGTTGTCAACAACAACCGCTTCTTTTAGAACCAACACTACTCAAAAGATATTTTCACATGGTGTTACCGCAAACCTCTCTCCACCATGTAAAGTTTCAAAGACCAACTTAAAGCGCGTATACAAAACGGAGTTTCCACATATGACGTATTATGAGTGATGACGTAAGAGGGCTTTTCGCGAAAATTTCTGAAAAGCACCGGTGAAGGGTATTCAGAATAAAGTCGTCGTTATTATTTAGATTATTAGGACCCTGGATCCCAAACCAGCGGTAAGAGGACTTCTTACATTTTGCTAGTTTATCTGTATTGGATATCTGATAATGTTGTTGCATTCTGAGGTTTATTTTGAAGGTTAAATGGGTTATGTTTGTTACGGGATTGGATCCTTTTGGGGGGTTTTAAATCCAGACATGCCAACTAGTACGTTTTTCCCATAATTATTTCGTACGGGTTTTCGTTAAAAATACGGGTGTACAGGTTTTGCAAAAAATATACGGTTTTGTACGGAAGCGTATGTCATATACGCTTCCTGTTACGGCGTTACCGAGATAATTTATCACTGAAACACAGAATCATACACTAATTATTACGGTTTTCAGAGTTATATTTGTCAGAAACACAGAATTCAAAGATAACATATTATCTAAGAAATACGCAAATCAAAGATAACATATCTAAGAAATACAGATTAAATCAAAGATAACATATCTAAAAAATACAGAAATCAAAGACAACATATCTAAGAAATACAGAAATCAATGATAACATATCTTGGAAATATAGAAATCGAAGAAAATGTATATTGGAAATACGGAAATCTAAGATAATGTATCTTGAAAATGGGTCATTCCATGTCGGGCCAACACACTTTTTTACCTCATGTCTTCCGATTTTGATAACAATTGCTGTGCTTGTATGTCCTAATGAACAATGAAAGACATTTTTAGAGTAAAATACCACCCTTTTGGTACAAATATGTCATAACCGTGTTAATTTTCATCAAATAATGCAAATTTGGTATTAAAATCATGAGAATTACCCATGTTAGCGAGGTTGTCTGTGGGCACGAGGCAGCGGAGGCTCGTTTATCACCAATTATTCGTAAGCGCGTCAGTTATTGGTGCATGGTATGTAAACAAACCTGTATTAACCAATCGGAACACTGCATGCAAAAGGTTACGATTACAATCGTAACCTTTTGCTAGTTCGCCTTTCGAGAGCTGTCAGTGTCAGTTCACGCTGTTTTGCGGAATTTTTTTAGCACTCCCGCATGAAATTGTAATATAAATATCTGATTATGGCTTCGACCTCGTCGAATAAAAGGAAGCAGTCATTTAAAGGAGAATATTCAGCGAAGTGTGACTTCATAAAAGCGTCCAAAAAAGGGAAAACATAATTAATTTATCAATAATTGAATAAAGCATCCCTCAGTCACATCATGGATGGATGGAGGTACGCAGGAGATGTTTTTTGTTAATATGCAGGTATGATTGTGTTAGATATCTTTCAAAAAATAATAATTTCCGGCTAAAAGGTTGCCCCAAATCGTCCGCTTGCGACTTCTCTGTCCACTCTCGTTCATCTGCACAACGAATTGGACAAACTCTTGCGCAATCTGCAGTTTGCGCCATGCAGAATCGGCAGCTCCCATTGCCTATCGAGTAAAGGTGAAACCGAAACAGACATGACAGAACACCCTTTTTGGGGGCCTAAACTCTTTTTGCATTTGTTTTCAAAAATACAGGTTTTAAAGAAAAAATACAGGTTTTGGGGTTTCAGAATACAGTTTTGTGATCCCAGAGGTTGGCATGTCTGTAAATCTAGTGCATGTTATCGTTGCAGCGTATTCACTTGGACTGTAGTTAGTTGGACTCGGGCATTAATTCTTTTCTACCCAGTTTTCTATCCATTATGATAATGTATATTGTAATGTGTTGTTACTTGGAACATATTTACTTGCCAGGTGTGCTTGTAAGATATAATTTAGGGTCAGTTTGTATTTTTATTTGAGTTTTAAGCAACAGCGCCCTCTCGGGGTTAGATTATGTTTTCCATATTCTCCGGATGTGCTATGTTATAGTTTGTTTGGAAAGTTGTTTCACTAAATATTGTTATTTGTTTTCTGTGTTTGATCATAGTTGACGTGGCATCAGGCAGCTGTAGTGGCAATAAAGGCAGTTGTATGTTGGTACGGAGATAAAGAGAAATAAACGTTGTTTTATTTAAACCGACGTTACAGATAGGCCTATCATGTGAACCCAATGTTATTATAGTTTGAACACAGTGCACAAGATTTCCAGCAAAGATCACTTGTTTCCGTTTTCGTTCAAGAAGGTCCTTTATAGTAACTTATAACGAGGCTACATGCATTAAAAACATCGTACGAGACTCAGTATGAAATAATCGATGTTGGAACTTGTTAGATCGATAAACAAAATGAGACCATTACATTTGTGTTAGCGCATGGAGTTTCAAATTAAAAAATATCACAATTGAAACTGATTCAGTTGAAAGTCACGGTAAATCAAAGGCGAGAAAATTGTAAATTTGACGTAAACAGCATTATAACGCAACTGCAGTTTTTCTTAAGTTTGGGGTAGCTTTTCCGTCCAACATTCGTTTTGTGTGTGTAGTCACATCATTTATATGCAGAAGTACTAAGATTTTCTGGTAACTAAGCCTTACCTTCACATGTTGTTTGATTTCCGGACCATTTCCCCGATTTAAGGCACGTTCGTGAGGCTTGCCCAACCAGCTGATATCCTTCGTCACAACTAAATAATGCATCGTTCCCTACTGTGTTGTTTGGCAGAGACATGACGCCATTGGTGGGGGCTTCGAGTTCTTCGCATGGTTTACCTATGCATGACACAATAAGTGTATCAAATGTATTAATTAAAACCTTCATTGTGATCGTAAGTGTCAATAGTAGGCAAAATTAAAATAAATCAGTTACTCGTCCCCGCCCGTCTCCTTTTTCACACCAGCCTCGATATGTTTTTATATGAAATGAATGTACTTGTTCTTGCAGTTTTGTAAGGAGTCACCCTGAAAACAACAAAGAATCACGGAATACAATTTCAAAAATTATATTGCTTGATCAATCCCCTCGTAATGATAGTATGTGTAGGTCGTGTATAATTATTGTCCCATGTAGGGAGTCTAGTTAGTTCAGTCAAAGGCTTTAAAGCGGGCAGATATCGACCAACATGGATTCAAACTTTACAAAAACTACGAGGGTCTCTCTCCTTCATGTGCCCCCCACCCCCTAGTAAAGGGGGCACACGAAAAAGCTTGTTTTATTACTTGACCTTACAAATGTTGAAATGATGTATGTTGTTGCTGTTCACCTTTAAGATGAATGTTTGACAATGATGAGTCATTGTGAGTTAATTTTATTATCTTGCTTAACATTAAAGGCCCTGTACACGATTGGTAAGATCGAAAAACACAAATGTTCACAGATTCACACATAACTTACATGATTTAAAGTAAGTAATGGTAGAAAGGGTTCCTTAAAATATTTCTGCCTGAAATGCTATCGTTTCTGAGGAATGAGTAAAACAATAGTTTTTATCGCGCGCGATAATAAACTCCATGTTTGAAAAACAGAAAACACATAAGGTCTTTTTTCACTATTTTCTCGTGATCTCGATGACCAATTGAGCTCAAATTTTCACAGGTTTGTTATTTCATGTATGTGGTTGATTACACAAAACATGAACACTGTCTGTGATTATTTTGTCAGCTCTGCCAATCCTGTATAATACCTTTAAGTTACCAAACGGAGCGTAACACTCATTGGTAACCTTTAGCTATTTTGCGCATTAAGATTCCTGTTATGGACTGAATAACATTATATATCTCTCTCCCTTCATGCCGGTGTGGCAGAGAATTGTTGTGGTCCCGGTGTCCCCCCCCCCCCAACCCCCTCCCCCAGATGCTGCCACCGTACGGCAAACTTTAAGAAATTTCGTCCGATAGCGCCCTCTTTTGACTCAACTTCCCTTCAGCCCATAACCGTATGGGGAAACACACACAAAATTGAGGGCATGATACTGTTACAGGAGTTGAATCTTCAAAAACCTTGGCCCAATTGACTCCAATAATATATAAGCAAGCTCCATATAGATTGAAGAGGGGCACATAAACATCCTGGCACATCATATTTCTTCTGTTTTTGTCAGTAGTGACGGCAAGTTGACTTTGTTTCAATTTAGCTGCATCTTATCTTTTGTGAAATAGTATAGCGTATCGTGGCCGAATACAGCGCGTCAATCTCAAGTTCTGATTTCTGAGTCAAGGCACGTGACTTTAACTGATTCTCATCACCCAAAAGCTGGGTACCTGCAATAGCAGATATTGCTGATGTAAACCCCCACCTGGAGCTGGAGTTGGAGTGAACGGAGACGAGAGACGACTGATACTTGCAGGCTAACGAGCCCACGGAAACAACTGGGGTAGGATGGTGGCCCACCTATTGCAACACGCGGAACCCGAAGGCTCTATCTATCAGCAGCAGTACATGCGACGGAACGCATGTCAGAATTTTTAAAACATTTTCCTAAACTTAAAAGGGGGTAATTTCTAACGATGTTTTATAATATCAACAATTCTCCAGTGCTCTTTACCAAGAAAGTGTTTATGGTAATTAATTTTTGGAGTAATTACCAAGAACCATGCGCATATGCCTATAATTTACTGATGCACAACCCTCCCAGTTCTTTGCATATACAGACAATATATCTTAGATAATTTTAGAGACTGCTCCTGTGTCACTATTTAAGTCCGGCTGTACACAGTCATGTACACACGGGGTCCAGCACCCACGCCCAACGAAGTTTGGATTGAATGCCTTATTTGAATTACCCGCGACTACACCAGATTCCTTTCATTGTCTTTTTTATGGGGGGGGGGGGGTGGGTGGGGATTACAGTTAAAGAAATCCTATAGCGGATCCGTACAAAGAGTGAATACACACACACACACCCAAGTGTGTAACAGCCTGCAATCGTGGACCCTCCTTTGTTCAACTCTTTGTGATAGCAACCGTGGACCACAATGCTTTCCTTTGTGATAGCAACCGTGGACCTATTGTCCTCTTTTGTTATAGGTCCCCGGTTTGAATGTGGTTACCTACTCACACGTACTTATCCAGAAAGCTGAAATGTATTGGAATGAATAATGCATTCTTATAAGGAATAGTTGACGTAGGAGACGGTTCTGTACTCCTTCGTGATTGGATGACAGCGTGGTGGGCGGGCTGTATTGTACTTCGTGGATTCTGATTGGATAGGATACTGTGTACCGTATACTACGTGGGATAAACCGTCTGAAACGAAAGAACGCTAATAGTATACCCCCACGCCACTATTGCGTCAATCCTTGCTGATAGATCTCATATTGGGAGCATTTGTACCCCATAATGTTCTCTTTACGCCAATGAGAAAAATAAGACAACAAACAGAAGAATAACAATGCAAAGTTGATGGGTTACACATAACTAGAATAATCAGAAGTTGGTCTACAATAACATAGGCCATTTGCTGTAATCAAACACTTTGATATTTAAGAGAGATTCTCCATACATTGTAAATAGTGGGAATAAACTAACCCGAGGATCTAAACCTGGCTCTGAATCCACGGTTCAATCCACTCTCGTCAGACACGAAGTAAATCTTGATGAGCTTATCAGCTCTGATATCTTGAGGCCAATCTGACTTCATGTTACCACAGAAAGGACCAAGAGTCTGCTTGTCTTGCTTGATCTAAAAAGTGATATCAAAAATAATTATGAAGTTAGTACTTTTTACTGGTGGTAACGGTGCTTGAGGAACAAACTGGACAAGAATAAGCATTATTGCGTTTTGTTTTTTGCATGTTTTGTTTGGGGGTTGGGTTTTTCGGTTTTTATGGGGGGGGGGGGGGATACGAGATCGGCCGTTCGTGTTCTTCTGCATACAAAATGTATGCGTTTTTGTTAAAATGCAAACAAACGGTAACTTTACATGTGTAATACTGTATCTTGACAAGCTGAATGTGGTCACACCATGGAAAAAATGTTGCATTCAAAGATTACAGCTTGAAGACAACTGGAGCAAGCTAGTCGAAACGTTGAAAAACAAACAAAACGTCTCGTCTTGGACCCAATACGTATCTATAGAACTACAAGGAATAGTTCATTACCGTGCAAAGCCGCAAAACGTCTAACAAGACCGACAAAAATGCACAAAATCAATATTCAGTTCCTTTGATGCGAACAATAAGCTTCACTCAGTCATCAGTATCAAGGAATGCTTACCCTCAGTGCATCGTATGGACATTTAGTATCCGAATGGCTCTCCACGTCGAAGTCTTCAAAGGTCAAACTAATGACGTAACCAGCCTCTGCTCGAATCAGCCAATCACATTCAGACTGACGAGGGTACGAATACGGGTAACCAGGTGACGTAATAACACCGGATAGAGACTCAATTATGTTTCCTGAACAATGCACTATTCAAAAATTGTTTAAATGTTAGTTGAAAAGACGAATAGGTCAACAAAGTGCAAGCTGAAAATTGAACAAAATAATTACCACCAACGGTAAGAAACTGTTACTCTTAAGATTATATTATTTGAAACTCTATACTGAGTACCAGCTTTTGACTGCATCAAATCAAGTTGCCTTTCTTCTAAGTAAGTTTGATTAGAAAAAGCTTAAACAAGTTTGTGTTGTCGAAGAAGCATTTGTCTTCACACTGAGATTTTTTGAACGAGGATGTTGCAGTTCAAATCATTGGTATTGCCGTAGCTGTTTTGCAATTAGATTGTTAACTGTTTTTAGAAAAGTTGTTGTTGAATGCATCTAATGTTGCTGCAATACTGTAGTTATTGTTGACGCTTTGCTCCTTTTAGTGTCGCTGTGTGCTAACGTTGGTGGTTTAGTTTATCATAACCTACCTGTGCATGTTTTCCTATCGGGATCCAATGTGTAGCCAAGCTGACATGAACAGTAGAAACTACCAATGCCATTATGGCAGAAATGTTGACAACCGTCAGTTCCTTCCTCACATTCGTTGATATCTAAAATCAACCATTACAGATGACTATAAACAAAAACCGTGTCAAGATTTCCTTTATTGTTTTAGATTCAATATTTATCAAAAAAGTTGTAGCTTGATCTAACTTTGACATGTTTATTATAGAAACGATCAATAATGACCAACAACCAAAAAGTCAAAGTTTGTATGATATAAAGACGCTATGATTTAAAGAAATAAGCACACTGTTTGGTAATTATGTGTTTACCTTCTGCTACGTAATGTCCGTCAAAGCCGGTATATCTTTTTGGACTTGAGTAATCTGTATGAAACACAACCACCATGTTGTTGGAAACTGACTTCAGGTCGACGGATGGAGTCTCACGGCCGCAGAGTTTCGCCAAAGTGTTGTTACCTGACAAAACCTCGCCAAAGAAAACACACCAATTACATGTTTAGATAATACAAATAATGTAAAAACCCGCTGTGCTACTTTTAAATTTTTGTGGCACGGCTGCAGATTTCCCCAAAGTGTTGTTACCTGACAAAACCTCGGCAAAGAAAAAAAACCAATTACACTTTTAGATAATTAAATAATATAAACTCCGCTGTTCTACTTTTTAATGTTTGTGGCACGGCCGCAGAATTTCCCCAAAGTGTTGTTACCTGACAAAACCTCGCCTAAGAAAACAAACCAATCACATTTTTAGATAATACAAATAATGTAAAATCTGCTGTGCTACTGTTCCTAATGTTTGTGGCACGAGGGTACGCAGACATTATAAGGTAGCACAGCGGATTTTACATTATTTTTATTATCTAAAAATGTAAGTGGTTTTGTCAGGTAACAACACATTGGGGAAATTCTGCGGCCGTGAGACTCCATCCGTCAACCTGAAGTCACTTCCCAACAACATGGTGGTTGTGTTTCATACAGATATACTCAAGTCAAAAAAGATATACCGGCTTTGGCATGGTGAGGTACCAATGTAAATTGCGGTGATACGATGTTTTGAAAGCTACTTTGCCGTAGGAAGTGTATAAAGGATCTTTAAAAAAAACTATTCCGCCCAGGTGGATTACTACTCCATCCGGGCGGATTACTATTTCGCCCAAGCGGAATAGCTTTTTTTTAACATCCGTATCATCCGTATAGTAGGTTGTTCTTGTTAGACAAAAAGTTACACACATAATGGATTACGCGGTACTATGGCTTTGGGTCTGTTTCGGCTCAGCAAGTTTAGCATCTGTTTTGGGGATTTTTGTTTCCGCTAAAAAAACACAGTTATGAAACTGGGTTTACGTGACTGTCAAAAGGTTGCACATGTTAAACCAAATAAATTTGTTATAAATGACGGAACACTGCATCACTGGCGGTCTACCGCCAGCCATAAACGACTTTCCTTGTGGGACATGTTTTGATTTAATGGCTAAGGCAGGTGCGGTCGTTATGTCATTGATGCAACGATTTCGAGGCCCTTTTCGAAACTGCGGCTTCAATTCGTCAAGTATTGTTTAGCAGACAGGTGCCTATGGAGCCCCTGAATTATGGACAGGTAAAAACAAAAACTACTTTATTTAGTTCGTTCTCTCGAAGTTTTATTTAATCCTCTCGATTTTGTTTCTTTCTTTTGGTTCCTTCCCATACAATTGCATATTAAATCTTTCCCTCGAAATTACTTTATATTCATTCCCTCGAAATCGTATTTTGAGTGAGTGAAATAATTCGTCCCCTCGAAATACCATTAAATACCGGGAAGGACCTATACCTTAAGAGTCTCAGTACGAAACTGAGTTTTTTGAAAAGGCCACTGCCCCCTGGAGGCAGCCATACACACTAGAGTGACATGTATTTAGATTGAGGCTTTGGTATTTCCATCTACATCACATAAATTCTGCCATAAATAGAATCAGCCACAGTGCCATTAAAGCCTATAAAATTAATCAAACCTTACTAAGACATAGTCGGCATTGCAGCCCTCGGTTCCAGGTTCCAGGTCAAACTCAATAAAATACAGTTTAACACGATGTCCAGCCTGGACGTGAATTTCCCATCGTACATTCAGATTGTCAGGATAGGCCGAGGGGTAATTCGGTGACTGGAATATACCGTGGGTATCGTAGAGCTGTGAAATGGCTGATGCATGGTGAGTACACAATAACGCTAGGAGCAGTACAAAGCAAGAGGCCTGGCGTCTGTTGAGAAAACATTTGTTATATATTGTTTTTTATAAATCATATTATGTACGTGATGTCCAATAATTCGTCACTGACGCCACGAACTGACAACTTGTTCATAAAACCCTTTTTTATTTTTTTTATTTTAATTTTCTCTCTGTCTCTCTTTTTCTCATTTTCGTTCACATGTTTGGTTCTTAACTATCTTCATCGAGGATAATAAAAGCACGGCAGCTTTTGCACTGAGAGTGACAATTTTCGTTTCCACGACCTGACGCCCAGGTTCAATCTAACATCACGGCGCGTATCAACCTAGAAAATAAAATGCAAACAAAACCGTTTATACGCCGCGCGCCAACCTACAACTCCGCGAACTGACTCACATGTAGTATTGTAATATATACTTTGGATGATGTCAGTTCGTGAAAGCGGAAATGTATGTTTTTTGTCAAGAACTGACACAAAGCTTCCATACTTTATTGCTTAATACTTAAGGACGAAAAACAGTCAAAACCACCAAAAGTTCAAAGCATCAAGTCTCCAATAACTAGACATTTTTAGGAGAAAGTATTATTTTAAAAAGCGTTCAACTTTAAACGCCGATTTCTCCCATTGCTATTTGTTTACTGGTATATCTACTTGTGTGTCAGTGTGGCACATTATGATACCAGTGTGGCACATTATGATACGCTTATCTTAAAATAAAATCCCTGCCACAGTTTAAAAGCATTTTATGTTTATCGCCATTTTATTTATTGTATTTATTTGTTATTTTAATTCTTTGAACAATACAATAATATACGAGCAGAGGCCGCCCAGGGAAAGGCAAAAGTCAAAACACTGTCATCAAAAAAGATGTTCCCTCCCAGACCTTGCTCATTTAAAAGAATACAAATTTATATTATATAACACACAGAGATCTAAAATTGCAGTAAAACGTAAACAAAAGATGGCAAGCAAAAGAAGTATTAAAATGCAAATATACAAAATCCACCGTAACTAAGACCCCCAATAGTTATGGTAGGCAGGGAGTTATTATGGACACTCAAAACCTCTCTGTTAAAAATCCGATGTTAAATTGATACATATTTCATAATTACAACATCGACAAGGTTTTACTTTCAACAACAGAAACATGGTAGTCTGGATATAATACCTTTTAGATCAGAAGCTTAGCTGTATCTGATACCCCGCAACATCATTACCTAGTTAGGAATAATTATTGTTTTAATCAAACACTATTTTTGTGTATAGTGTATTCTCATATCAAGTCAAACATACAGGGAAATGTTAACTTGTCTAGGACCATTAACTCAGCTTGTGTGAATACTTCATTCAGCTTGTGTGAATACTTCACTCAGCTTGTGTGAATACTTCATTCAGCTTGTGTGAATACTTCATTCAGCTTGTGTGAATACTTCATTCAGCTTGTGTGAATACTTCATTCAGCTTGTGTGAATACTTCATTCAGCTTGTGTGAATACTTCATTCAGCTTGTGTGAATACCCTGGGTATCATTAATACAGTAAATATTATTTATAAAAAGAATACAATGAAAAAGTAGATTTTAATAAAAAATAAGTCAAGTTCATCCTGTACATTGATGGTATAGGCATGTTTCAATCGGCACGATGTCTGGCTTGATAATACTAAAAACGTCATATATTTCGGTCTGAATGCACAATAATGAATCTCTGCTCAAGACGCACACGACTTTGACATTTTAATCAAATATAAAAATGCTCTGTCAACATAAATCGCACATAAAATGAAAGCGAAGTGTATAACTTCTAATAAATGACAAACTAATATTTTTCATGTGATAGGCTACTTAAAACTGATTACAACAAAATATAATGCCTGTTTCCGGCAGCCCGATCTCTTTGCCCCCAAACATTTTGGATTAAATGTCTTGTGAATTATAATTTATGACAGACAATCTAATTGAAATACAAGGCCTATATTTTTCCGGAAATTCGTTATTTTATAAGCCTGGGTTGAGATCTTCTCGGGTTTTCTTTATGGTTGTGGTAAATATTACGTCAATTTGGATTATGGAGTGCTGATAAATCACAACGGGGTACAATAAATATATCAGCAAAGCCCTTGCAAATTACACTAATACTATTTTGAATTATGTTATCAACATAACGTTATTATAGTCTTGTCATGTTAAAAATGTTAAAAAGTATACATTAAAAATGTGTTTAAGTGATAATTGTCAAATGAAACGTACAATTTAATTATACAGGGTGTGTACAACATTGGTAAGATTGAAAATTTAAATGTTCACATATTTGCACATAACTTACATGGTATAAAGATGGTCATAATGGAAAACTGCCATTGAAATAGATTTACGTGAAATGAATAATATTAGTAAATGAGTAAAACAAATAGTCCTTTTACGCGTGATAAAATCCGATGTTTGAAAACAGTGAAAATATATAATGGGGTTTTTAACTGTTTTCTCATGACTCAGAAGACCGATTTAGCTTAAACTTTCACAGGTTTGTTAATAATAATAATAATAATAATAGTGGCTTCTTATATAGCGCTCAGGTCCGTCACTCAGTGACGCTCATGGCGCTTCAACATTATTACCCCTGGTCACTGGGCCATTTTTGTGTCATTCCTTTAACCATCTCAGCTCTCTGGGGAGTATACAGCCTGTGCTGCCAAATATGTAGCGCATCAAGCTAAATCAATCACAAGAACCATCTCTGCCCTCACAGGTACCCATTTACTCCTGGGTGATGAGAAGCAATTATAGTGTCTTGCTCAAGGACACAAGTGTCACGACCGATCTTTCATGTATACGTTGGGTCACATCAAGTGTGGATACCTGCCTTTACAATTACCAATGTTGTTCATATGCTTTTTAACATGCTTAATTAATTAAGAGAATTTTAATATGCACATGAGAAGAAAATATATCAACCTCGTCAAAGAAAGTTGTCCTGACAGTGTTCCGCCAAATTACAGCCATAAACTATGACACTCCATCGAAACAATTTAATCTAAGAGAAGACAAGGCATCTGTCATCTTCATTGTTTAGATAATGAAGAGTTGTAAATTTCTGAACGATTGGCCCGTGTTCAAATTGGCGGTAGTAGCTGTGGCTCTGGCTATGTATACGGCTTGTTCACTACGTCACAATACATTGAAGCACAGACTGCCTTTGCAACACCTTACCACAATCTCAGCCGCTGCTGCCAATAGGACCCAACCTTTTTTTATAAAGTAAACAATTATAGACATAAAGCAATCATTAATGAAGATATGCTATGTGTTACCTGCTGATGAGACTGCTTTGAGTGTGTGTATGATTAGTTTATGAATATCTTGACCGAATTGTTATTGATTTTTTTTTTTTAAGATGTTGATCAGTGGAGTTCTGTAAGCGGAGACTAAAGGTCATGTCAATGCAATCTCCAATAATAGAATCCATTCATTGTTCACGTATTATTCTTTGGGATTGTAAGAAATTGTTTGAAAAAAAAAATTACTCAAAATAATGTGCACTCCAGTTGACTGCCATCAAGTTACCTCGTGTGACAAGGCCCTAAAACGTCACAATTTCAAGAAGAATGTCACGTACGAACGTATGAAATAAATATGTTTAAAAAACATCTTGTCAGTAGGCACATTGTTTGTCTTGCATTCAAGTTGTTCTAACCAACCAAGTATTGTGGGTAATTACTATAGTCTGAAGAAAAGGAATCACTAATTAATAATCACGGTCGGATTTCAGCACAAGAAAAAATGACGAGAATGACGGAATTGTGTAACTGCTCATTCAGTATGTTTCATTATTGTAGAATTAAAGCCCAACGAAATGTTTCCACATTCCTGTATGTCCTCAAATCGGAACCAACATTATATCAAAATGCGCCTATACTGTTGTTCCCCTTTCTCGGTACACTTATCTTACGTTAGCTCAAAAAGACCCAGTCGGCTCTAAGCAGCAATAACGTTAAAACCTAGAAAGACCCAGTCGGGTCATAGCAGAAAAACTTTGAAACCCAGAAAGACCCAGTCGGCTCAGAGCAGAAAGAACTTTAAGACCTAGATAAGACCCAGTTGGCTCATAGCAGAAAGAAATTCAAAATCTAGAAATACCCAGTCGGCTAAATTATAAGAGCAGAAAGAACTTTAAGACCTAGAAAGACTCAGTCGGCTAATAACAGAAAGAACTTTAAGACACAGAAATACCCAGTCGGCTCATAGCAGAAAGAACTTTAAGACCTAGAAAGACCCAGTCAGCTCAGAGCAGAAAGAACTTTAAGACCTAGAAAGACCCAGTCGGCGCAGAGCAGAAAATACTTAAAACCTTGAGCTCTGAGCAGACCTACAACTTCCTCTTATTATAAACAAGAAACCCTATATGGAGATCAATGATTTTCAACTGATGTGAATGTTGCTCTGTGTAGTAACACTCTATTAACATGATGCGCAGATGCACGACTCTCTAATTATAGATCAATTTAGTAATACGTTTTCATGGCAGTCAAATGGAGCGTTTGTTATTAGTATTCATTTATACAACCAATTTCAGATGGGATTTCAAAACCATTTACAATGATGCAATGGCTTAAGATTTTCGTCACGTGATTTTGCCGCTTCAGTTGCATGAACACAGTGACTTTGTCACCGTTTTATTTCTTTGGGTGATAGCATGAGTCGTCATCCTTCATAACGTAGAATTGACGAGTTGGTCAGTAGAATTGACGAGTTGGCCAGGCAGTAACGAGTAGTTTGAGAGTCGTCTGACATTGACTTTGTCTGTTGAATTTTGTCAAAACTGCAACTCCTCTCGAGTAATACTGATAGCCAAAACATAAAGGTAACTATATTTTCATTGTTTGCTTTAATCAGTGCCTTACATCTACATAATTATAATAATGTGGGTACTTTTAATATGTTCTTAGAGCCTTTATCCCGTTCCATGTATAGCGTCACACTTTGGTAAATGACTCCGGTAAAAACATGCAGTTTCTTTATTAAGTTTACTTGTTATACAGATGGTAATAGTATTAGTAGTAAAATTATTTTGTCCGAAATGCCTTCGTTGATTAGAAATAAATAAAAACATTCGGGCAAAGTCGGGCTCTTCTTTTGGTAATGACTGGGGGGTATAACATTTGTTTATCCAAATGCCTATAACTTGTTTTAAAGACAGCACCGAAGCTACAGGGTAACATTCTAGGGGTTCAAGGAGGTGCACTTCTGACCAATTAAACTGTAATTTCCTTTTGCGTTTCCCACAAACACCTTTTATAAATAGCGCTCGTTTTATTAATACTCATGTGACCTTGCTGAACATGGTTGGATTCGAAGTTCTTGATAAAATCACATCATCAGTTCTTTTGGACCTTTTTTCAAACAGTAGACACTGTAGTCAGCTGAACCCCCAAAAGGGGACTTTATTTGTTATATCTTTATTGATAATTTGGCCTATAAAAACCAATCTACGACCCTACCTTTAAATATTTTTAATTGTAGCGTTTACTCCTATGCCCGTCTGCTTCAAATTTATCAATTACTGACACATTTTGTGTGGGCACAAAAAACGAAATTAAGTTGCAAATTTCATTATTGTGTTTACAAAACGTACACAAAATGTCGACATTAGTCTGTTAAAGGGACCCACCGGCTTCGCCTATTTAGGCCACAAAATAAAACCCAAATATGACTCTAAAGGTCTTCCAGGAGTAGAGAAGAACGGTTCCTAAAATAAAACATCAAATGTTGCCGTTTTCTGTTTTTTCTTTTCTTTTTTTACTGAGGTCACGTTATTTATTCGAACCAGATTATTGAATCGGATAAATCACTTGATCTTTTGAGTTTCCTTCCAGCCGTATAACTATTATCGACTGCACCTAATTAAACTATGTTATTTTAGAATTATTCAGGAGTATATTTCGAAAAAGAGGCTATGTATTCATATTATAAAAGTTATAAATAGTTATGTAAAAACGAACGTGAGATTTTAAATCTGGGAGTCCGTATAAAATGGGCTTCCGATACACCGCGTGGTGGGGGCTAGAGAGACGTTACCCCCTGGCAACATACCAAGCAATATGATTGCTGAGAGCTTATGAACATGTGGGAGGGGTAGAGAGCAAGACCGTCGAGCAGCTTTTGTTATGGTTTTTAATAGTATGTTATACATTATAGCCGTTCTAATCCGCTGTTTCAGAATTGCGTCCAATCGTGCGACGACTATAAACTGCCCCGAAACTGACTAGGATTACCGATCATAAACGCTGAACGATTATTCGATTATCCTGCGACCTACAAAGAGGTCGTTCAGACACAGTACTAAAGTCGGTTTAACTCATGGTCCGACCTGACCGAGTTCAACTCAGTCTGTCTGAACGGTTCTGAAGTAAGAAACCCCCAAAGTTAAAGAAGAAAGACTTGATGCCACTTTTTATAGTGCGCTCAGCGTACGTCTCTAAAAAATAAAATGGATCAAGCACAGGATTTTATATAGGCCCTATCCAATACAAATTTGGTAATTCAAAGTCACACTTCCAGTGGGGTTATGATCATCGAGCAAGGCATTCTGGGAAATTCAGGCGCGGTGAGATCGTACACCACTGGGAAACAGGTTGTAGAACCTCTGTAGAAGCAGAACTGGATCAGGAAAGACGTAAAATCTTGCCACTGAGGTACAAATGAAAACATGCCAACGAAACCCTCACCCGGGAACGCCAAGGTTGGCTGAATGAAGCTAAGCGTCATCCCGCAACTGACAAGGTGTGGACCCAAGACGGTCGGAAAGATGGCAACCGTGTAATTGTTAGCTCCAAGGATGACTTCCAAAACCTCAGGAAATGACCCAGTTTCTTGTTTTGCTTGGAGAGCTAACCCTAACCAATCAAACATTGGAAATAATCACATTTATTTTTATGATCAATGTACCGCTACCTCAGAAACGCTTAATTGAGTGCTTAATTCAACTGGACTTAATTACCGTTATGCTATACTGTTTATCCTTTCTAGTCATTCTGTATATAAATGTTGTCCTCGTCGTGTCCTGTCTTGTTAATTTTATGTCTATGGGCATTTTTCATATAATTATTTTGTTCAATAAATTCGATGGAGCCAACCGGCATTGGTTGCTTTGCAACCCCAGTTACAACTGAATTAAATGACTCCCCTAAGGAGCTGAAAACTACAATTTCAATTTTGAAGGTATTGTAAACCCTGAATCTAGCTATCATCACCATTAATTATTTTAATAATTATAGTTTCTAGAAGCTCAGCCTCCTTCCAACATTAACACCATTATCCCCAATTATCAAGCTTCCGTTCACTTCCTTGACCATGCACACAAGCCCATAAATCACCCATGTGGTAGGCCCACCTGATACCACTGGACTTGCACTGACCTCCACTATAGACTGTGCAAGTCTCGCGCGTATCCGAACGAGAAAACACGTCAAACGAAGAACATTTTTATTTCTGAAATTAAATCTTTGTTTTAAATTATATCTCATGACAAAATCTGAACAACAAAAATAAATCATTACAATTTTATGAACAGTTTTAGCTTTTGAAAAAAAAAATCACAATAGTGTGTATATTATTATTGAACAAAAATTAAAACTCTGGGACAAGGATGCCTATTTGATGTTAACCTTTTAGAAACCCCTTACGCGGATTCGTGATGGTCAAACGGGTCTTAAATGGACCCGTATCGCAGTTTAAAGAGGATGCTGACGCCTCAACAACCATAGACTGCAATGAAAAGGGTTTGCTTTGCAATTACAGCATCTGGCGATTATAATTGCGCATCCAAAACAAGCGTTTACGTAAGTTTTATGATCGGAGGCGAGCACAAAATTCATAATTTTTTGCAATAACCGGAAGCTGAGTTCAAGTTTAATTCTTGGATTTTCTTCGTTATATTGTTGAATTGGTTTTACTTTCATATTTTGTTATCACTTAGTATTACATTCCCAACAACATGTATACTTTTCTAGGTTAAACTAAAATAATTGACGAAACAAAATTTCGCCCACGTAAAACTCCATATGGTTGGGACCACTATGGTCCCGGAAGTTCGAATGCGCGCGAGACTTGCACAGTCTATTATCCGGTAAGTGACCAAGCTTTACTAATCCCCTATATATTGTCCATAGTTTAATTCTTAGACCATTCTCTGCTTTTCTGGTTAGCCTGGTGTGACACACTTGTACACTGTGGTCCAATCCAGTTTTCTTCTCTCTCTACTTGTCAGAACCCAAAACCTGTCCAATTAAAGGATTCAGCGAACACAACAACAAAATATCCACTCTGACAAATAAGTCTTCTTTTCAGAGGTTTATTCTCCACAATGTCTCACATCACATCAGAGTATATACACTACATCAAAACTATCATTTACAAGAGTATATACACTGGTCATAAAAACATAAGTACAATCACTTCCATTTGGGCACGCGTCAAAGTGCTCCGCACAATGAAGTGTCAAATTTATATCTAAAGGCAACATGCTATGTCACTCAGACATCTACCAATTACTTTCTCCTAAAAGGAAAATAGCCACTAAGGCAACAGATCACTTAGAACACTGATCACTAAGATCCAAAAAATGAAGGTCACTAAGACCAAATGTCACAAAGACATAAATACAGGTCACTAAGACCAATGTCACAAAGCAGGCCCGCCGGAAGGTATTTAAAAGTGGGGGGGGGGGGGGGGGGGGCACCAACAATTTCCAACAATTTCCAACATTGGGTTGTTTGGATCAGCAGATCCGGGGAGGGAGAGTCCAAATCCCTTTGTTTTTTGTGTGAAAACGTGAGAAAAGCTGCTTTCAAGACGCATTTGATACTGACTTAAAAGGCAATTCAAAGATTTTTCTTGTTGGAGGGGGTGAAAGTGTCTGATGAAAAAAATAATCCCTTATAAAAATTCCCCTTATTGAAAATATTTGGAAATACTAATAGTAGATACATGCATTTGTAAACACGGGGACTCAGTTACGGGGAGGATCATGCATAATATTAGAAAAGGGGTCGGAACCATATGGACCTATTCAAAGGCCTATATAGCTATGCCCAGGCCCGCCAGGCAGATCTGTGGGAGGTACATGAATGTGGAGACCCCAAAAAGTTTTGTAAATGTGGGTATTTTTATGTGATCAATTAATTAATGTCAGTGTTCTCCAACTTTGAAAAATAAAGGTTGGTGCTGGGTGTGGTGAAAAGTGTGAGGGGGTACGTCAATGCGAGCGCGAAGCGCGAAGCGCGAAGCGCGAAGCCCCTACGGCGTGGGGTCCGGGGCCCGCTCAAGGGCCCCGGGAAAATTTTAGATCCTAGATGCTCTGTGGTGCATTCTAAGGAGAATAAAGTAAAGCAACTAATATGTTGAGCAGTAAGTAAGTTCAACAAACAAAGCAACGAAGCGAGTTAAGATAAGAAAATTAGGCAAAAAGCCTACCGACTAAAGCCTACCGGGTACGTCACATCGACGCGTTGTAGTCAGAATGTCACCCGATCCGCACCTACCTAAAGATTCAACAGGGTCATAGAGCTATAGCTCTATGAACAGGCAGTTAAAATTACAGCAGTAAATGAAATAAATGATATTTGTCGCTCTTTGTCCCGACAAATTCATAATTAAATGTTCAAAGTTTACTTGCTGCTACTCCATCCATCCATCCAGGTAAAAGAAAGGCTACTTGCAGAAGCACAGTTTCAAACTTGGGCAGTCCCAATGTACAGCAATGATGCGGTGTACCACCCCCCTGCTGATTCACTATAAAAGTGGTGTTCCAACGTAAAGTTGTGACTCAGAACCAAAGCCGTGGTTGTCGATCCTTCTCCGGACTTGTCTCCTCTCTCGCCAAAAGTTAAATATGTTAGGGGAAAAATCACCCTAATAACACTCGCATTTAAATGGATATAGCAACAGCAAACACAATCCTGGATGTTTGGTTTCAATTAAAACTAAGAGCCTGAATACTCTTAATAATTGTCGCTGCAGCAGAGCTGAGTGTAAGGCAGTCCTCACAGACCGAGATCTTGGAGACAACCCCCTGACTTTCACTTCACACAGAAATCCCTAGAACTAAATATTACATCTTATTTACATCATCACAATCATTCTTCAATCCTGCACTCAACTTTCACCTCAACTCCTTTTCTAATTCAAAACTGACCCGATGAATATTTAACTCACAATCCTGTAAACTCCAACCAAAGCATTCCTCAAACACTGCTACCTATTGTTATTACCTGTTCAGCTTCAATCAACCACGGCATTGCTGGATCAGGTGTTGGTCTAATGATATGCATTATTCGTACTTTGGCTACAAGTCATCAATATTCAGGACAGCTAATAAATATGCATTAAAATACAAAACATGAGGGTTTCTCTGTGACACTACTCTTCGTTCTATACGAGCACGGTACCCAGCCCAGGATTAAATAAATAATCCCCTGTATTATACAGCCAACTCAAGAACGTTTCCGTTATCTTCTTTATGTCTACATCTATCGGCCACACCCTGTAACACCCAAATATTTAAGTGTTACACTTTTGACCTCGTAAATGACCCTAACAATTTGAACAATAATCAAAACTCCTGTGATTATTTCAATGAAACACATGTTCAAGCCTCATTTAATCCTAACGACCCTTCCCAGCCCTTTTTTTTCTTCATATGAATAGGCCTATCAGAAGTCTCTCATTCAAACCCATTATTCATTAGACATAAGACTCTTAAAGTCAATGATATTTATTTACTCAAATTAAGAGTTGTTATGTATCAGTTCTTTAAACATGAACTACCTAATTATTTTCAGTCTATGTTCATTTCAAATACCGTTGTTCATCATCATTTTACCAGACACAGTGACATCAAAAGGGAATACGTTATCAAGGTCCTAAGTTTTGGAATTCCTTAAATAATGACATTAAATGCGGTAACAGTCGTTACTTATTTAAGAAAAATTTGAAGTGTATGTTACGGGGAAAATATGATACTATAGCCGACTTGATTGAATTTGTTTTTCATTCAGAAATGTAAACTATGTTCTACATTCCCTCTGCCGATTGACCTTCTTGACCATTACTTCACTGCTATGCAGTAGGCCTATATGTCCGCGTCTTATTGTCCTAGTCCTTGTCCTTGTTTTGTGTAACCTGTTATATTAATTTAGTGTGTAATAAACAAAATAAAATTCTGTATGCAATTAATACATTTTAGCTACACACGTCATGGGGGTCTCTACTCGACAAGCTCTGCTTATTTTGGAGACTCCCACCACTTAACCACATTCTAAGCCATGTATGTATGATTGATTGATTGAGTGGAAATAAAGTATTGAATTGAATAGGCAAATAATGAAGAGTAATAATAATAATAATAATAATAAAGACTTGTTACGCGCACATATCCACCCTGCTGGGTGTTCAAGGCGCAGTAAACCAAAAACAAACAAAAGAAAACAGATACAACTAAATTATTCCTTGAAAACCTGTGACATAAGATAAGTTTTGAGAAGTGATTTAAATTTTGTGGTACAAAGACAAGATCTAAGATTATGTGGTAGAGAGTTCCAGATGCGTGGCGCAGCTGCAGAAAAAGACCTGTCACCCCAGGAGTGTTGAGACTTGGGTTCCTTGAGGAGAAGCATGTTACTGGATCGAAGATCCCTTGACGGAGTGTAAACTTGAAGTAGTTCAGGGATATAGTGGGGAGCCTTGCCGTTAAGTGCTTTGTGGACAATGAGCATCAGCTTGAAGATGATACGTTGAGAGATAGGGAGCCAGTGAAGTTGTTTCAGAATGGGGGTGATTTTTTAGACAGTGTCACGATGCGGGCTGCGGTGTTTTGGAGGCGTTGAAGACGGGAAATTTGGTTGTTAGGAAGAGCATTGCCGTTGTCAAGACGAGAAGTAACAAATGCATGAATGACTTTTTCAGTGGCACTCTTGTTCAAGTACTTGCGTATCTTACCAATATTCCTGATGTGAAATGATGACACACGTATGATGTTGTTGATGTGTGGTTGAAGCTGTCATTGATGAATCAAAAATAACCCCCAAGTTCCGAGCTTGCAACGAGGGAGCTATCCGAGCATCAACGATGGAAATGTATGGCACTGAAACCTTTGTTAATTGTTGACATGACCCAAATAGAAGGAACTCTGTTTTATCATCATTCAACTTCAGGAAGTTCTGTTGGGTCCAACATCGAATCTCTTGGATGCAATTCTCAAGTCTTTCAATAGAGGTATTGGCATGTTCTTGAGTAGATTTAAACGTGATGTATAGCTGAGATTAGAGTGATTGATAAAGGCTTAATTGAGCATTTCAACTAAATTTGTCAAATAAAAAAGGCAGATTTGTGAAAATGGGGAAATGCAATTAAGTAAATGGAAATTGATTGCTATCAGTCCATCTCGTTGCTTGGCCGTTATTTACTTAAAACCAGCAGCTTGATCAAATACGACACGTGAGCCCTTGTATACCTTTTTGTTTTCAATAACGTGGCCTTGTACAAACATTGTTTTAAATTCCCTACAGTACAATGTCAGTATCTTCTTCGTCGTTTTGAAACTGCAAATAAATTAAACAGCAAGGCGAAGCGACCGACTCGCGAAAACAAAACATGATTTGCCATGATCTTTTTGTACATCAGTTACAAAAAGAGACATGACCCCTTTTAAATATTAGCAACATTTTGTGTGGAAAAAGTAGAAGTCGTGTTAAGTACATTTAATCTGCCAAATTCACCCTATTAACATAATGCTGTGACCCGGTGTGTCGACGAAAAACTTGAAAATACCACAGTTCGAAAACTTTGCGTGTTAAAAACTGTATTCATGTATTATTAACAAAATTCTGCTTTCGGTTGAAGGTTGTTGGAGTGCTTCGCGTGGCTCAAACATAAGGATCGTAGTCCAGACTAAATGAAGGTTATGCTCTCCCAAATGGGCTTTGTGATTTGACACAAAAAGTGCCCCTCTTTTCATTCCACCAATCAAAAAAGAACTGTCAATTTGATGGAAAGCTTAATTTAAATTATTTAGTCAGTTTAACAAATCGTGCGACCTAAATTTCTTTGAGCTTGCAAACGAGTTTGCCACTAAATTGAGTGGGTTATCCCCTTGAAAAATTACTAAATGTGGTGTGACCTCCACTATAAAACTGATGTTGTTTTTTATAAGTCAAGGGCCGCTTTTTGTCAAACGGTGCACCCCTTTGCCGTCTCTAACTAAATAAAAGAAAATTCAAGGAACTATACTACACAAGGCCGAGCGAACTAATGTTCAACAAAGTAGTGACACAGTAATTACGGTCCACTTAAAAAGACGACCCGCTCTGTTGTATACGGAGCTTTTAAAGGGACTTAAGTGGGGAAAATCGAAAGAAGAAAACAAATCGTTCGAACAAAATAATGTCGTCGTTCAAACGATAATAAACCCGTGCGCGCACGTGTGAGCTACAGCCGCCATTGATGACCACGTGGGGCACACAAGCAGTCACGTCTCCAAATCTGAGGGCCTAGCTAGCAGCTACTGACTCATTATTCTCCTGTAAAGTGTTTTTAGAAAACGCTGTGAAAAAAGGATCTTAAACAACCCATGGCCCAATTTCATAAAGCTGTCTAGCGGGGAAAAATGCTTAGCAAATTCTTTGCTATTAAGCAAAAAGTGGGTGGGACCACCAGTCGCAACAGTGTTAACATTATGGAATGTTAGCTGGTTACCTGTTTGTGCTAAGCAAGATTGTTCTGTGCTTAGCAAGTTTTTGTGCTTACAGGCTTTATGAAACTGGGCCCAGGTAAAAAGGGTTGTGTAGTCATATCCCAAATTGTGTATAAGCTGTAGATTATGTAAATGCTATTTGCATGATGTTATATAAATCGATAGGCCCTAATGCCGCTAAAATTTTATTTTACACATGTTGTATACATTTTGAAGAACGTGATCAGAAAAAAACAATCACGAAGTACCCCTTGTTACGACAGAACAAATTACGAATTTTATTCAAAGTGGCGGTAAGTAATTAATGTTTCACTCATTTTAATGAAACATAAGAAGAAGTGGGCCCTACTGTAAAACTGTATGCACATGTGATTCTATCACTATCAGTAAGCTATCACAATTAAAAGTTTTTACCGGGAAGCTTTACGCCGATGACGGGTCGCAATATATGGCCAAGTTGCAGCACAGCACTGCGCAGTGAAAGTACAGAGAGCCAAATACACCATGGCTAAACCACCAACAGTGCTATAGCTGTGATCCATACAGCTAGCTAAAAACAGGATAATTGGTTTCCTTATCCGTGATCTATGAGGCCTTTTATTAGCAGCAGAGCTCTACAATTAATTAATTATTTTATGCAAGGCCTGTCGCTTGGGTGTCGATTTATGAGCCAACTAATCAACCCAGCAAACTATGCATGTACCAGGCTGTTTGGCTATTATTTTTTCAATAATGATCTTGGGTTTTTCTTTTGAAAATTGTTGACCCAAACATGGCGGAGTAAACAACTTTTATTTAAAAACCTGCTTTAGAAAAAAGCGTGATCAGGACCCTCCGTGTCACCATCATAATCTACGTAAACGCTTGCCTTCACCATCGTACTGTTTTCAACAGTCCATTTTATTTATATATATCGTCCATTTGGGGGTCAACATAAGCTCTTTCCATATTCTAAACCAAACGATAAGAGCACTTAGACTTAAATAAAACAAATTCCAAGTCGTCAAGACATCTTAAAGCCATTTAAGACGATTTTAGCCAGGAGTTTATACTGCATATTATTTTAGCCCAAAGCTAATCAAGAAATTTGTTTACAATTCATGTGGGAAAACTTATTATAAAGGGGCGGTCATCAATATTTTGTTTTTGTCGGAGATTTAACCCAGTTTAATTTTACATTTTCAAAACTATTATTTTGAGTATAGGGCTCAATAGGGAACCTAGTATTTGAAGAAAAAAAATAATAATGGGGGGGGGGGCGGGGTAAACACAATGTGTTTACTAACGGCCTGCTTGACACTTTAGTTTAAAGGCTTCAACGAAGGTCAGAATATGATGTATTAATCTCGTATTAATCACATTATTGGGAGCTGTGCCTGTAGCTCTTTCTAGAAGGACCGCGGGCAACTGGTTTGCCTGGTTACACAATTTCCGATGGTTGTAGCGAGGCATGAACTTGGATCCATGCAAAGTTTAATAGGATTCGGTGTTCGACGGAACTTTGTGCTAATTGAGATCTTAATGTTTGAATTCACATTTAAACAACATTTCTTGCCGTTGTGAAGGAGAAAATTATCGTATCTGTTTCCTTATCTGGTTGCTTATAGTTCGTTGGGGTGAAGTGTCCCACTTTAAAGGGACACACCGGTTACCTGTTCACGTAATTTAGTCATGTAGATTCAAAGACAATTATTTCTAGATGGTTTTAAAAAAAAAATACACAAAAATATCCCGTAATTAACGAGAAATGCCCGAAAAAAACAAAAGCGGTCAAAGGTCACCGTATACGCTTTACCAGCCGTTGCAAGTGTCAAATTTACGGGATACATGCTGTGTAATGTTGCAAGTTGACTTGTGCTCTGTTCATGTAAATGTTTTACCACACGACAAGGCATTAGGATCCAGTCAGTCCACGTTATCCATCTGGAAGTGTGAATAAACAACGGACGCGGAAACCAGTCAACTCGCCCCCCCAGCAAACTCGCCAATTACAAAAACTACAAAGTCGCCCCTATTAAAGTCGCCCCCTCACATACAAACTAGTCCCCTCTCAAAGTCGCCCCTCACAAAGGAATGTAACAAATTGGTGTGATTGGACTTCAGGGGAGCGAAAGCTATCTTGAGGGAACGAAAGAGAAATTCTGGGGAACAAAATCTCATTGCGAGAGAACAAAAGCGTATTTTTAGGGAGCGTAAGAATATTTCGGGTGAATGAAAGTGTATTTCGGCCAAAAAATGTAAAGTCGTATTTCGAGGAATCGAAAGCTTTTTTTTAGGGAACGAAATCTCCTTTCGAGGGAAAGAAAGCGTATTTTAGGGAAGGAAAGCATATTTCGAGCAAACAAAAGTATATTTCTTGCGAACAAAATCATATTTCGAGGAAACGAATGCGTATCTTCAGGGAACGAAAGCGTATTTCTGGGGAACTTAATCGTAGTTCGGGGGAAAGAAACCGTGTTCAAGGGAACGAGAACCTATTTTCTAGAAATAATCTCATTTCGTTACCAAGAAAAACACACTGCGTTCTCAAAATGAAAAATAATTTGTTGTGAGACAAAATTATATTTTCATCGAATTAAATAATATTTTGAGGAAACGAAATGATTTTGTTTGAATTTTGTGTGTCGAGGGATGCAATAGAAATTTTGAGTGAGGTTGTTTTTTTCCACCTTTTAATTTTTACATTCTTTTTCACTTGTCCCTTCAGGGGCTCCGTTTTTTGTTGTTTGTTTTTTTGGGAGGCTTGTTTTCGGGGAATTGTTTGTCACAAATTTTGTTTAAACTAATTGCACCGTCAATATAAATATGGTATTCCTATGTATTGACATAAATCTTATTTAATTACCAAGAAATTCGGTACAAATCGGGTCAAGGAACGTACACAGAGCATTGAAAAGTTTCGATTTTGAAACAACGGATTCGATCAGCGAGGTGTACCGACTAGCAAACCCGCAATAACAACAACGTAGTTGGTGGTCTGGCTCCCTACCCCTCCAACATGTTCATGAGCTTCCAGGTACAGCTATCTCTTGGCTATAGTGGGTTCCCGTCGTGCTAGCACTGCCGAGATACTCTGCTCGCAAGCGACGCGACTGCCCCTGTGTTACGTGTACCCAGCCCGACGCTGTGCACTGTAAGACACGCTTCCGTTGCTCGGACTCTCTGAAATAAAATCTCACGTTCGACTTTTTTGTATTATTTACAACTTGTATCCATAATTTGAATACGTATTTTTGTGTGTCAAATACTCATGAATTCTTGTTAACAGACTTGAATTCGGTGCTGTAATTAATTTTTATACGGCTGGAAGTAAAACTAACTCCGAAGATCACGAGGGTTATCCGAACCAAAAAGTGGTTCGGATAACCCATGTGACCTTCGTTTTTTGAAAAATGCTCAAAAACTACAAAAATTGATGGTTTCTTTTAGGAACCGTTCTTCTCCATTCTTGGAAGACCTTTGGAGTCATGTTTTAGTCTATTTTGTAGCCAAAATAGCCCAACGAAGCCAGTGTGTCCCTTTAATTCGCAACGCAATTGGTTACAAGCCCGTGTACAACCCAATAGACACATCACGAGACGTAAACAAGAAATGCACGTGACCCTGAAGTCGCTTGCCTTACATCCTTTAACTAAACATTTCGACGAAACATCTTGACAGAAAATACGGGACGGTTTATCAATGTTTGCTTTGTTGTTTCTGGGACAGTTTTTCAAATGCCATGGTCAGTCAACAAGTCACGGAATGGGGAACCAACCAGTAACGATCAACATGTACGTGCAATTTAGCGAAATAGCAGAACTAATGAAGAATTTAATAACAATTTTGAGTACAAGGTTCACAACGTTAAGAAGGATGACAGCGGTAATCTATTGGTTCTTGATATTGAGATTGCTGATTTTCGTTTAACTTTAGTTAATTTGTATGGGCCAAATAATGACCAGCCTAACTTTTATGAACATGTTTCAGATCTTCTTAGTGATTTGAACAATGCACATGCGATTTTATGTGGAGACTGGAATCTGATCCTAGATGAAAACTTAGATTGTGTAAATTACCTGCATACTAATAACCCCTTGGCTAGAAATAGAGTACGTCTAATGTGCAATGATTTAGACCTTGTGGATGTGTGGCGAGTTTGTAACCCCGAACTCCGTTCATACACTTGGAGACAACATGACACCCTTAAACAATCTAGACTTGATTTTTTCCTCATTTCTACCGAACTTAACTCTAAGTTAGTCAATTGCAATATTAAGCCTGGTTATAGGTCTGACCATTCTCTCATTGATATTCAACTTGATTTTACTGTTATGAAACGGGGAAGTGGATATTGGAAATTCAATAATTCCTTGCTTTCTGATCCCGCCTACCAGAGGCTAGTTAAAAGTACCATTCAGGAGGTAGTGAAAGAATACGCAGCCACTCCCTATCACCCGTTTAACCTAAATACCGTTCATTCAACAGATATTCAATTTACAATCAATGACCAGCTTTTGTTTGAAATGCTTCTTTTGAAAATCCGCTCCAAAACTATTTCTTTTTCTGCCTGGAGAAAAAAACAAGCCCGTAAAGCTGAGAGTGATTTAGAGAACGAAATTTCAGATTTAAATAACAAAGTGGCTGATGGGGACCGTGATTCAGTTGAAGCTCTAAATAACAAACAGGCTGATCTTATCGAGTTGCGTAAGAAAACAATGGATGGTGTCACAATTAGATCAAAGACCCGTTGGATGGAGCATGGAGAAAAACCTTCAAAATATTTTCTCAATTTGGAAAAGCGTAATTATGTTAACAAATGTATCAGCCGTATTGTTAATGATGATAATTGTACACTGACTCGAAGTGAAGATATTCTGACAGAGTCAAGGAATTTTTACAAGAAGCTTTATTCTTTACGGGAGATTGATACTGAAGCGGATTTAAAGTATATCTTTGTTGATGCAGACAAACAACCAATTTCTGACGAAATGCGTGATCGCATTGAAGGTCCACTTACTAGGGACGAAGTAATGAAAGCACTGAACAGTAGTAAAAATGATAAGTCTCCAGGTTCAGACGGTTTTAGTTATGAGTTTTATAAGTTTTATATGCTTTCTTGTACGTTCCCTGAACTATGCTTACGATTATGGTCAGCTTTCGGTGACTCAAAAGAATGGTATTATAACTTTATTACCGAAAGGGGACAAACCTCGACAGCTTTTAAAAAACTGGCGCCCAATTACCCTTTTAAACACTTCTTATAAAATTGCGTCTGCCTGTATAGCTGAAAGACTGAAATCTTGTTTACCCCGCATTATTCATGATCACCAAAAAGGTTTTATGGCAGGCCGTTTTATTGGCGAAAATATCCGCACAATGTATGATTTGGTCAATCTGTCTGAGATCAACAATATACCAGGTATTTTGCTTTCCATTGATTTTGAGAAGGCATTTGACTCTATTTCCCATGATTTCATCTACAAGGTTTTGGATAATTTTAATTTTGGGCCATCAATCAAACGATGGATTCAAGTTTTTTTTATAAAGAAGCCAATTCTTCAGTTTTGGTTAATGGATTTCTTTCAGAGTCTTTTCCTATTGAGCGTGGCTGTAGGCAAGGCGATGGGCTAAGTCCGTATTTGTTCCTTTTATGCGCCGAAATTTTGTCAATGATGGTATGTAACAACCAGAATGTTCAGGGTATTGTGTTAGGGGGTGTGGAGTTTAAGATATCCCAATTTGCTGATGACACGGTGCTGTTCCTAAATGGTACAGAACAATCTATGTACGGTGCTTTTTCCACTCTTCACCGCTTCGCCAATATGTCAGGGTTGCATGTTAATATTGATAAGACTAATGCAGTATTGATAGGGTCAAAGAAGGGTTCTATGGAGAAACTGTGTACAAATATTAATGTTAAATGGGTAGGGCCCAAGGATACATTTAAAGTACTAGGTATTAATTTCTCGACTGACCTGGATTCCATGGTTTTGTTGAATTATAATAAGGTTATTTTACAACTAAGTAAACTTATTTCCCAGTGGTCTAGACGGAATCTCACTGTTTTGGGGAGAGTGACGGTAGTAAAATCACTTCTGTTGTCCAAACTTACGTATCTTATCCTAACCATTCCTGATCCTCCCGACAACATTGTGAAAGATTTAAATGTTATGTTTTTCAATTTTATTTGGAAGGGTATTGATCGTGTTTCTAGAAACCAGATGATCCAAGATTACAGTCTAGGGGGTTTACGAATGGTTGACGTTAGAGCCTATATAGATGCTTTAAAAATCACCTGGCTGCGTCGACTCCTTGTTTCAGAAAGCACTGGCTGGGCTTATTTGTCTCGTCAAATACTTGGTATTGATCGTTTACTGTACCTAGAAGGTGGTTCAACATATCTTTTTGTACATAAACATTTGTTTCATCAGAATAGATTTTGGGTTGACGTATGTAACTCTTGGCAGACATTTACGCAAATTCATAAACCATCCACTCACTCTGACGTTCCAAAAACAACGATTTGGTACAACAATCTGATCAAGGTTGGGGGTAAATGTGTTGATTATCACCACTGGCTGTCAGCTGGGGTTTTCTTTGTTGGTGATATTCTGGACGATAATGGTGGTTTTCTTTCTCTAAACGATTTTAGGGCTAAGTTTAAAGTACGGACAAATTTTTTAGAATTTGGTGCTATCGTTAGAGCTATCAAGGTTGCTTTTAATAATGTTTTAGTGCCAAATAATGACTTCGTTCCTCTCCCCCAACTTCCGTTCAATTTTCAAGTTCTCCTCAGTGATAAAAAGGGTTCTCGTAGATTATATGACATTTTTGTTCAGTCTAAAACAGTTGTTAGGAAGTTTGTGGACAACTGGGAAAGGAAAATCCAAATTAATTATGATTTCACAAAATGGTCTCAGGTATTTAGTGTACCATTTACATGTACTGTTGATTCCAAGCTTAAATGGTTCCAGTTCCGTTTGACACACAGGATTTTAGGTACAAATTCCTTTCTTTTCAAAATCAACAAAACAAAATCCAATGTATGTACCTTTTGTAAGACTGAAGAGGAATCCCTCATTCACCTTTTTTGCCAATGTTATTATGTAACCTCTTTCTGGAACTCTACTTTCGATTGGATCAAGGAAAAGACCAAGGCCAGTCTCGTAGTAGACAACGAGTTGATGTTGTTCGGTGTTATTGGTAACACATTCAAATGCCTGAATCTTATTCTTTTAATTGCTCGTTTTCACATTTATAAAATGAAAATGAACGACAAACGTCCTTGCTTCGTAGTTTTTTAAAAAGACCTGAAGAGATATTACATTTGCGAGAAATATTTGTCAGTTGTCAATGGAACCTCTCAGAAATTTAATTCGAAATGGAAAAAGTATTATGTACTCTGTGAATAACCTACTGTAACCAGTTTAATTTTTATTATTTACTGTAAGATAAGAGGTTTCATTTATTCTCTTTTCTATGTTGATGTAAGTTGATCAGAGAGCAATAAAATGTTATCCCCGGGATAAAAAAAAAAAAAATAAAAAAAAATTGAAAAGGGGAATATTACCAGATGGCACATCAAAATGACAACAGCGACATGATGTTTATTTCGTCCAAGAAAAGGGGGAATGTCTCAAGCTTTATATCAATGTGTCAGTTTCACAGTAGGCCTACTTAATTTTAGGTGATGGAAACTGTTATTAAATATGCAACTAATCCTACATAGGCCATTTTAGGAATACAATCTTGTCTAGCGTAAGCTGCCCTAAAATGTTCGTTTTCATTGTAAACAAGGTGGCCTGCATGGTCTACACAAGATATATATATATATATTTTTTTAAACCCATACACCGATGTTATGTTAAGCACTAAATTTAGATCTTTCCCGAGTATTGTGGGGAAAAACCCACATGCATAAAACTCAGGTGGGATTCGAACCATGAACTTCTTATAAAAAGAGACGATGAATCACCTCAATGGGAATGTTTTTTTTATTTCATTGTGTTTCATCACAGAGATGGGCGACGAGGAGGAATCGCCGGTTTGGTTCAACATCTTAAGATCCATCCTCCTGACCCTAACAACCATCCTCATCATCGGAGGAAACTCATTCTGCCTCACTGTCCTCCGTCGTGTACAAGGCATCGGTGAGATCACCAAGTTGTTTATGGCATCCTTGGCAGTCTCTGACCTAACTGCCGGCATCTTCATCGCCATGCCAATGATTGCATCCACGGCCATTGATCGGTGGCCATACGGTCAGACCGTATGTGGTATTTACGGTATAGGCAAATACGTCAGTTACTACAGTGGACTGTTATCCCTCCTTATGGTAACGGTAGAGAGATACATCATGGTGGTGTGGCCCTTGCGTTACCAAAATATTGTTACCTTGTTTCGTGCTCGGGTCGCCGTGGTGTGCATCTGGATTATTGCGTTGTCAATCACTATGTTCTTTGGGCTAAGTGTGAATTTCAAAGTGGAAGTGGATGATGACGAAGACAACTGCAGCCTTGATACGAAGAAGACCGATTTCTGGCATTACCCTCTCAAGTACATGGCCGTTGTGTTTATCATCATTCCTATTGTTACAGTCATGTTGTTGTACACACATATCTTACTGATTGCGCGTCGGCAGATTCGCCAGATTGCAATAATCACGGCGTCGATGCCTCTAAACGAGACTGAGCGAAACAACGCCAACACGAGGCGATCCAACTGCAAAGCTGCCGGGACGTTCTTGATAGTCACCCTCGCATTTGGTTTGGCATGGATGCCGTCGGCAATCCGGAAACTCAACAAGCTTGCCACGGGCAACTCTGACACCATGTACACAGAGTTTCTAGCTCGACTGTGCATGCTCACCAACAGTTGGCTCAATGTATTCGTCTACTATTTCCGAAATGAGAATTTCAAATCCACGGCACGACGATTTATTGACAAAACACTTGGCCGTAGAAGGATTGATGATATCAGTGTTAGTTATTAGAAATACACAGCATCATCGAGTCCCAAACTTTAAACAGGCACCTTTCCCACACACTATTACTGTTTGATCTACTAAAGACAATAATATTCATCTTTATTGTGTTCTCAACAGATTATTTGCAGCATGTAACTCGCTTTGCATACCCGCGAAGGTTGTTGTTTTTGTTTTTGGTGGGTTTTGGGGTTTGTTTGTTTGTTTTGTGTTTGTTTGGGTTTTTGTTTTTGTTTGTTTTTTTTTTTTTTTGGGGGGGGTTGTTTGGGTTTGGTTTTTGTTGTTGTTTTTTTTGGGGGGGGGGCTTTGGGGGAGTTCCCTTCTTTTTTCTTCTGTCAATTCATAATGTTAAAAAAGAGTGGAATTTTTCCTTATTTTTTCTTCTTTTCCTTTTTCTTTAATTTACAATACATCATTTTACAAATTTGTAGTTTTCAAATTTACAATACACACCGTGAAGGTGTAAATCATCTTGTGGCCAGCCCACTTGACGTGTGGACTAGTCGTTCATTAGATGTTTGCGGCGGTGATTAGCGTAGCGGCTATCAAACGACTATACTCTCGAGAGAAAATGCTGTGCTCGCGAAACTTTCTCTCGGAACTAAGGACTGCTGCAGTCTCGTGAGTGCAGTACAGCCTCGCGGTTGGTCCCCGCTGTCACCTTGCCAAACATAAACAACTAGACGGATTTGATGTTTGTGTAAAAATACAGTGACAGTTTTCTCGACACTATATTCAACTGAAACTTTCAAATATGACTCATCTTTCTTTATAATTTGGCCTATAAATCAGCACTACGTTGACATAAACCAATCTATACTTTTAATAGCCAGGCGAATAAAGAATGGTGAAATTCTCCAAGTAGTCAGCTTGGAAATTATATATTATTATCACAATGGTCACCAAGCTGACTACTCAAAACACAAGAAAAAATATATACAGTCACTACAAGAACTGCTGCTTTCTTTAACAATAACCCAACAACTAGAGCAGTAGCCATGGTTTTAGACAAGTAACCATATCAAGTGAAACGGTCTTTGTTGGAATACAATAGTTTTTTAAAACAGCTATATTACGATTAGTGTTTATTTAGACCTCAAGTCCTTTAATAGCAGAGCATTATTATTTTTAACTTTTTTTTTTACTACTAACACAGCTGTGCAAGTCTCGCGCGTATTCGAACTTCCGGGACCAAGTCGGTACTCATTGAGTTTCAAGTATGTGCGATTCTCTTTCTTCAAATAATTTAGTTTTACGAACTTATTATGGCTTTAAAAATGTATGGTAATTGATGGAGAAAGAAAAGTTTGCCGTGACTTAAATGAGAGTATAAGAAAATAATATCAAATCAACAAAGAAAATCGGGGAATAAGACATGACCTCCGTTTCCGGTCACTTGTGAACAATTACGAATTTTGCCCAAGTGCCGTTAATGTCCTATTTAAACCTAGGTAATGGTTGTTCAAATTTAGGTGTGATTGGCAAATGGGGATTCTAAAAAATAAGCATCCTCGTCCAAAGGTTTAAGTTTGTTTCGATGGTGTTTTTTTTTATTATTTATAATATAAAAATAAAAATAAAATGTTTCTGTAATAGTGGGTAATTATTATCAAGAACTTTGTTTAAAGAGACGATTTTATTTCACAGATTTCACTTGCAAATTCTTGTTCTGGTTTAAGAGGAATTTCGAGAATAATAATTATATAAGACACAATGAAGCAGAGACAAAAATATGGAGGCATGAACATGGGCGTCAATCCTGGGGGGGGGGGGGGACGGGGGGACACGTCCCCCCCCCCCCCCCCCCCCACTTTTTGAAGGGTTGGGGACACTATATCAAATGCCCCCCCCCCCCAGTTTTTGTTTAATGAACTCATGTATCTGATATACTTTGACCAACTTAACATGTTTTTAACGAAATTGAACTAAAAAACAGAACACATCAAGACAATTTTACCGATATCTCCGTGATTTCGGAGCATTTTTTTTTTCACTCGCTGTTCTCGCTGTTTTTGGTTGAGTAGAATCGGGCAATATTAGGATATTTTTACACACTCGCCAAACGCAAACAAAAAACAACTTTCCGACCTACCGACCCTATTTTAAAATGGCATGTAACCGGAAACTGAACATTTATTTTTTTATTTTTTGCCTAATAATTATGTACATATTGTATGTTCAATGCTTTACGCACTATAATGTGTATTACATGCAACAGCGACTTTCTTAGTTATCATTGACATCAACATTTTCCAAAGTTTCAAGTCTACGTTATGGTTTCCTGTTACACTGGGGCATGGAGATCCCCCCCAAGAGGATCCCCGAAAAATAAGAACAAAAAGAAGAGGAAGGAAAGAGTGAGAGGATAGGGAGAAAATTCGCAAAAGTGTGTCTTTACTGCAGGTTTTTTCCCCCGGCGGCATATTCCCATTCGCATTTTTGTTTTTGCTTCTCCCGAAAATTACTCTTCTGATAATCTCAATTGTAATTGTTTAACGTTTAATTTTCAACAATTACATTTCATAAACATAAAAACATTGTGCTAGTTTGTTCTTCGTTCCGGCATTCACGTGTTGTTTCCCCCCCCTTTCCAAGGGATTGCCGTAGAAGTGTAAAGATAATACTGCACCTGATTTTGAAAAACGCCGGATTGTACTTGTTTTTACCCACGATGTTTTTAATGAATATGCATGAAACCTAACATGCACCGACCATCAGATCCAAAAGCATGTCATCACGTGTTGCTTCCTTTCCACATTTTATTTTGAGACGGCTATGTGCAGGTATTGACAAGGCATGCAATCCTACCCTTTCCAAATAACACGTCAAATTCATGCCCAAGTTAAACTTTGCAATGGATTTTTAAACAGCAATCTGATATAGATTATTATTATTTGACGCCACTTTCGCAAAACAAAGGTTATTTTGTATCGCTTCTGCTTGAACTTCTCTGCCATCTTTTCGCTAATTATGAATTCGTTGCATTATCTCTGATCTATATTATGTATCTTCTGTCAGTATAGCTGTCATGTCCAGTGTTTTTCTGTCCTTTTGTTTGCGTGTCTGTCTGTTTGTTTTGTGTTTGTTTGTTTGTATATGTCTGGCTGTTTTCTACAAGCTTCTGCTTATCAAAACAGTCCCATACTCTATTTATTACATTTATCCTGCTTCTTGCTACTTGTTGTTATTTTGTTTTGCTTTACTCCATAATTACATGTACTAGTCGTTATTTTTCAAAGGAAGGAAATAAATGTGTTTCTGAATTGAATTGAATTGAATTGAATTATCGATAGGATCTGGGTTTGCCGTCTTATTCTTATTTCAAGAATACGTCCATACCATACTCGGTCTAGTTGATGTGTGGGGGTAAAATTGTATTGGATGTTACATACATTTTTTCCAGTAAAGCTTAAAGGTCAATAGATCATAGATCAAAAGTGCAAAGTGTGCCCTTTTCTCTCTTTTTTTTGGCGTATGGAAGTTTGATTTTTCACCCTCCTCAACCGAAGCTTCCGGAGGCTTCGCGGCCCCTGGACCCCAACGGAGCTTCGCCCTTGGACCCACCAGGGGCCGTACATACGCCGGCCCTGATGGACCCCCACCCATTACATTCATTGTTTTTCTGTCACCCTAAGACCTAGTCATGGGCACGCAATTGCTGTCAATGATGCAAATAACTGGTATGCTGGGAGTTTGTCATTGTACAACTTATTTTAAAAAAATGTTTTAAGATTCATCGGTAACAAAGAAGAGACGTTGATTCAAAATTCACAGGGACCCCTGCCAGTTAACATGAATATTGTCCATCGGCAAACAGGGGGGGGGGGGGGAGGGATGGAGACTGTCGAATATTAGAAGTTTGTGTGTGATTCAAGTAAGATTAATATATCGTGTATGTTGGGCATTTATTAGTGTTTCTCGTTCTTTCTCTGAACCAAGTCTAAATATTTATAGCAAGGAGAGCTTGTCTAGGCCATTCAGACATACAAAAAACCTTCAGCTTCAGGGGGCGGAGCCCCCTGAACCCCCGCCAAGGGCTTCGCCCCTGGACCCCACCAGGGGCCCTTCAGCGGGCCCCTGGACCCCACGCCGTAAATGATCATACCCCCCACATTTCGAGATGGATTGACGCCCCTGGGCATGAATAGACCAAGAAATGCCTTTATAAAACAAGATAGTGGAGTACTGTCTTTAACGAAAATTAAGTTACAACTAATCATGCATGACAGACAGGGGACGGAGCAAGACAAACAAACAAAGAACACGCTACATAACGAGCTAGGACGGAACAAGAGGGTAAATCGTTGAAATTTGTAAACTAGAAACCCATAGAGGTAAAGGATGACAAGAGGAAGACCAACATCTTAATTGTTTAGTGTTCCTTTCCCAGTTCACTTGTATTGTAATGTTGTCTGTGTCAGCACGTATCGGATGGTAGAATACAAAAGAAAGCAGTTCGTATTATGCCTTGAGCAAACACATCTCAGAAATGAGAAACTATGGATTAGGCACACCCAGACAAACTCGTGGTTGGAACGAGGGAAATTAGTCATAGCGTTTATTATTTGCCTTCTCCTTTTCCACAGATATCCCCCATTTTAAGTCTGTCTCATTCCAAAATAGTGTTCTCCCTCTTTCCACGTTTGTGTTTAAACTACCCCCACCCCCCCCCCCCCCTTTGCTTCCTTTTTCGTCGTTTTTTATCCCGACTGAATTATACATATGCTATACCATGTGGGTGAAGAGAGAATTATTTAAATTGAACTGAACTGAGTTGATAAGAAATACCATGAGCAGCTTTCAAGACAACATGTATTGTCTATACAGCCGCTGTAACATTGTCAAATAATTAGCATTAAAAAAGGGCTAAGTGTGTCACAAGGCTAGATATCTGTTGAATGAAATCAATCTGCACATTCTGAGTTTGTATCTGTCATTTCTTTGGGTTAGCTTCCTGAAGGACACTGCGCTTTATTAATAGTTCTGCAAATACACAAAAACTATTTTGATCCTGTTGCCATGGCAGCCTCAAAAGTCAATAAGCGTCAGTTCCAGCATAAATTAAATGATAGGTCTAAACCGTTCTAAGAAAAATAATTAAATTAGAATATATATCCAACATGTACTAATTTGTAACCATGTTGTAAAGCTTGGGTAATCAGACATAATTTGCCTGCCACTTTGCCTGAAACTCGGGTTCCTTTACTAGAGCAATATTTGAAGCTTTGCATGGTGTGAAAATAAGAAGAGCAGAGTATACTGCTCGAAACGTCGAGACCAAACCGGCTCTTTTTAGAGCCAACACTCCCACAAAAGAGATTTAATACATGGTTGTACCCGCAAGTTGACTATTTATTTATTTATAGTTACTTCTTACTAGAATAATTGTTTGCTGTGTGAAGTTTGTACCTCGAGTCACGTTATATATCTCTGAAAAAAATCCAAGTCTCGGCTTAGCTATTGAAACAAAAACATAAAATTACATTAGGCCTATAGTGTGTTGGCAAAAACAAACTAGTCATCGTCGAGGTTGGGGCTCATTTATTAGTGAAGTTTTTACCAGTACTTCATCCATAGATTTGTCCGTCTGTATTAATCAAAGTCGTTGAAAAAACACGTTTCTTATTTCGTGACTACATGCAGCGAGCGAGAAGCTGTAACGTACAACCGGGTAGCCCTTTTTAAGGGGAAAACATTATAATTATATACAGCATACTACTTGTTTCATTTTCGGCCTCACATTGACCATGATAGCAAAAGACCACTGAAGTTACACTGCAAGTGCATGAAACATTCTTGTTGGGTCGTGTTTTCACGGGAACGATAGCATTTCAGGCGGTTGCAAAGTATCCAAGCAAGCTTTTAGACGACATGAATGATAGTACTACCGCTGCAAATACGATCGCACCATGGGAAGGTCTGTTCAAAATCAATTATAGCTTGTGAGTGTTTAGTAATTAGTGAAAAGTTGTAATTACGACGAAATAAAAGGTTTACAAACATACCTGACACAACTCTGTTCGTTCCCCGCCATTGCTGTATGGAGCTGAAATGTTAGGCCACACCGTGACCTTGCCCTTCAAGTGTCGAAGTTGTTATTTATCGCTTGTGACCACATCAAAGTAATAGTTCAACCGGCTGTTTACAAAGGAAAAGTTGAAATTAAGCCAACAACTTTCTTACCCAGACACCAGTACTAAATTCTCCAGGTGAATTTCCTGACATATTGACAAATGTATACGGTTAGATGGTGTTTGTCAAACGTGTACAGCTTGGTTTCCCATTAACGTAACACTTTTCGAAACAAACAAATTTTAGAATACATTTGATACACACGCTAATATAAGGAGTTGCCAGAATATTGAGGTTCCTGTTTAACTCGGAATGTTTAGAGATAGAAGTCAAAAGTCATATTTTTTCAGTGGAATGTTGTGCAAGATGTCGGAGCCTTTTTTACAGCGATATCAATCATTGAGGCGGTTGTTGAATAAATAATAATAATACGAGAAATTTATATAGCGCATAATGCAGAAGCCTATGCGCAACACAAAAACAAAACAAAAAAACATTGAAAAGAATATTATTTTAAAAGCAAGTTACACAAATAAAGATTCAAACAAATGAGTTTTTAAAAGTCCCTTGAAAATCTGAAGAGAGCCAGCTTGGCGAATATTAAGAGGTTAGTCATTCCATAATGAAAGTGCAATGAAGTTGAAGGCCCTTTGACCATAACATTTTGTGGAAAAAGTAGTTTGAATATTATAATGTCTAACGCAAACAGTAAAAACAGTAGATGTGTGACCCAGTCAACAAGTAATATAACACTCTACATGTACTTCACCGAATTCCTTCACGCTCAAGAACACTGAGCTCTAGTAATAGTTAAAGGCACCTGGCAGTGGTATTTTTTCAAAATAAAGCTTTTGTCGTACATTTTTATGAGTGGAATGTGAATAAACAATTTACTAAGGTTAAAAAATTGTATTTTTCTTTTAATTACAAATAAAAAAATAGGCCCCCCTTTACATGGCGCTGTTCGTGACGTCAATCGAGGCAGGAGAAAATGTGTAGTCTGGCCCCGTACATTACGTCTGGGTACCTGATCAGTATGATGCGTTTTCGTATTCGGACGTCACCACCCAATGCAATCCTAGGACAGTGTACAGTCGACTAATACGAGACGCCAGTTTATACGAGGTTTTTCACCGGTCCCGAACTGCCCCATGTGCGTTTCTATGTCTTAAAAACGGAAGATACGAGCATGGTCATAACGAGAACACGGATAATACGAGGTATTGTTTTTCCACCAGAAACATTTCGCTGGTAACCTAAGCTTCACTGCAACTCCCTTGCACACTACTACCAACGAAAAAATCCCCGGGCTATCCAAGTGTTCGCTGCATAGCGCTGAAAACGACGTCGGACCGGACCACTTTGCCCTCGTTAGCCTAACTTTCGATGCCCGTAACTGCCTATATTTGGGATCTGCAGGAAAAAAATGCTGGCTGACCCCATCTTTAGTCGTTTTGCTGCATCCAGCAGCAATTTTTGCTGGAAAAATGCAAGAAAAAAAAACCTTTTGGATAACCAAACGAAACGTACAATCTCACTACTTGCACGTGTATATACAACGTAAATGCAGGCAAGTTCGAGTGGGGTCGATGTTCAATCGAGGCGAAGTCTTCCTCGATTGACGTCACAATTGACGTCTTATATTTAAAAAAAAAAAAAATTATATTTCCAGGTGACTACAACTCCGGGGGTACGTTTTTTAAGAAATCAGGCTTGAAGTTTGGGTTCATATGGGTTTTCGTAAATCTAAAGTGACAGGGTCGTTACTTGTTTCCAGACCCACGATTTAAATATCGCATTCGAGATCAGGCGATCATTCGCTTCATTTTAGGTTTTTAAGATGTAGGCTACACTCACAGCGGGCAAAATACGTTTAAATAACGTTGAAGCAACGTCATATGATGACGTTGGAGTAACGTTGAATGATGATTGTATTTGCAAATTGAATTAACGTCGAAGTACTGACGTAGAAACAACGTCGGCATTTATACGTTGTTTTAACGTCAAATTTCTACGTTGAAATAATGTTGAATAATCTGTATATGTTGGCTCAACATTGCCCCAACGTTGGGCCAACGTACCATTAATCTAAAACAATATGTCTTAGAGTTGAACTTGTTATGCAGTTATTGCCCATTATAATTAATTCAAGTAATTAGTATATGCTTATTTACACTTATAAGGTATATTATATACATGTAATTGTTATGATACCGATAACTAAATATATTCTACACTCATTACAACTTATACAGGCCTGTATATACATCCTTCTCCACTGCATGTCTTGTATTTATAAAGTCCAGGATCTACATAATTTCGAGTCATGGTTATAACACCTTTTTAAAATAAAACTGTTTACTTTTTAATTCACATATTGGAATGACAAATGCTTCTTTTGATGTACATATTTTCTTACAAACGAATTACAAACAAAAGTACAACAACTTGCCTTGGAAATTCCTAAATTCAACCAAAATTGTTTTGATATTGTCCCAAAAAAGTCATAGGCCTACATTTCTAAGTCCCGCCAACAAATTTGCATAAGTTTCAACGTTGTCCCAACGTTGTCTCAACGTTGGCTCAATTTAAGCATCTTGTCAAAAGGCGCTCAAAACCCAGATAAGGCGATCATAGGAATTGTTAAAATTTGAATACTGAACTTTGACATGACCATGTTTGTTTGAGTCGCTGTATAATTATTATTGTTATTATGCCGAATCAGCAGATTCAGCTGCCAAACTTACAGAGTTTGTCAAATTCGTTGTGCAAATCTGTTGATTGCGCTCGACAGATGAACGCGAGTGGACTCAACAGAAGTCGCAGAAGTCGCATATTAGGATATTTTTACACACTCGCCAAACGCAAACAAAAAACTACTTTCCGACCTACCGACCCTATTTTAAAATGGCATGTAACCGGAAACTGAACATTTATTTTTTTATTTTTTGCCTAATAATTATGTACACATTGTATGTTCAATGCTTTACGCACTATAATGTGTATTACATGCAACAGCGACTTTCTTAGTTATCATTAACATCAACATTTTCCAAAGTTTCAAGTCTACGTTATGGTTTCCTGTTACACTGGGGCATGGAGATCCCTCCAAGAGGATCCCCGAAAAAATAAGAACAAAAAGAAGAGGAAGGAAAGAGTGAGAGGATAGGGAGAAAATTCGCAAAAGTGTGTCTTTACTGCAGGTTTTTTCCCCCGGCGGCATATTCCCATTCGCATTTTTGTTTTTGCTTCTCCCGAAAATTACTCTTCTGATAATCTCAATTGTAATTGTTTAACGTTTAATTTTCAACAATTACATTTCATAAACATAAAAACAATGTGCTAGTTTGTTCTTCGTTCCGGCATTCACGTGTTGTTTCCCCCCTTTCCAAGGGATTGCCGGAGAAGTGTAAAGATAATACTGCACCTGATTTTGAAAAACGCCGGATTGTACTTGTTTTACCCACGATGTTTTTAATGAATATGCATGAAACCTAACATGCACCGACCATCAGATCCAAAAGCATGTCATCACGTGTTGCTTCCTTTCCACATTTTATTTTGAGACGGCTATGTGCAGGTATTGACAAGGCATGCAATCCTACCCTTTCCAAATAACACGTCAAATTCATGCCCAAGTTAAACTTTGCATTGGATTTTTAAACAGCAATCTGATAAAGATTATTATTATTTGACGCCACTTTCGCAAAACAAAGGTTATTTTGTATCGCTTCTGCTTGAACTTCTCTGCCATCTTTTCGCTAATTATGAATTCGTTGCATTATCTCTGATCTATATTATGTATCTTCTGTCAGTAATAGCTGTCATGTCCAGTGTTTTTCTGTCCTTTTGTTTGCGTGTCTGTCTGTTTGTTTTGTGTTTGTTTGTTTGTATATGTCTGGCTGTTTTCTACAAGCTTCTGCTTATCAAAACAGCCCCATACTCTATTTATTACATTTATCCTGCTTATTGCTACTTGTTGTTATTTTGTTTTGCTTTACTCCATAATTACATGTACTTGTCGTTATTTTTCAAAGGAAGGAAATAAATGTGTTTCTGAATTGAATTGAATTGAATTGCCAAAACAAGTTGCTCATCCTGTGGCTGTAGTCATCGGGGTGCGGGTGCAAATCCAGCTTCATTATGACACCTGTGTACTTACAGGCTTGACGCATTGGCCTTAGACGAAATGGGGTGACCGAAACCACCTTTTGAGAATGAATGATTTTATTTGACGAACGAGTGCTCATGTAACTGGAAAGAATCACTTTCCATGAAAAATGTCGACTGGTTTAGAACAATCTTGTTCAAATGAAATGTAATGAGCCGAATAGCGATTTTGAGATGACTATTATTACTTGGGGATGAAATCTGCCAGGAAACCACAACACTGGAAAAACTGGATCATGCTTGCGCTTAAAGGGACATAACGTTGGAGGAAAGGGCGCTTTCAAAACGCGTTTGTTATGAAATGCATGATCCACACAAATACCTCGAAATTGTGTGGGTTTTCCTTTTACGATCGTGAACTAACACGGTCCGCCATTTTGTGGAGTCAAAAATTTTGCTCTACAAAATGGTGGGCCGTGTTAGTTCACGAAGTAAAAAGAAAAAACACAATATTTCGAGGCATAATTGTGTGGATGCATTTCATAACAAACGGTTTAAAACGCTTTTCATAGCCCAAATCGCCCAATCCGAGGCAAACGTGTCCCTGTAAAAACATTATGATTGTTAGGTAGAAAAGTACAGAAATGTCCAGTTAGAATGAATTTTTTTTTCTCGCTTAAAGGGACACGTTACCTTCGGATTGGGCGCTTTGGGCTATAACAAGCGTTTGGTGTGAAATGAACACGGTCGGAAAGATGTTTTAAAAGTAGAATATAATGATCCACACAAACATTCCTCAAAACTGTGTGGTTTTCCTTTTATTCGTGAACTAACACGGTCCGCCATTTATGGGAGTCAAGATTTTGACTCCCATAAATGGCCGACGTGTTCCTACTAGTCTTATTTCCAGTCGTAAAACGATGATCAGAGTGCTGCTGTGATGTGCCGTGTCTAAGTCCTCATCCCTCCTGTCCACAATAAACATTTGGTATAAACAACACCGGTTGTTTCTCTCGGTTAGTCCCATGACAGTTTTCTTACCCTGATTGACGAGTTTTTTTCTTTTTGGACACGTCTTAAATCTGTTTTCTGTGGCAATCCATTTTGACATATGAACGGTGTAGGTGTTTACATACACGCTCATACAAACCGAGCTACCTACCTGAAGCTACGCCGCGTATTCGCGGAATAACCAGCCACATATTATTCCGAAAATAGAATGCATGCAACACAGGGAGGTGAACAGATGAGCCATATCATACTCACCTCCCTGTACTGCATGTATTCTAATTTTCAGAATATGCGGCTGGTTATTCCGCGAATACGGCTGGCAATTTCGGGCCCAATACTGTGCTAGCTTCAGAGGTATAGAATGGTATGTTACCCAGTGTTCATCTGATAGGTTTACCAGGCCACTGGCTACGGCAACAGCCTATAACTACTGTTCATCGCGCATTTTGCCATTACATGGACGATGGTATTTACGGCTGGAAATACATATACGTTTCGCGGGAAAGATGTCGAGGGGTCAGAGGCCAATGTTGTTGTTTTTAATCACCATTCACTAATTATTACACATTAGGGCCTAAAGGTGTTTTATTGCAAGAACAACTCTTAATAAGGATAAGGAACACCTCCAAACAGTAAAATTTCATGAGATTTGAAGGCAACGTGACCCTTTAACTCTTTTTTTTCTCTTGTTCTTCTCCTTTTCGTTTCAATTGTCTCCTTCTGAAAAAACCCACGTTTTATCTTTGTTAAATGTTTAACTCTTGCAGTAAGGACTTTTTTTATCGGATTGTACGTCTAAAGAGACACGTCCCCTCTGTCTATAAATAGGAACAAATGGCATACTTGGAAATTTACTTCCAAGTTCAGTATAATTCAAGGTCAATGTCGTTGATCACGAGCTTTCACAACAAACATAATTTAAACTATACCGGGAAGTACCGTGAAACGAGGCACCTATATTATGGGGCAAATGTAACGCCGGTAATACGTTGTCCACATGCTGGCATATATTTTCTGTGTAGGTTAAGGGTTTGTTTGAAGTTTGTTTAGGTTGTTTTCTTTTTTCAACGATTTCTTTATCTAAGGGTGTACGTAGCCAAGTGTTGCCTGTACAAATTTATGCTTATTTGTTTGCTAAAAAGTTAATTAATTTGTATAATTTGGTTCATCCACCATCCACAATTGACAGACAATTTACGGACCGATTTTGTACACAAAAGATGCTGGCAGCAGACGCGCTGCATGGTCTAGCTGAGATGGGCTGACAGTGTGAGTAAAATAAAGTAGGTATCTAATGTATTGCTCTTGCATTGTCGCAGAATATAATTGCTCGGTGAAATCATTATGGCTTCCAGGTTTCACCTCTTGGGTATAATGTTCTGCTACACTGCAATGCATAATATACATCCACTGTATAATTGTTGTCGAATAACAGCATGTTGTTTTGGGTTTTTTGGTAATAAACTACAGCTAGAGTTCATAAGTTCTGAGCAGGGGGCATGTTCATAAGGATATTATGAATCCTGGACTTGAAAGACTGGGCTGATTGGGCTACAACGACAGAAGCAGGATAGTGAGTTCCAAAGCCTGGCACAGGATGATATGAAGGATCTCTGACGTTGAGACTTGATTTGGGGATGATGACAGTATCTTGATGTTGTGTACATGTACATGATTGCCTAAAGCGGCGTGCTGTTTTTAGAGGAAGTTTGAGACTGTCAAGTGGATGGGGTAAAAGAGAGCACTGAATTTTTTTGAAAACTGTTAGGCCACAGCTACTCGTCTTCGGTGGCTTAGGGGTTGGATACCGAGCTCTGCATGAAGATTAGGTGGAATGGAAACCACAGCTTTGTTTTGGAGTCTGTCAAGGATCTCCAGTTTTGATTTTGCTGCTGTTTCCCAAACTGGACTGCAATATATTCCAAGTTAGGTCGGATGAATGACTTGTAGATGGTCGCAGTAGTTCTACAGTCCAAGTTCTTCCACTTTGCTTTCCGCATCATACCTGGCTTGCTACTTGCGGCTATAGAGCAATTGGTTACTTATATGTTGTGTCCAAGAAATTGTTTAAGTGAGGTATACTAACAAGAGCTTAACTCACTATTCTCAGAGCTAAATGGGATGTCGATATTCTTCAATAGCACACCATGAACATTTTAAAAGCATTTGCCATGGCCAGATGCTCATATTGATGCTTTTAGTTAAGTCACCATCTCTTGACAATGTAATCTTTAAGGATGAGCGTGTGGGATGAAGACACATCAGTAATGCACCTTGTTCTTGGTTTAGTTTTTTAGTTTAGAGTCCGCTAAAAAAGGGTCAACAACTTGTGTTGGGGTTACCCAGCAAGCTAATTTTACTCTGCATAATTTATTCTACATTCAGAGAAAACTGTTCCATCATGAATTAAAACTCTCACAAATTATCGTATCAAATAACAAGCAATTATTACAGGTAATAATAATAATAATAATAATAATAATAACAACATTTATAATGCGCACATATCCACCCCCAAGGGATGCTCAAGGCGCCTAACAAGGTATATTATTACCCCTGGTTACTGGGTCACTGTAGCTTACGTAGGTTGAGCCTTAGCCCCACTGATGTGGCAAACACACAATTGGTCACACTTATGGGGCTAGTTGTAGCTAACCAGGCCCATGTTTCTCATTGCCTGTTCTTACACCGTGTGCACTTTCCACTAAATGTAACCCCTATTTAGCATTAATTTGTGTATGTCAATCAGAAACCTACCATCCGATCTCTTTTATAATTGTTTTAAACCATGACAATTTCAATAGCGGGTTTGCTGGTCCCTCTCCTCTACCCAAACGCTAACTCTCTTTGCACCTGTAAACTTTGGCGACCAAAACAGAAAAGGCAACAAAAAGTAGACACCGCATGGGAAAATCTGTCCCCAGAGATTTTGTCCCCATGGGGAATGAACGTTGGTTGAAGGAGGTTGATTCAAAAGAGGGCGCTATCAAGAAAAAATTGTACACGGTTCGCAGTATGGATGGAGAGGGGACACTGAATCTCCGTCGAATGGGATCTTCCTGCCACATCGGGCCTCCTAACCCGGCTAATCTTTATACACTTCACCCTGATTAGATTACCGATCTCTCCAAAGAACTGCAGTTTGAAAATAGCACCAAACGTTCTGATCAGTCTTTGCGATTATTTACATACCAATGTGATGAAGGGACTGAAACTAACTCATTTTGAATAGTCCCAAAACTTTGTATCAATGCTCCTCAACCACTGTTGAGGTAGTAGTGCGCCCTCTGTTGGTTAACAAATCATTCAACACATTGGTATTGGTAATGGTAAGGCTTTAAGTTTGCAGGAACGTTACACTTTAGAAAGACTATTAACGTGATACATTCTACGAGATGTGTTGGGTGACGCTAGTTTTAGCATTAGTCATTGATCAGGCGGTAATGGGCGCAGCTCATGCTAATTGCTAAAGCCTCGATCGACTGCTCGCTGTCGGAGGAACAATGCAAATCGACGAATCTAAGATCACGTTTTGATCCAGATTTTTGTTTGATACTTTGATACAGATAATTCTTTTCGTCCACCGACGTTAAAATAAAAAGAACGTTGCGAATTAAGACTCTATAGCTGCATCAATCAGTTATTTCTTTCATTGGTAGACCACGGACGGCGTCACCCACATGTCGAGCCTGCTGGGCATCTTTACAGTTGTAACATGATCCATGTAACATGCAGGAAGGCATATGGACGCTTGTAGGCCTATCTTCATAAAGTTTAGTCTTAACGACGTTAATTTTGGTACCGACGTAGTCGCCGATCGATACTAATAAAGTAAGACTTAAGTTATAAAGCGCTTTTTCAAAGATACAATGCGCTGCTAAAGAATTTCAATGGGCGAAAAGAGAACAGATGCGTTTTTAAATTTACACTTGAAAGTCTGGAGTGAGTTGATGTTGCAAATGTGATTAGGTAAAGAGTTCCAGCATCGGGGACCAGCAACTGAAAAGGATCGGTCCCCTGCCCTTTAGTACGAGGGATTGTTTCGTGCCTGAAACAAGATTTTTGATTTTGGGATTTTTTTTTTTTATTTATTTTTTTTTGGGGGGCGGACTCTCTTTTTCCTTTTAGTTTTTTGGATTTGGGGTTTTTGTTTGGGGGCGGACATTTTTGGGTGGGGCGTTTGCCCCCCCCCCCCCCCCCCCCCCCCCCCCCACGGTTGCGGGCCTGCATGGTAACAATTGACCCCGATGACAAGTAGGTCCTACATGTTATTAGATTTTGTATGATTTTTTTAATCGGAAAATTAAGTGGGGATTGGATGCAACGTGAAAATGTTACGGGGAAAAATATATGGTATGGGAGCATACTTTCCCCCTCCCCCTGGTCCTGACATGGTTAATGCATGAGAGGACGCAGCGACCTAGCCGTAAATGTATTAGCCGTAGCCGAAAACTCGGACACAGCCATGTGCACTGCGACGCGGACCAGGCTCCATGACTCTCTATCCAGCTTAATTTCTGAAAGTGCGCGTTTTATTGAGTAGGCCAATTTTTGGCTAAAAAGGCTGCTCTGTAAAATCAATTTGGCCAGTGATCTGGTTTTCATTTATATACAGTTTATAGTAAACGACTCCGAATGCTTTGCGATTGCGTCTAATTCACAATCAATGGGTGAGGGTCATCACGAGCTACATGGGCACCTAAAGTGTTGATGAAATAATGAATGAACAAGCCAACCATCAACGAAAGACAAATTAATCTTAAAATCAGCCAACCCCTGCATACGGAATGGCTTCTACCGTTTATTATCTTTTACCATATGGTAAAAAACTGCACGATTAAATATTAACAATAATCACACAACAGCCACGTGTGCGTTCACTATTTACTCACATAGCAGTCTTTATTTGAAGAAAAAATAACAATTTATATTCAAAAGCACATCAGTTTGGTTTCCTTTCTTTGTAGTTAGGCTTCCAGAAGTTTAACCCTTGCAGAATGACTGTCATAAAAACACCGGTAATTTATTCTTATTTGTTGACAATTTTTCTTTTGAGTATAATTTTGAAGTGTGTGGCTTGTGGTTGGGTTGAACCATCCAGACACGCATATGTTGACCCTATAGATCGGGACCAGCCCTGGATAAGCTTCCAGTTGACATTCATCCTCGAGAGAGGGACGGAGCAATGTTTCTTCCAGAAGGTCAAGACGGGATTCAAGTTCCAGCTTCATTACCATGTAAGTAATTAACATAATTGAGACATTGCCTTTTCAGTGTTAGAATCATGTATAAGGGATCTTATCGTTCAGAACATGTCAAAGCTTCAGAAAAACCATTAACACAATTGAAGGTAGTTCATTAGACGCATGTTTTGGGAGGTGGTAGCGATTATGTTGAGTTAAAAAGAAGTGAGCATGTGTGGTTTCTTCAAAACGTGAACATAAAATTGTTTTCCCCATAGTTTGCGTGAATGAGTAATCTTTATCAACGATGGACTGAACTTGTAATTTGTAGGGTCTGTATGCGTTTGGTATTCACTCTTAAAATTGATGGCAATACAAACGTAGGTAGAAGACACACGCATCAGTTTCCGATAGTATAAATCATTTTGATAAACATTTCACTTCAAAGAAATGTGTTTATGTACAAATATATCAGCTTTTATGACCCAAAATTTGAATCTCAGAAGCGTTTCTGTCAGAAACGTTTTCAGATTGTGTGTTCCTTTAAAACCCTAACAGCACCAAATCCATCAAAATCAATCGGTGGAATATGGTTGATTTTGTAAGATTTGGTACACCACCAGATTGAAACATTTGGTTGATTTTGATGGAGTTGGTCTTTTAGGACATAACATCCCGGTTGATTTTGGTGGAGTTGGTCTTTCAGCCATTTCAAACCACTGGTTGATTTTGGTAGAGTTGGTCTTTTTGTGTTGAATGCAGTGAATTAGGCCCTACACTATACCATGTACATTGTACATGTATACTATACTACAATGTAGTCTGTGATACTGTGTACTTCATCAAATACAAGTTTTATGCATACTACAGTACACACATTCCTGACATTTATTTAGGGATCAGTAATTATAAACAATGCATACTACAGTACACACATTCCTGACATTTATTTAGGGATCAGTAATTATAAACAATGCATATAACTCAATACAATGACTTGGGTACTGCATGTACATACACTTACATTGTGTTCTATTGTTTATTAGGGTCGCCAGTTCCATTCATATTCATAGGTGGGATAGAAACATTCCATAATTCAATATTCACATGTGATGCTGTATTACATAACGTTCTTTTCTTGAAGAAACATGAATGAGTAGTTTATTACAAAAGGTAAGTGTCATGGTAATATTTCTTTACATGTTTCAATAGCATGCCCAGCTATAAATAAGGATGAAAATGCAAACCCACCACACTTCAATGTGCTTGCTTGTGTCAACATGACTGCAAGGGAGATAAGAATATTACAAGAAAATTTGACTTGTGAAGAGAGGTTATTTTTTCAACAAGCTGCAATGGGGAAGAGAACTTTTCGAGTTCAAGAGAGAAGAAAGGAAGAAGGAGACTGCCGAAAAGCGAAGAAGATGAAAGACAAGGAGAAGAGCAGCAGTGCAAAAGGGGGTAAAGGAGTAGACCCAAGCTCATGGGGCCATGGAAAAAAACGTCCTCTACAGCAAGGTACAACTCTCCAGAAGAAGAAGCGATTGATGGAAGAAGAACGACAAAATCTAAGGGAGACCATCAGACGAAGTGCAACCGATGCAGGCATCAAGATGGGAAAGACATACAGGGCCCTTGCTGAAACTGATTCGGAAAGTGAGGAGGAATTCATTGATCAAGCTGCGGCGACGACATCTTCAGGCTGTGAAGAAAGTTTAGCCGAGGAGTCATCATCAAGAAGTGATGTGCCTCAGCCACAGCAGGCTGAAAAAGCCCCTCCAAGAAAGAAGGTGCCAAGGAAGAAGACCAAAGAGGCTGACTCAGATAACGACCCCGACCCTCCATCATGTTATCAGCCAGATCACACCCCGGACAGTGAAGGTTGGACGAGAACACTCCATAATGTCAGGCTGAGAAGTTTCAAGGCGAAGGGTCCACTGGGACCATCATTCAACCGATGCTCTTCAGCTTTGAAGTATTTCTTGAAGTTCTTTCCCATCAGCCTGCTTCTTATCATTGTGAAGTGGACCAACGTTAAACTGGCTGAAAGACAAGTACGACTGACTTCTCTCGCCGAAATTAGAGCCTGGTTCGGCATACACCTGATAATGGGACTGGTTAAAGTTGCGAACTACAAAGATTACTGGTCCACTCATCCTGGCCTTAGAAACTCTCTCATCTCGTCCACGATGACCCGCAACAGATTTGATTGTATCAGCCAGTTTCTAAAGTGTAACGATGCGAGCAAGGACCCCTCCCTTATCAAGGACAAAGCCCACCGCTACAATGCCCAACTGAAGCACCCCTTGTTTTATGTGCAGCCAGTGTGGGACAAGGTTCGTAAGCAGTGTCTCAAGAAGTACGTGCCAGATCGGGAACTGACAATTGATGAAGCTATGATCCGGTACAGGGGATTTAAGGCAAGCGTCAGGAAGTTTGTTATGCCCCTGAAGCCAATTCGTGCAGGCTTCAAGGTGTACGCAATTGCCGAATCTGCAACAGGGTTTATCCTCAATTTCATCGTGCACCCTCATGGTCAAAAGCCTGCAAAGATGTTGGACATCACGATGGAGACAGCGAATTTTCATCTGAACTCCTATCACCACTTGTATACTGACAAGCTGTACACCTCCATCCCCTTAGCACGAACTCTACTCAGCAAGAAGACATACCTCACCGGGGCTATCAAAGGAAACAGCAGAGGCCTGCCAAAGGATTTCAACAGTGAGAGATTGAAGAGAATGGGCAGTAATCCTCGGGGCTCTTTTTCAACACGCCAGAATGGACAACTGACCGTTGCTGCTTGGAAGGACAGTAAAGTGATGCTCCTTCTGTCTTCAGCTCATCAAGGGTGGAGAGACCCTCATGAGCATTCCTTGCAGAGAAAGATTGCAGATGACGGAACTGGACGCCTGGAGAAGAAGACCATCTCTGCACCTCCACAGGCTGTTGATTATACCCGATATATGGGAGGGGTCGATCGTGGGGATCAGCTCCGGTCTTACTACTCATGCTCGAGGAAATCCCAGCTGTGGTGGCGTAAGATACTCTACTTCCTTGTAGACATAGCGAGAGTCAACGCTTGGATATGTTACAGAAAACACCACTGCACCACAGCAAGCAACAGTCAGGAAAGCTCGGATGAAGATAAAAGTGCCTCCACCCACTCCAAGTTCATCTTGGCTGTTGCCACAGAACTCATAGATGGGTATGCGCAAGGCAGAGCTGAGGTCCAGTTTTTTGGTTCAAAGAGAGTTAAAGTCAAGAACGCCCTTGGACATACTTCAACTAGGATGCCAGGTCGCTACGCACGTTGGTGTCGGTGGTGCAGACTGAACAATGGAGTAACAAAATCTGGAAAAACCAAGACGACTAGACGGGGCTGCAAAGCGTGTGGAGTCTACCTGTGTGCCGGTCAGTGCTTCCTGAAGTACCACTCTATTGTTAGCGGCGAAGACACAGGGGACACTACCAACACCACCGACACCAACGAGTAGATGAGATCACCTAACAAGACATGAAGGGGAACACCTTAGGGCTCTCCACTTTTTGTATCAAAAGAACAAAGCAAACAAATATCAGTTGAGATTCCTGCAATGGCAGTGCATGTCAGGAAAAAACCCAATAAAAGAACCAAAAGAAAATCAGAAGCTAAACCAAAGAGAAAAAAGAAAACAGTCCAAAAAAAAAGAAAAATAACAAATTAAAAAGGCAGTGATGCAACAATGGTATTCCTGTAATGGCAGTGCGAACAGGATAATTTCATTGTGACTGAGCCACCAAAAAACAAAAAAAAAGTACATAGACATCCCTAAGTTTGTTCAATCAACATTTATTTCAGTTGGTTGATTGTGATGGATTCAGTTATGTAACAACCAGTAGTGACACTAGAGTTGGAAGCCTACTGTACCAAGTCCATCAAAATACTCCAAAATATTAGTGATTGATTCTGATGGATTCAGTACTTATGCAAAAAATGCATTGGTTGATTATGATGGATTCAGTACAGTTGCATATTACTGTCTCTCAAGATTGGAAGCCTACTGTACCAAGTCCATCAAAATACTCCAAAATGTTAGTGATTGATTCTTATGGATTCAGTACTTATGCAAAAAATGCATTGGTTGATTATGATGGCTTCAGTACAGTTGCATATTTACTGTCTCTCAATTGATTGATTTTGGCGGATTTGGTATGGTTTCTAGCCAAAACACCTAGGGAGTTAGGGTTTTAATAGAGATTCTTCTTCCTGCGTATGGACATTATAATGCTCTATCGGTGATGTATCTCAAAAACGCGACCATCTTTTGAAATAAAATTTTCACAGGTTAGTTTTATTGTATCTAAATTAGTATAGGATTAAAACAATAAAACGGTTCCAAATACCAAAGGTATACTTTGCCTTTAATAGATGCAAAAGGTTTGTATTATTTTACTATCATTGCATGATGTGTTGCGTAGACACATCGAATACATCCAGGCCACTAAGGTCCAAATATAGGTTTCTTATAATGACAATTGGATACCATAAATAACACAAGAGAATACTTTCACAAGTTGTATTTTACTTGCAGGCAAGCAGCAGGGACGTTGAGCATAACATGCGAGTCTTGATTAAGAGCGATCGTGGCGAGGGATTTTACACGTCTTATAACAACCTTGAAGACGAGTTCGAGAGACAAGTCGAAAATGATGGTATTTAACAATATTATTATACATCTCCCATATCCGATAAACACTCTTTTTACGTGCCTCTTTTGCGATTTACAAATGATTGGTGGACTCCATTTTATCATTTCAAAATTAAAAAACCTATAAAGAAATGAGTAGTAAATAAATTAAATAGGCCTAACTAACCCTTCTAACAAAAGTGATCGGTAAGAATATTGACGGAGAAATATTGGATGTTTACTTGGGCAATGATGCTGTAAGTTACTTAATATTTTATTATTACCCCCCCCCCCCCCCGTTTTTGCTTTGTTATTATAATCACTTTTTCTTCTCCTTTTTTAACATTTAGCTTGTCACTTGTTGATCTTGATGTTTGCATTTTTTTTTAATAGTTTTGTTGATTTGAATGTCTTGTACCGATACTTATGCATGTCTCTTACATTTTACACATTTAGAAATCTACAGCTTGTGCTTTGGAAACTTCATTTCCCGATACCATCCTAAGAAGGTTTCCATGACGATTGATATGTTTGAGGAAAAAACTCTACAAAAACATTTCCAGCTACAAGAAGAAACGGAAAACAACTTGGCAAATGCATCAGTAAGTAGAATAGTATAGGGAATGGTTCCAAGACAATTTTCAATTTAAAATATGCCCTTTGCGTATTCTCACCTCCTCAGCACAGAGCCCTTTTGACGGCTGGTGGTAGTTTAACACACGGGTCGCGCATCTTTGCCGCGTTTTATCTGAGATGTCAGTTTCTCAATAGTACGTTTATCGTCCTTGTTGACGTTTTATCTGTTGTTGTTTTAAGGCCTATTTTATTTTATTTTCTTTTATTATTTTTTTTGGGGGGGGGGGGGGGGGGGTTCGTGAATTGTTGATGATTATTTGTACAACCATTTAAAACGTATTTCCTGTTGAAAAACGGAACTTTTTGCTGCTTGTCCTTTTAGGGGGCTCCGTATACAGGCTGAGGTAGTACTGGATTATTAACCCTAAAAATAGCAGGCCTAGTATTAAAAGAATAGAAACAAAACTAAAGTTACCCAAAAGGCACTTTCATTCTTTATGCTGATATGAATTTCATTCTAATTCAAAGTCTCAATTGAAATATTTCCACCCGACTGTCAGAGATGAGCAATTTTATCAGTGTTTCATTTTTAGACCTTCGACAGCACCAATAAAAAAAACCTTCCTTGAAGTTTATGCACAAAATCACTAATGAAGAAAAAACTGTTTGAAGTTGTGTTTTTGTTCTATTTAACTAAAATTCATTTAATGATGCTTTTTCCACAGGTTGAATGTATGGTGAGTTTGTTGAAAACGAAAATGAATGACTGAATCCTAATTATAATGTCACCTTTAATTGCACCTGAGCCAATATTGAACAATTTCAATATCTGTGTTCCCTCCCCTCACTTTTAACAATTTCTGTTCAAGTCAGTTAGGCCTTAAGTTTTTGTAATATATGTTTAAACTATAGGTTCCTTTCGTGATTGTCCTTTCCTTCTCCATTTATGAATAACTTGCCTTTAGTATTGGTCAATCTAACTATTGTTTATACGTTTCTTTCATTTGTCAATATCAGGAATCGATCCAGAGGACATGGCGGCGCCTGTTCCGAGTCTCAAGACAACAGTATATGTCACGGTTCAGTACTGAGGTGGACACGATGCTACAAGCTAGCAATGCTGATTATATATTTTACTGGTCAATTGCCCAGGCTGTTGTTATAGTATTGGCTGGTTTCATTCAAGTGTGGACACTCAGGGGTTTCTTTAACGTGAAGTCTCTAACTCCAACACAGAAACCAAGGTGTTAGGTAACTATCTTTTCTTCTGAACAGTCTTTTTCTTGTTTCCTTTTTACAAGTTAAAGTCAAAATCAGGCTTTTTACTCAAACCCCCCCCCCCCCCCCCTCCGAAGACGATCAGAGCGTTAACTGAGAAAACAGCCAAATTGTTTAACCATCGGTTCTTTTCAGAACAACCACAATCCATATAAGAGATTTATGAACACGGTTTTACCGCAAACTTGTTTTTCCACCATGCAAAGTTTCAAATCCTAAAAGCAAAATAAATGTTTTAGTTGTGTTTTTCTCAGCCGTACACAAGTTTTTTGTGTTCCTGCCATGTCACTTTTGCACCTTGCAAAGAACGGACTTTCTCGAGAGGCCTGTCCCCCGTAACAGGGCAACTCATAACAATGCTGTCTCTGTTAACGAGAGGGCGGGGCGGGCAGTTCTTGAACGTTTTCATAAGTTTAGCCTTATTTTATCATAATTTGTATAGCATCACTTTATTATAGTTGTGTTTGCTATTGATATATCAAGTTACTATTTCAAGTTACTATTGTTTTTATATCAATCAATTCTCCGAGTAACTCAATTCTTCTATATCACTCCGATGTTTGTTGGGGTGTTTGTTTTTCTTCTTTCTTTCTTTTCCCTCTTATTTATTTTTTCAAACTGGCAACATTTGTGCCATATTTCTCCTTGATGTTTTCATGTACAAAATCTTAAGAGCATGGGAAAATTCAAATTAAGCTTTGTGATGTCCTCGTTTTCAAATAGATAAAGTCTCCGTGTGAGAGCGGGGAAAATTACAAGTCTCTATTCCTCATTTTAAAGTCGTGTAAATTGCCACTGTAATCGATAACCTTCCGGGGCAAAATTTGCCTACATCCAAAACATTCGATGAAATCATTTTGAAAAAAAACCCCCCCAAAACAAACAATGGGTCTGTACGTTTTTGTACGGAAATGTTTTGGTTCACACCTGACTTTCAGTGACATTCAATCAAAATGGCCTTGAATTTGACATTTTGACTGACGAAGTAATCCTCCTATGAATGTAAGACCCATTAGTTGTTGAAATCAAATGACGTTATGATTAAAATTTCGTTCTGAAAAAGTCAGGAATGAACCAAAACATTCAGAATGATGTCATTTGATGTTTTGGATGTTGACAAAATTTGTGTTGGGAGGGTATCGTATCCAATGGCAAATAATACCTTCTTAACATGACGCTGGAGCTTGTAATGTTTTCCCTACTCACATGAGGACTTTATCTATTGGAAAATGAGTACATCACCAAAAATTAATTTGACGTTTCCCTTCCTATTTAAAAATGGACTTATCTCCAGCTGCAGCCACGTTTGCAGTATCACGTGGTCTATAATGGAAGCAAACATCAAACAACAATGTCCTGACTGCAGTTTTTCAAGCCAGTCCAATGGCTGCCTTGTTTTTGAAAAAAAAATACAAAAATGTGGCACAACATAATAATTAATTAAATGGTATGGTTAGACTATCTAACAAATACATTATTGCTCGTCTGATGAGTACAAAGCTCAAAGTCCAACCTAAAATTTATCTTATCTCTAGTATTTCATAATTATTAACATTTCATATTATTTCTAACTTTTTGCTTAAATGATTAAGAATCAAAGATGTTTGCCTTTTTTTTGAACGGAAGAGTTTTGGTTTGTTCAAAGAGGTACACAGAGCCAATTTAACAACTAATGATCTTGTAATTTTATTACTTAATTGCCACAGAGTATATTACATTTCTGCTATGAATAAAGCAGCATTTTGATAATTGTGAGAGAAGACACTTTTATTGATTGTACATTAGTGACTATTAGTTCGTTTCAGAAAGTTCTTACTGATTTGTATACACTGTACATACATAGTAGGAAGAATTGAAGAATGTGTTGCATAACAGTTTTAGGACTGGAAACACACGTAAATGCTTGTTTCATTTACACTAACATAACCAACCTATATTCATCAGACTCCTTCATCACATTATGCTCCATCAAGTCAGTTCAGCTAAAAAGGAAACAGTTTTTGCCTTGTTCTTTTCAGACCCCTGTGCAATACGTTGCATTATTTATAGTTATTCTAAGGACTTTGTTTAGTCATTCATTTCTAGTTATTCCTTGCCCCATGCCAGAGGCTAAATAAGCTCTCTGCATAGCCGTCAAGACAGGGAAACACTACCAGGTTATGAAGTTTTTCTAACGTATGGATTTTTAAAACTAAGATCATGGAACTGTTTTCATAACAATGTCATTATTAAGGTAAACTACATGTATTCTGTCAATAAAGTGAATGTTCTATATTCCGACATACCTATGTTTTGACACCCTTTTGTTTTGACACCCCTTTGTTCTGACACCTCTTTGTTCTGACACCTCTTTGTTCCAACAACCCTATGTCCAGACAAAAAACCCTCATGATTTATACACACTAAACTGGTTGGTTAGGATTAGGAAAAAACACTAGGGGTGTTGGAACATAGGGGTGTGGAATATACATGAAACTGTAAATGCAATGATACTTCACGCATAATCAACATTGCCTGATCACTTATCAAACAGGTGACCCAGTCAACTTGACATTAAGTGTACTCTTACAAAGAAATGTTTTGACAATTTCAAGCAGTAACTTGACTGCAGAACCATAGAGGAAGGGCAAAACCTACTTGGGCCACACTTTATAAGCTGATTATTACTCTGTAAAAGTTTGAACAGAAATCCACCCTGGTCGATTGAAACTAGGGACAAAATCATCTGCAGTTGTCACTAGTTTCAATCGAATAGAGTGAATTTCAATCTTAAACTTTACGAGAGTAGGTTGTGAAGCAATGCAACCAATGAGCTACAGTTTGTACATCTGCAGTAGTAAACAAAACTCCATGGCTTATTTAAAATAAGCCATGGACCAGTTACATACAGTAACCAACAGTAAACCAGGTAACACAGCGTTGGCCAATAACCTTTCCTAGAAAGCAGAATTGTTTTATGCTGAGCTGTTTTTCTGCTAACATGTAAGCAACTCGTTTAAATTAGGTCCATACTGTATGTCCTGACTTATTCAATCCCTTTGTTTGATGTTGGATGTGACATAAATAAATAATGATTTACTTTAATAAACAAATAGAGTGTGACAAATTAAATTGTCTTTGTGTCAAACCTACAATTATTTATGAAGGCAAATCTTTCCCTGACATCAGTGCCTCTAAAATTGTTTACATAAACTTTCTGATATACCGATGGAGATGGTCATCCTCCCATCAAGAATAGGCTATGTAATTCCAGGATTGCAAAAACTTATTAAAATAATCTAGATGACTTCAAGTTCAAGTGATAACGACTCTTTTGATATGCAAATACTGTTTTAAGTGACACATGCACTTCCACTGTAAATAATTATTATAAAGACAGTTTACACTTTAGTCAAAATGTTTTTCACCTCTTTTTTTGCCCTTCAAAATTGAATCCCTTTTTTTGCTATGTACAATGAATCATGATACAAAAGAAATCAATGGAATGTTTACCAGTTCACAGACTGTACATGTATATCTAGGCCTATGATGTCTGACATCACATGGTGTTGTTGAGAGGCAGGCACAATGTGTAACAAAAACGCCCTCTTTTGGAAGAAAGTGTAAAATCTTACAATTGTTTACAATTTACTCAATTTGAAGAGAGTTGGGCACACCTAATAAACAAAATCAGCTGGTGCTTTTTTCACTGTCTGCTGTTTGACGTTTTTATGGAAATGATAATGTAGTTTGAGATGTACAAAATATGTAGTTTTGTAATTGTGTATCCAGTTTTGCATGGCAAGACCACACATACCTACATGTCAAGGTCACTCCATCATATGCATGTATACTGTACATGTACATACAGTACAATCATAAAATTTAAAAGCCTTTTAGAAGAGCATTTCACATTTATTATTAGACAATGATAGAGATAGCCCTATTAGGCTGATAGCTAAAACAATGGTACTGGTAGCACTTAAAGACTAACTAATTACAAAAACGTGCATGAGCTCTCATAGCAACAACTACATTGTACATGTACTTCATCAGATGCAAAGAAGGGCACAACCATCTACAAAATTCAAATAGGTTCCAGGTGAATGGGTTGACTGAACAGCCTGTACATTACCTTAAACTTGGCAGACTATCCATGTTACATAGATTGTGCCCTTTATTGCATCTGATTTTAGTAGTTATTGTTGGAAAAGTCCACACACGTTTTTGTAATTAGATAAATGGTCTCTGAATGTTACCACTACAACTTTACAGTTATTAATACAGACAAAAACTACATGTAACCATGTATGCTGTATGGTTGGATGCTGGAGTAGCTCATTGTAAGGTCAACTCAATCTTAAGGTTTCTGAATAAGATTCTGCAATCACTTAATGGCAGTGCCATAAACATTAACCAAATAAAATAACTAGAAGACTTTACTTCATTATTCTCTTCAGAAAACATTGCAATCATTCTATGAAAGTATTGCTACCCTTGCAACAAAATATCTCCCCCCAAAAACAAAAAAGTACATAAATAATACAAATATTAGTTAACAAATCAATCAGTAGAAACAAATAAAAACATCTGGAAAAAGTTAGTTGCAATAAAACATTACCAAACTAATTATTTGGTATTCATGTGTAAGTTCTAGGAAGAAATAAACAAGAACAGCCCAAAGAATGATCACTAATGATGATCCAAGATTAATGGAAGATACTGAATACTTAATTGTATTTCACCACAATTATATACAAATTACATTTAGCAAACACTTCACAAATATTTTTGTTTAGTTCAGTCCAATCACCCTGAGCAAGCTTGTTGAAACAGAAGAGAACATCAGCTAGTAGATGGCTGCATGCTGTCTTCTGTCATCTCAAATAAATAGGACAGACGACCGACTCTTTTTACAATGTCATAAGGCTTCTCATTGGCTGCGTTCATGATGCTTGCATTTATATGACGATTCATCAATAGTAATTCTAAACTCTCCTTGGCCTCATTATTAGAAGCAGCTAAATGAAGCGCTGTTTGTCCACCATTTGTCTGAGCATTGATATCGCTCCCATTCTGTAAAAGAATTGATACTACAGAAGCATTGTTCCATCGAGCAGCGCAATGTAATGGACACCAACCATCCTCAGTTTTAGCATTGACATTAGCTTTATGCTGCAGTAACAACTGTACCATCCTAGTGTGTCCATTATATGCTGCGCGATGTAAGGGTGTGTAGTAATCTTCATCTTTGGCATTTATCAATGCTTCTTGATGACTGAGTAAATCCTGTACAATTTCAATCTCGTTATTCTCGGCTCCCCATAGAATCCTTTTGTTGAGATCGCTCTCTACATCTTCATCTATCTTATCCTCCTCTTCTTCACTCTCATCCCAATGCGACTTGGAACTTCCTCGTCGCTTACGCTGCTGCGATTCCATCACGCTAAGCAGGAAGTCTGTATGCGTACGGCAGTCTTCTTCATCCTCAAAGCCAGCACCACCTGCGTACCCTTCCTTGAGCACAGCCTCTACTGCATCAGCAAACACATTATCTTCAGCCTCTTGGGGTACTTCAGCTGTTGCCTCCAACCTCTGCGTCCCAACATCCTCTAACAGTGATTTCTTGCCAGTAAGTCCTGTTGGTAGCAGAGTGGATGTGAAGGCAATTTGAGGGCAACTTAATCGTCTCTTTTGATGCTTCTCAAGTTTTTCGTGCATATCTAGTTGATTTAAGCTTTCTAAGCTTCCACTTAGCTCCTCTACTGTGTGTCTCAACATTGTTTCAATGAGTTGATAATTAACTGGAGAAATGTATTGGATTATAGAAGCATCAATTGCCAGTTAGCACATCACTGGATCCTCCAGGAGATGAATAGCTGTAATGCTTCAAGTCAAACTTCAATGCAAACGTGTGAAACCTAGATAGAAAGAAGATAGAAAGGAAAAAAACATTACTGTACTTTGCAAAACTTGAGAAATAAAAGAGTTTTTGGTGATGAAGTCATCACATTTTTCTCCTAATGTAACATTTTAATTGGCTACATTCATTTCTCCAATCATTATTTGTGTTGTCAATGTGGTTCACATTTTAAGTAGCCCAGTGGTGATCTGAGATAGCATGTAATTGAGGGATGTCAGAGTTTGATAGTGACCCCACCAGAAACCATAGAATGACACTTTAGATTGAAATTCTTGTGGGTGTTTCTCTTTTATGTTCAGATGTTTAGTGAGTGCAGAAGCAGACAGGAAATTGAGAAATAATTGAAAACGATTTTTAAAAACTGAGGCTGTAACTCACCACTCCACCCCACTTAAAAACACAGTACAGTATCTTCACCAATATACCTTGTTAATGTATTTGTTGTCTACAATCATCAATTCCATGGTGAAATTTGTCCTGTCATTCTACCAATGGCGTAAACTTTCTTAACATAATCTAACAGGCCTTCTATTAAATGACTGACAATTCTTACACAATCTCTGACAATTCTTACACAATCTCTGAATGTTTGTTACCATTGGCTTCTAATTGAAATAGATGAAACTATTTCACATAAAATCATATATATACAAACATCAATTGCTGACAATCGGCCCAAGTCAATATCAAAAGAGACATGACACTACCTGAGCATAACTGTGATCAACCCATCATAGACTCACACAAGCTTTATAGAGAAAACCTGTTGCCAAAGTGGCTTTGTTATTTTTTGTTTCATATGCAAAACAAGAAGGGCAGGTCATTGAGCAAGCTGAAAAGAAATAAAACTTCATGCACAACTGACTGCAAGATATGGCTACCATAGGTGGGGTTATTGACAACACCCATAATCACACACACAGTACAGTCATCACAATAGAACTGCAGTCAGTTCCATATTGTATTTCAGAGGCTTCGTTCTGAGACACAAACAATCTTTCCACAAAGTCTAACTCAAAACTTCAACACAGTTGGTGGAAGATTAAAACAGCAACATGGCTATTTTGGATCAGCATTGCTTTTGCTGTGTGTCTCTGCGCAAGGGAGCACTGGTATCAACCATTTTATTCTTGGTAAGTTAACTACAGAAACAGGGATTTCTTGTTTGGGAAATGAAAGTTTGCAACATGTTTGTACAATGAGTGTACAATGCATATGAGGTCATGTGTTATTGAGGACACACACATGGGTGTGCCATGTTAAAAGCTGGTGGTACAAAGAGTAGTTGATTGAAAAGTAATCAAGTTAATTTGTTCATGGACATGAAGGCCTATGAATTGAAACTCTAGTCATTTGTGTAAAGGATATTTTATCTGTAGTGTTTACTTTTAGCAAGTTGCAAAAAATCAAAACACTAATTCCATGACATGTAAATTGGACATCATGCATGCACACTTGAACACTGATTGGCAAAATGGTGACTGCTCTGTACAGCTATTCTTATAGCGACCTCGACATTGTAAGATGCATATCCTGAAAAGTTGTCAGTCTCATGTAAATTTTGTCCTGAGAAATATCTTGTCTGAAATATTTTAAGCCTTTCTCCCATAGTCAAGATAAAAGCAAGTGCCAGAAATGAAGTGTGTTTAAAATTCAAATTATGTATTGTGATCTGATAAGAACACTTTCTAGTAAATGGTTCACAAATTAAAGTGATGAATTCGTACTCATACCCTCTACAATCAGGAAATTCATTGTCAACACTAAAGCCAGTAATAATCAGCACTGGTGATAAAAAGCTACATGTATGATCAGATCCATCCATTCCAGCCTATTTATTTTGAAATACTATCCTCTCTGATCGTTTACTTCAATTGTACATGTATGGCATACATTAACAATGCCACCTTTATGTCCCACTGCACAAAGGACATTTTTCAAGAAAGGCATAGTTTAGTATGGACAGTAATGATATCACAAAGATAAATGAGTTACTTTTAATCTGACAGATGGTAATAAATTTCAGTTTTAGGTACATATTTTGTGAGAGTATCATCATTTCCTCAGTGTGGTTAGTGTATGTCAATACACCACACATGGGAAAATGGTAACAACACATGACAGTTGGCTGTATGCAGTCAAACCGCTAACAACAAAAGAAACAACAAACTTTTCTGAATACAGGCTACAGCAACTACTAAAAAACTAAAACTATCTTGATTTTAAACCAGATTTAGAAATCATGTCACAATTTGTTAAAACTCAGGTATCGGATTTTCAAATTAGTTCCGGTACTTACAACACTTTTACACATATACGAGTACATGTATGTTCAATCATAGTACATGTACATGTATGTCAAAAGAAAAAAGAAGTAATTATTCACAACAAGAAAACCCCCAGTGGGACACTCATGTCCATCTCTCTATCCTTGCCCTATGATTTGACTTAACACAATTTGTAACGCCCAACATAAAAATCAGCTATTTCTCAGAAATAGTTAAATGACATTAAAAAAAAAAAACTGATATCCAAAACAGCCCAATAATACTTTTCAACATATGTTGAGAAATACTCACCTCAGCAGCTTAAATACAGTATTACATATGTATTATTTGAAAGTTCTTACTTATTTATTACTTGTTAACTTTGATGAGAAAATAAACCTAGTTTTTAATTTTGGCAGGAAGTGACTACATGGTTTTGGTACGAAATGTCACATTCGCTGTATTATGAGCGAAATAACAGTCAAATAAAATTCTTAACAACATTTTAAAACTTGTAACCATTATAATTTTAATGATTTCAGTTGGTATCAGCAGCCACAGCTCTACTCTACATCTGGGGTCTTCTCCTCCTCCTCCAGCGTGGAAATGAGTTTCAGACAACTGCTCTCCATGATTGTAAGTTTAGTTTTAGTTTTAAATACTTCCTAATAAGATTGGGTTTTTTTGACAAATGTCTTGGTAAACTTACAGTGCCAGCTTCCACATGTACATTAAACAATAAAAATACTAGTAGGGGAGCAAGCTTCAATACTCCTAAAGTTAAATATTGTGAGACTTATGAGAATTTCTGGAGCATTACAAAATGAAACCAGTTTGCTCAGGTAAAACACCCGATTCGACTACCCACCGCTGTTAATAAGCAAGGCTTGAGGGGGGAGATACCATACTATAAGCGTGCCCGAAAAATATTATCATCTTACATAATATCACCCGTCACGATTGTTAGCGAGGCATGTCATAATATGCAATGTTTACGTTCTCTCCGTGGATCGGTTGGTGGCGCTTTCCATCATGGCCACCTCATGAAATAATGACTTCTTCTTCAAAGTTCTGGTTGCGGAAATTTTCGCCCCAAAATGTCTCCGAATCATCAAAATCACATTGAACACATCCACTTTGTATTCAGGTGCTTAGGTAGAGATTCTGCCGATCAATGATTATTGGTAAGTTAATGGTGTGACTCGCTTCTAAGTGTGCCTGTATGGCGTATTATGTAAGATGATAATATATTTCGGGCACACTTATAGTATGGCATCTCCCCCCTCAAGCGTTGCTTATTAACAGCGGTGGGTAGTCGAATCGGGTGGGTAAAAAGATGTTGCATACATGTTGGTGTAAAAAGCATCAAAAAGCATCATCTCAAAACAATTATATGAATCATTGTACTATACATGTAGCTTGTACACCAGCATTTTAAGCAAGATATAATTTTTGGTTGCTGCTCTATATGGTACATTCAGCACTTTGACTTTTTCTCAAGAGGGTCTAAATTCAACTACTACTTTCAAAAGACATATTCTTTCTGCAGCACCTGTTGTACGATCTCTATGAACTGTTTCAATGTTAACCTGTTTTTTAATTGTAAGTATGGAAGCACAAGTACATGTAACTAACACCCTATACAGGTAGCCTGTACATTATGTTCATGTTGTATACTGGTACCCACAGACATGACTGATAGTCCAAATGCTAGGTAGATCATCCATCAATTAACCAGATATTATAATTCAGGATGAGTACGTGTACATGATCTTGATCTAATGCATTGGCAAACACCATCATGGGTACACAGCAGCACCCCCACCCCCCAATCCATCCAGCTGTTTGCATAACAGGCGCAACTCAGCGCCTGCGGCTGAAAGAGTGCCAATGGTAGTGAACAAATCCAGCTTTCTGGATAGACTTGAGAACGGCTGAATCCATACGCACTGCAAGATGTGAACACTATACTCAGAGTAGTGTGAAAATAACACCGGATAGAGTTTGATATCACATGTCATTTTCACTTAGTGATGCACTGCTGAACTATTCATGTTTATGCTCACGTAGGCTCAAAACAATGTCTTCACAAGATCAAATCTTGAATTTAAGTGCAATTTCAAAAAATACAAAAAAAAACAGCAGCTTTCATAGATAAACTTTGTAAGCCATTGTTTGCTAAAAATTAACGACATTTTGCATTTATAAATGAATGAAATCCATTGGCCTACACATAGTAGGCCAATGGATTTCATTCATTAAGGGTTTTAAAACAGTCGTACATCATTCAAACCTTGTTTTACAAATGGCTCCTAAATTCTTGTGATTATTGAAATGATTTATTTATTTAGGATCTACAAACATCTTACTATTAATCAATGTTGTTTATTTCAAGAGGATCAATTGGGGAGTGTGAGATGCACTCCTCACCACCTTTTACATTCACATTCTGAAGACAACTGGTGGGACTGTAATAATCTTACTCACTGAAATACTAAACAATGGAAAAAAGGCTTAACATACATGTAATGTTTCTTTTTTCTTGGCAGCCATTCTGGTTCTGATTTACATTATGATTGGTCTACATGGGATTGTCATGGTGGTAATTTCAATCGTCTTGTTCATCGGAGCATTTTGCGTAAGTTACCCATTTATAAGCACAAATTAACAAAACAGTTAACATTTTCAGCAGGATATTCAGAATAGGTTTTCTTTATTACAAGTCAAGATCATTTAGGCAAACAAAAATAAAAAATAGTATAGATAAAAACATATTGATTTAATTTACATTTCATTCCCTTAATCTCTGCTTTTAACTCTTCTTTATGTTTTTGTTTGTTTATTTGTTGGGCTGTAATGTATAAGTTGCAGGGTTTTATTTTATCCTTTCTAGTTTTGTTGTTTGTGTACCATTTTAGTATGTACATGTAGTATACACATTGTAATTGGCTTTTGTAAAGCACATCGATACCAAGCACTTTTTAAATCTATCTCATTTTGGTTGTTACTTGTCATTTCAAATTTATTTTTTTCCACATTTGTTGTAAATCTGAGACATAAAAATGCATGTACATGTACATCAAAGAGAACTTGGTCTTAACATACCTGCTAATTATAATTATTGCATAATACTGTTCCGACAATTCCAGTCATACAAAGCAGTGTACATATTTTTTCATTTATTTTTGCCTTTTTATTAATTTCTTTTTTTCCCAACCCTCACAATATTTCATTTGCAAAATGCCAAAAAGTGTTGGGTTTTCGGTAGGAAAGGTGCAGGGATGGTAGATGAAAGCTAAAACTTGCCAATTGTATTGTTTGCATTTTGACATGAAGTACTCAATCAAAGGGACACTTTTTGGGATGCTAGGTGTACATGTAGGTGACAAAAAACCTACCAGGTAAAATCCATGGTTGTCAGTAATTCGGGCATGCTCATTGCTCACAGAACAATGGAAAAACTTACCTGGTAAGTCTGCTGCCACCTAGTGTCCCAAATCCATCAATTAAATCCATACAAAAAACATGTCATTCTGTACACTGCAGTTGTCAACATTAACATGTAAGAACTCTGTATACAAATGAAAGAACTAACAATAAATAATTGGTACCTTCATTTGCTATAACTGTTAACTATGAACACATTTGTTCATACTGTGTATATTGAACACCTTTCCAGCCCATGGCAGAATTTGCATGCTTGAGCAGGTCACATGGCATGCATACAAACAATGTACATGTAAAATACATGCTTTGAAAAACATTCTAAATATACCTGATTATCAAATCAGGTCTGAAGTTAATCAACCTCAAAATTGAGAGAATTTATTCTGGGATCTAGGTTTGCAGCGGCTGATAAGAATCTCTTGACCTACTTAGGAGTACCAACATGAAAAGCAACCTGTCTGCCTTGGGTTACCGTTAACCAATATTTAGGCATGTCCAACATGATTACAACATGTACACGAACTTCGAAGGTGTATTTTACCTCTCATGTACAAAGGCAGTTCAGACTCGGTATGCTTATCTGAGTGTCAATTTGACTTATGGAACTTTTAATGAGATGCTGTGGCCCCACAGATACACTGTTCCAGCCAATGCAGTCCGTTATACTCAGACTTTCAGAATTTTAATTTAGATATTCTATCATTATTAATTTTGAACCATAATCTACCTTTTGTTATCTACTTATGGATAATTGAAAAAAAATCAGACTTCAATTTGGTCAAGTAAGAAGTTTTTTTTGAGACAGAAATACAGCTACATGTAGCTAAATAGTCAGGCGGATTTTCAGTTTCAAATTTTCGAAGCAGACAATTTACGTGCACGTCATGTGAGCCATGTTTTGGGTTTTTCTCTTCATAAAAAAAAATAAAATGTTGGGGTTTGTGGTAGTACATGTAGATGTTCAAATTCTACTTTTTTAGGACTATCTTTCTAGACATACTCGAGTCAGCTGAAGTGTCCCACTAAAGCTCAGTGATCCAAAAGGTTCTATACCACTCTCACTTTCAGGAGACTCACTTACATGATACATACAGAGCACTGTTGAAACCACTTAAGTGATATTTTTTTGTTTACAAAGTTGTGAACACTTTCCTTAGCAGTTCCATTGAAAAAATTTACCTTTCAAATTAGCTGAATAGAGAGCATTTAGAAAAGATGCGTGCATTGTTAAAATGCATTTTACAAGTACAGTACACTGAAGCATAGGAGCCCATGGCCAACTGCAGGAGGGTCACCATGATCACATGGTACCACAACATACATGTAGCCCATACTTTTAAATCTTTGACAGGTGTTACACATGTATCTGTATACAAATATTTCTTATACAGCCACTACAATTTTAGCTTATGAAACAATACATGGTGAACATACAGTATCAATTGCAGGAACTGCCAACTTTTCGTTGTTAAAAAGTTGTAAAAAAATGTTAACCAATGAGAAATGTGTATGATTGACTTACAGTACAGCGCAGGATCTGCGGCATTCTTCAGTGTTATCTTGGCTATTGGTACCGTACTTGAACTTGGATGTGTTATCTACCTTGGAGTCATCACTGAGGACCAGCTCCAGGTAATGGTTTACAATTCAACTCTAACAGAGTTTTTCTCAAAGGCAAAGTTAAAAACACAACATACAGTTTTGTACATACTGTACAAGACATGTAGTGAACAGAAGCAGTCAGGTGGAATAGGAGTGACAAGAAAGGAGCAGAATATTCTGGTTGCCCATATATTCACTAATTCCTAGAGAACTCATGTTTGCTATGGCATTATATTGCCATAGTATTGCAATAATTTGCCATATTATTGCATTACATTGCCGTACTAATAAGTTTTAATAATGCCATCATAGCACCATACTTCATTGCATAACATTGCTGTATTTTTTCGTGAGATATCGCTGTACTACTGTGTTATATTGCCATACTTTATTGCGCTAGAGTGCAAACCATTGTGTAAAATACGGCAATATTATAGCGCAAGAGAAAAGTAGTACAACACAATGGTACCGCGAATGCGCAACAACATATGGCGATATATATCAATGAGATGTGGGATATAACGCAATATCTTTTGATAATATAATACAGTAGAGCGCTATATCACACTAAAAAAAAATAAGAAAATGTAGGAAAGGAGACAAAATGGATGGGGGTGAGGTACATGTAGATGGTATTGGCTATACTGTAACCACCAAGATGGGTAGCGTATAAAATAATCCAGATGAACAGGAAAAAAAAAACATTAATATGAGGGGCATCAGTGGAATGATTTCTCACTTGGAGAGATAATCCTGGTCTGTACAATCACGGTGTAAGGATCGGAATATATACAGTGTACAGTACAAATGTATACAGTGTACAGTACAAATATTTCAAAATGTAGGTCAAGCATTTGGAAGTAATAATGATTATTTGACAATTTAGTTGGAATTGCGAAAGGAAAAAAAAGGTCCAGTTTTCATCAAATAGATCGCTGTAGTGAGTATGATGACAATCTCTTTTTTCCACATGGCCTCATTCCCATGCATGAATTCAAGAGCTTCTGCGGGAAGTGAAGACCACCATTAAATAATAAGCACCTTACAAGAAGCCAATAATGGCTGGTAAGTGTTTTGTCTTGATGGATTAGGAGAGGGGGTCGAGGGACAAACGGACAGCTTGTCCTTTTGCCTGAGGGAATCGGGAAGACAATCTGTCGCGCTGTTCTGTTCGGTCTTCTATCAGGTTTGCAGGGGCGTTAGCGATGTGTGTATGACTGCACAATTAACATGATAAACACTGCAAGGGAAAAAAGGTAGTGGGAAAATACAACATGTAAAAGACGTTGAGAGGTTTGTTATGTAAGCTTTTTTTCTTGTTTCAAGATCAATATAATTACAAAGTTCTTGTTTTGTCACCATCCATGTATCATGTCCTGCCCACTTTTTCTGCCAACAGGTTTGGTAAATAAAACTAGAATACAACAAAACATACTTCAGTACATGTATGCATCACAAGGTTGGTAAGCGCGGCAAACTTTGCATCCTTTATGTACACACAGCTGAAAATGCAAACTAGCTACTGCAAAGTAATTTCAGAACTGCAGCAGACCCTTCCTCCAACCAATAAAACAAAACAAATATAGTGACCAAAATCTGCCTCTTCTTAAACAAACACAACAGTAAAATTTCCTGCCTTGAGGTTCAAGGTACAATATGCCTGAAACTCAATCTCACTCCTCTGACATCCTCAATACTCATTGGTGTAAACAATATGTGCCTAGACTAAGCAAATAACATTCCACTTAACATGATTAAAGGCATGATGTTCTGCTTTTAACATACACTGAACACTCAGGAATGCACTCATGGTCTTTATTTCAAGAATCACTTGAAGGCTGGAAAGATTTCTTTAAAAAAAAGTGAAATTCTTAAAGGCCCTATACACTATTGGGTAAGATCGAAAAACACAAATGTTCACAGATTCACACATAACTTACATGATTTAAAGTAAGTAATGGTAGAAAGGGTTCCTTAAAATATTTCTGCCTAAAATGCTATCGTTTCTGAGAAATGAGTAAAACAATAGTTTTTATCGCGCGCGATAATAAACTCGATGTTTGAAAAACAGAAAACACATAAGATCTCTTTTCACTATTTTCTCGTGACCTCGATGACCAATTGAGCTCAAATTTTCACAGGTTTGTTATTTCATGTATGTGGTTGATTACACAAAACATGAACACTGTCTGTGATTATTTTGTCAGCTCTGCCAATCCTGTATAATACCTTTAAATCACAAACAAATCCTGACAAATCACAGGCCTTTTACCGAACTAAGCATCTTGAAAAGTGTTGGAGGACTAACACATGTAAACTGCCGTTGATCCATTTCCATCTAAAGCAAGAACTGCAATGAGCACTTTTCTGCTGTTTCCACGCAATTGGTTGATAAAAAAAACCAGGGATCAGCTTGGCGTAGTGGTTTCTTTCCCTACTTCTCACCTCAGACCCCGGTAACCCATGTCAGGCAAAGCCTTGCATGTGGATTGTTTCTAAATCTCTCCACAAATTAAAACTGATTTTTTTTTTTTTTACCTTCTTTTTGTCCTGTCCATGTGTAAAAATAATACAAATTAACTGAAACAACAGGTTTTGTTCTTAAAGCACCTTTGGTGTGAAACTTCTTTTTGTGATTGTGCTTTAAAGTATTCACAAAAGACAGAAGTAAAAGAATCAAATTAAACTGTTGCATTTATACCCTAACTAGAGTCAATGATTCAGCATATTAGAACAATCATCCCTCAACAAGTTTAACTAGATTGGTTCGATCTGTTGATCATTTAGGCGAGGCTCAACTATCATAATTAGATTTATAATTATAAATACTTTATACTATGTATTTCCTTCCAGGGGTTGGCTAATGAGCCTTACTTCCTCTTCTTACTGATCTGGTATGTCATCAGAGCCATCTGGAATGTAAGTATCTTTAAGTGAAGAACATGCTTAAATATTTCATGGAGTATACTAATTAAAGAGAGATAAGAACATGTTTCTTGATTTTTTTGTAAATTTATCTTTGGTGCTTCTTCTATATGAGCGGTGATAGATGATTTAGTCATGTCACCTGTTATCCCATTGATCCACCAAGTTGACAGCCTGATTGGAAGATACACCTACATGTAGTTGTTCCAAATCAAAGCATCTCATTTTCCAACTACCACATTGTAGGCTACATGTATCTACATGTTGTCAACTCAAACCTCCATACCTCAGCAACAGTGAAGCAAATGCACCAGACATTCTTGGACATGTCAAACACAATAATATTATGATGTGGGGTCCAACCAAAGTATGTCATTGTCCAGATCCATCCTGAGCAACTAGACAACCAGACAACCGTATCACTGATAACAATAACCATAACCATTTTCTTGTCGTGAAAACTATGTACACATCCATCCATTGCATGCAACAATCCACATGTACAACAAAAGACATATGGCATGCATTTACATGTAGGCAAATTTTACTTGGAGAATACCCTTATGTTGGGAAGGAACACGTTGGGAAGGAACACGTTGGGAAGGAACACTTGTGGGCAGACATAAATAAAGCTCAAGAACAAATCAAGTGCATGCGCTGGTATCATGATTCATGACAATTCCTCTTATTAATGTCAACAAGTAGATACCAAAAATGATATGCACAGTAGCGCCATAAAAATGGGTCCAGTTCCTGCAGAAGTTCAGTTATATGAGTTATAACAAATTTCATTTCCTGTAAATTATTATCACAATGCATTCTTACATAAACAGTTTCTAGACATGTTAGAGCCAGTGGCATAGATGTTATGTTAAAAGGTATTATCCTACATTTTAACAATCCACTTAAAGAAATTGTCATGAACTGTTTGGATGGAATGATGCATTAAATTGACAGATAATCCACTGTGGAATCTGTTTTTCTTGGTTTATTAGATTCATCTTGTGATTGCCAACTGGTCTCTGTATCAACACTTCAACTCCAAAGCTGGCATGTCTCGTGAGGGACAATAGATCATCCACACCGAGCGGAAATACCAAGGGGAGGACTCGCTGATCTACAAAAGCCAACAGTCTACAGGAATCGTTTTATTGTTTCATGCTATATCATTCCTACATTTCTTTTGACTAAAACTGTGGTAATTTTTTTTTACAGCATTGCATATTTTTAAATAACTACAAATGAGGTACATACATACATGTATATACGCCCATTTACATACTTGCATTGTGCCAACTACCCTGATTTGAAAATAAAATATGAATTTATAATGCCTTGAAGTGCTTGCACAACATTGGTAAGATTGAAAATATAAATGTTTATGATGAAAACAAAGTTGAAATCATGAATGTGTACACCAGTTCTTCAAACACAAAAGTGAGAAATGGGGGAAATGTTAAGACAACTCAGTGTTTTTAAAAGTGATAAATAAGTACAGGAATCATCCTTTTAATGTCATTAAAATATTTCATGGTTTTGGATATAATCTGTAGCTAATGTAATATCAAATTGTATTCTTTTATGTTATAAAAACCTGAAATAAGTTGAAGCAGACTTTGTATAGCAAGTTATTGTCTGCATGTACTGTAGTTGGGTGAAGAAGTTTTTAAATTAGGTATGAGGACCCTGATGCTGCCACCAGAAAGTTCTAGAAACACTTTACATAAAATGTATGTTTTTGTTTATAATTTTCAACAGTTAATTCCAGCATTGTGTCCCTAAAACACTGCTTCCATGACAGATTACTCTTAGACAACATTTTTAGTCTTAAGACCCCTCACATTGACATCAAACATCTATGATCAGTTCATCATTTTGGGAGTCATACACATGTACGTAGGCAAAATGTTATTAATTGTACTGTGCCAAGGTTCAAATTGCCGCAGAACATTTTTATTGCAATAAACAATCAAATAGTATGACGTCAAGGGGAATTAAACATAATGCACATAAAATGTACATATGCAGTTACCATATACAGGTATGTTAGTAGCACTATGTCACTCCAAATGAATTTATTTATGATCGTTCATTATATGACAATTAGCTGGTAGGGGGAAAGCCTTAAATGTCTACTACCTACTACTCAAAGGCACTTTAAGCATAGGGTCTAAAGACCTTTTTAATGCTTTCTGAAGTGAGTGGCACAGTCATTCAACATGACTCTGTATTTTACACTCCACCCAAGGATGGGGTCATGTGTGGCAAAGCATATTAAGTGTTTAAAAAAAGCCAACATCTGGGAAAATTGATACAACCAGAAGCTCCTAGTCCTAGGTTTAATTCGCCTACATCCATGTAATCTCATTACCAGCAAATGATGCAATTTATCTTGATTGACCAATCCCATGTTCAAGTAAGGGGAAAATACTGAATGCATTTTAATTAATACATTTCCAACAGAGCAACTTAAGCTGCAGCTAAAGTCTTTGTTTTTCAATAAAGCATCATAAAACACATATTTAATTTAAAGCTTAATTGTTTTACATACATGTAGTGTAGCTTATCTAAAACCTCATGTCTAAATAAGATTATACAGGTCTGCATTTGGTTGAGACTATTAAACATGTAGACAGATGAATTTGTAACCTTTCCATCGATATACTTCTTTAAATAATATACATTTTCCCTAATTTACTTCAGAATTTCTGACAAACAATTTCCAAAAGGAAACAAAACATGTATGGGCTCGCAGTTGTATTTGAGTCTGTGTTCATTTGGGTCGAATCCGAGTCAAGAGACTGAAATGTCCCTTAAGTTTAAAAATATTTTGAAACAAGAAAAGTAGTGTTTGGTGAACACAAATGCCCCGCAAGCCAGTCTGTTATCGCGCATACCCATAATGACCCCAAAAACAATAGGCTTCTGGAGAATCCCAAGACCAATCCACAAACCAAGTTTGGAGTTGATATGACAAGTCCATTCCGAGTTAGTGCTCTGACAAAATTTGTTTTAGCCATAAATGACCTTGACATTTCACCAAAGGGGTCCAACATGGACGTATCCAAGGACCAATCCACACAGTCCTTGTTGAGTTATAATTTAAACGCACGCACCCATGACACACACGGAAGGACATGTCAGAAACAGTATGCCCATTTGGTGGCTTCGCCAACTGCGGGGCATAAAAAGAAGAGAATAAAGCCCAACAGATAACTATATGCTATTGCTAAGCTATGAATAAAACTATATGAAAAAAACACATCCTGGGCTTTACTTCAGATCAGTTACTAAATTTAACAACAGATATCAAATAACAAACCACAAGGGAAACTGACTGGGTAAATTTTAATGATTTTGGGTTGAACAAGGAAAAATTGACTAGATCGTAGATCGGGATTTGAACCAACGACCTCCGGATTGACGTGCCGGCGCTCTACCAACTGAGCTATCTAGCCCTAAATTTATCTAAATTTAACAACCACTGACGAATAAATAACAATAAATTGCTTGCTAAAAGCACAAGTACATGTAGTTGTTTTTGTCTTTTAACAAGTCCTCAAATAAAAATACATAAAAGGCAAATTTAAGTATTCACTATTTTCACTTTTCCAAACAAAGATGTACATGTAGGTTTAAATAATTAAAATGTTTCAATTGAGTTCTGAGTCACGATCACCAGAATATCGAGTCTGAATCCAAAGTCTGAGTTGGACCATCACTGTTAATCAAAGGACTACATGTACATAATATGTTCATAATGCCTAATGCCTTATATAACAGTCACCTGGTGATAATTTGAGTAAACATGGAGCCTCCGACATGTCATGTCATACCACATTGTGTCCATTTGACAAAATAACAATCAAATTTACATTGAATGTCAATGGCATATCCAGTACAGGGATGAGTCATTGCTGGCAAAAAAAGTCTGAAACTACATGTTAGATCCAAATTTTAGGACGTAGGGCCTATGTGTGTTGAAATGATGACATTTCCATCTTTTGGTAACCCCTAGGGAGGGTTTGGAATTCAAAGGGCTTTTAGGAACAGATCAAAGGGCAATCTTTCTTTTATGTGGAAAAATAAAAGGCTTTTTTTATTCACACGGCTGACATAAAAAGTCTGAAATCAGACAAAAGTCTGACAAATCTCATCCCTGATGTTTAAAAAAAATATTTTAAAAGTACATCACCTTCCTATCCCAAATTATAACTTAGAAATTGGTTATTGCACAATGTATAACCCAGGTAAAATCTAACTCTTGTCCAAGACTGAATGCACATCAGGTTCTTAAGTTACTCACCTATTTGTCTTTATGCTTGACACACTTAATACACTGAGCCTTTATCAACCCTGCTTTGTAGCACAACAGTCTTAATCCCTGACCTGACTAGCTGCTCTCCATCCAAGCTCCTGTGAATATCCGAGGGTTTCTCATCTACATCCCGACCACCCATCCAGTCAGCCAATCATAATATGTACAATCACCTCCCATAATCAGACCCTGTGAATGATTACCCCTACCCCTAAGCCACAAATCAAATTGTCCTCATCCAAAACATAGAGACCTGCACTCCATAATTTAATTCGGGGATTTGTCCTCTCACTGAAGACACACGGAATTTCTCCAGGCCAGAGGGAAGATTTGCCTTTGGGATGTACATATGGTTGAGTTACAGCCTCATTCTTTCAGCTCTGATGATGAAATGCAGACCATCCAAGCAAGATAAATCCAAGCAAAACACAAACATCTCAATATTCAAGACGATTGTGATTAACGAGTGCACATTTTTTAGAAGCACAATGAAGCTCAAGACTGCTTTAGGAACATTTGGAATGTGCCACATTGTAAAGTTTATTATTCATGTCATAAGAGTTGCACGCTATGAAATAACTATACACTGCCACATAACATCTGCAACCTTAGTATGTGATGTTATGCACACATTCATCATCCCAGATTGTACGGCAGAATTTGGAAAATACAACTAAAATTTTAAAATTTTGTTTCTGTATTCCAGCCCTAGATTTAAATTTCTATCTTTTATTTTATTGACTTATTTGTTTTATTTATTTAACTTTTATAATCTATTAATAATGCTGATTTAGTTTGTACACTCCTATTCTGACAGTAAAGTTTATAATTCTAATGGTTCTCAATAATTACACAATGAAACCAACCAGCTTACAAACTTCATCAGTTTATACATAGAGAAAATCCTTGCTCTATGGTTTATATGATCACGTTTTAGTGTGAGAAAAAAGGTTCATGTTTTGCCAGGGATTTCTTGCCACATTCAGGCTCCGATTTCAGCAATTCAAAAATAAGTGATGGTGATTTATGGGGTTTCAAAATTTATTTCCTTTGACTTAAAAAATAATTTTGACTGGTTTTTCCCTGGAGGATTTGTAATGGTATTAGCTTTTTATAATCTTTCAGTGAAACTGTTTTGACATCCTTTTTCTCCCTCAAAATTCACAAATTTGTGTCCTTCACATACCGTATTTTGTAAATAAAACAAAGTTTTTATTTTATATACATGCAGTCACCTATAAATGAAGACGAACATGACTTCTAAAAAACTGATACTGATTTAATTCTCCCATGGGATTTTCTCAAGTTACTGTATTACAACATAAACATAAGAGCTTGTTTTTGCAGCAGCTTTGTAAAGATCACATCCAGCACGTGTCAACAGCTTCGTCAGGCAAACCCAAGACAGTACAGTATACACAACTTGATAACAGCTTGCCCGTCAGATTATGTCCCTACATGTACATGTATATCCCCTAAGATCCTGTCTCCTGACCAGCAATTCCCACTGGCTTATTCCTCCCAAATATCAAGTGCCTCTTGGCTCTTTTAGAATCCGAGGAATATAATGTTAAATCAAGGTTTTTCATCAACAAGTTTTGCAAACTCAAATTGGATTTCCTTTCATCTGATGGTGTAATCTGTTGATCGGTAATAACTTTTTATTATCATGTGGAAAAATCTCAGGATATGTCAGTACGGTGGCTGAAGAATTAGAGGAACAGAACCATTCTGAATAGTGTGACTACACAAGGTACATTGTAAATCATTGGTTGTTAGAAGAATACATGTACATTCAATCTCATCTTCTAAAACACATTAGTCAAAAACAGGGGTCATATTAGTGAAGAACAATTGTGTTTTGTCAGTAAGTTAAGTCATGTTTACTATATTTCAATTGGGACAATCAACGCCAAGACAGTAAGGCCAAAACAAAAAAATTGTTATGCTGGCATCCCCCGACCGACCCTAAAAATCCGGCCGTAAAAATACATTCTAAAAATGGTAAACTATTCTGTGACCCCGGCAGGGAAAGGTAAAGTGTGAATCTGCGGTTATTAAATGTCATCAAGCGTTTAAAAGTATACTGTTTGTTGTGTGTAGCCTTGTTTTATTTTGTTATCGTGTATTACTACCGGCTTAAACATTTAGAAAACATGTCATTTTCGTACAGGAAAAAATAAAATAATTTTTTTTTTTAAATACCTACCTACATGTACGTGTACCTACCCTTTTTTTTCCTGGCCCATTTTACGCCAACATAACATTTTTTTGTTGTTGGCTAAGCGACAGTAATTTTTGGGAGTCACAAAGTGCTTTTCTCTCAAGTTTGACAGTATTTGGGGCATTGCGTATTTTTATATGTTTTTACATTCAATTCATTGTCTTTAAACATGTTAAAGGGATTGAACAGCATTGAGCAACATTTGGTTATGCCTAAAACATTCTAATCATGATAATACATGCATTTTTTTATACTGAAAATAAAGAAATATCATGTGAGTGAAATTCAATAAATAAATTCATCATTCATGTACATAAACACAGTACTGAAAGTGAAAGTTAACTCTGGAAAGAGTTAATGTGTAAAACTACATTTTGCAATAGAAATACAAAATAATATTATTGAAGAAAAAACAAATTTAACACCAGAAATACTACATGAACATATGTACATGTACATGTTCCTTAAAGATACATCATATTTACAGCAGAGGTTTCAACACAATCAAAGCAAAAGGATCAATAGCCCTGGATACCCTAGTTCATGTATGAGTAAGCCCTCTCTAATAACTTACAAATTACATCTATCATTGTAAATTATCATCGGGTGTGTTCCTGGGGCTAAGATTAAGATTCTAGGAGTCTGCAAGTACATGTATCTGTAATTGAACATCAATATACCTCGTCTATGCCGTTGCCTTTATAAAGACGTGTAACTTCAAATTGCATCAAACCGATTTTTCACCAAAAGACCAAAACATTTTGAAATTTTTGTTTGAATGAATTTTGACAGATGATGTTAAATTTAAAAAAAAACATTAAATACTTTTGAGCTTGCCAAGCACAATGCAGGAAATAATTGTAGAATAAATATTGTTTGTACGTGGTTGCTGGTTATGTGAGATAATGCCCGGTCCTGAAAAAAAAACTCTTTCGCATTAGAAATTATTATTACTATTCTCTGACATCCTTTTTTCTTGTACTGTCTCAGATAAAAGTTATAACTTCCTTGACAAAAGGAAAAAGGCTATCATATTTCTCTCAATTTCTCACCAGACTGTGCAAGTCTTACACGTATCAAGAAGAGAAGTCAAGTCGAACGAAGACTGTATATTCTTATAAATCAGATCCTCGTTTGAAATTCTAGTTCAAAATAAATATACTCATGTATGTGCATGTAATTCAAACATAGCTCTGCACTCTTTTTGTTAAAATAATGAGTTCCCACTTAGAGACACCCATCAAAAGAACTGTGTTTCGTTATTATGATTGAATTAAAGTATGAGAAACTTCCATCACTTGACACTTTGTTATAAGATCTGGATCAAGATTCTTCTATCTACCCACCATCAGCTACAGCGATGACACAAACCTCTCCAGCACTGGTCAGGTGGTCAAGCTGATGATGTACTCATTTTCAACATGTATATGCAGTGGATTGGAAGGTGCTACTGATGATGCCAATGGCATACAGTTGCTGAAGTCCCAGTAGAAACTTTTCTTTAGGCGCCTTTTTATAGGGGGAAGGGTTTTAGGCACATCATAAACATTTAAAAGGGACCGTGGACACATCTATTGTACAGGTTGTACATTGTTTATATGATGCACAGATGTGTAAATTACATGTCATTCAAAGTGAAAGAAATTGTGTGCTGTGTGAGAGAGGAGTGATTGTGAAATGGTTCGATGTTGGAAAATCAATTTTGGTATGTCCATCAATCTTTGACAACAGATTCTGAGAATCCTTACAGAGTGCCACTGTTTTTGCACAGGTATCATTTACACTATGAGATCTACATACCGTATACCTGATGGAGAATTTGCATTTTACAACCACTTCAACCCCTCAAAACAACTGCTTGTGTAATGTACCCTGTACATTCAATTCAACATCTAAGCATCCCCTATCACATAACCTCCACAAATCTCTCCTGTTTCTACAGTTACCAACATTCTATCTCTTTAACTTAATTAGAAGGCTGATGTCTTCATGTTTATCGGTATGTGTGGCAGCATCACTGGAAGTTGGGATGGCTACATTTAGACCCGGTTGCATCAATAAAGGCTCCTGTGGCTGAACTTGATACATTGGACACTGTGTACATACATGTAGCATAGACAGAATGTGTGGTCTGACAGACTGACACGGTCAAGCACATCCAATGGATTATCCAGTGCTTGATGGGAGTGATGTTGATTGCACAGACTAACAAACAAGTGTTATTTTGGTTTAAGTACATTTTTCTTTGCCTGATGTTTTGGCTTGTCTTTAACTAGTAGTGGAGGACTGTCATCTCAGCAGTGCTGATAGCATGCAGTATTAAATCAAACACTCAACTTGCATAACGAGCCTATATTCAAACGTTGCACCCAATTCTTGCATTTCGTGATCATTTAGTAAGCTAGTTGTCCCATGAAGTTATACCCAGTTGTTTTTTTGAGAACATTTTAATTAAACACACCAACTAACAAATAAGTGAAAATGTCACAAAATTAAGTAATTTAGTGTTAACAGTAAAAAAGTAGTTTCTACATGTATTTGTTAGAAATGTTGTGCTAAATCATAACATATATGTGCGTGCCTATTTTGATTGCACTAATCAAAACAGAGTAATTTTTGAGGTGGTCAAATTGTCATATTGACAATATTTTAATTAATCAGGAAACAATTTGAATAATAACAAAACAAATACTAATGCCAACATTTACAAACGTTCAATCAAACAAACAATCTAAAGAAATCAAGAGATCAATATTTTTTACTGGTGTCCACGTAAACACTTACTTCAATTTGTGGTTTCCCATCCAAACATTTCACCTGTGTTATTCTGGAAAGGGTTGACTGGTCTGTACAGCAGCTATAAATAAACACAGTTATGACAGTTATGTTTAATAAGAGTTATTGAGTGTACAGAAGATACAGAAGTTGAGACATGCATTTGAGATTGTAAGTGTACATGCAGCAGTGGTGTATTCCACTATCCACCACAGGGAGTCGGAGAGGGCCTCTTCTTGTACCTCCCTCAACCCAAACCACCTTAACACCCCTGGCCTTATCTCCATTCTGCAAAAGAATTTCTGTCCAAGTAAAAGAGAGTATCTAGAAAGTAGGCGGCAGGGTTTGATTTTTCAACTCGCCACATTCTTGCAAATCATTACACACAAAAATAAGACCCTGTAGAATTTCAGAGACTTCTTCTCTAAACCCCATCCTCCTCCATGCCAAAATGAACAACACCATAATGGGTCTGTATGATGTAACATACAGTACATAGTCCCATTGCCCATAATTATGATCTTGTTGTAACCACTGCCCCATAATTGTAGAGTTACATAGTATCAGTATGAAAATTACACCCCACCTCCCCTCCATCAACCCAACCTCCATCCACCCACCTCACACATGTGACAACTGATAAAGCAATTAGCCCACTCTCTCCACTCATGCACAATAATCACAGTAGCAAATTATACTACCACCAGGCAAAGACTGCGGATTGTTCAATACAAATACTATATAGTATTGATTAAAGGACCAATCTTTGACATTTAATTGGCCTTACATGTAGTCATGTCGGTGTGTTTATTCAAAGCTCGACAAACAAAAGCTCTATTGAAGAATCTAAAGAATACACACATTTATTTTAACCACTGCATAAAAGACAGGAACAAGAATGATGTAACAATCCTAGAACTGAGCAAAACAGTAGTTTGTAAAAGTTCAAAGGAAGACAATGTATTCAGCTGAAACTAATTCAGAGGTGAATTTTGAATCTTTATTGGTAATTTGGCCAATAAATCAGAATTACCTGACAAAAACCAATCTATAAGTATGACCCAACCTTTTAATGAATTTGCTCTACCATTCAGTACAAAAAATGCATCTGGGTTGGTGAAGTACTGCTTGATTTGAGTTTTCAGCCATTTTCTAACTGGTTTGAATTTACACCTTGAATGTCGAGCATTGTAAAATGCATCCAGGTTGAGAAAACAGGCACTGCTGTTTGTAATCAGTAATGAAACGATATTTTAATTAATAATTCTGGTCTAGGATTTCAATTTAAATAGCAGTTGAAAGTCACACCTCTCAGTAGCAGAATGCAAGACAAGTAAAACTACATATATTCACACTTGTACAACATACAGAGTGAAAAAAAGAAATGTGTTTAAAGGTAGTGGACACTTTTGGTTATTATTCAAGAAATATATTACCATAAAAACTTACTTGGTTAGGAGCACCTGAGAGCTTCTGACAGTATAAAACATTGTGAGAAACGACTTCCTCTGGAGTAATGTAGTTTTTGAGATTGAGACAATTTCTCACTAAAATATTTGAATCTGAGAAAGGCTTCAGTTCAGGCATGAAGTCTTTCTCAGGCATTTGAAAGCCCACAATTCTATGCAACATGTTTTTAGTTTTTTGTTCATTATTTTCTTGCAAATTCGATGACCAATTTAGCCCAAGTTTTCACAGGTTTGTTATTTTATGCATACATGTATATGTTGGGATACACCAAGTGAGGATACTGGTATTTGGCAATTACCAAAAGTATAACCTGCCTTTAACCTAAAAGTGATGGGAATCCACAAACTGTTCAAACTGATGAGCCACCTTTCTACTATTTTATATCACAAGTCTTGTTGAGCAATGTGCAACGATTTGTCAAGATTTTAGTTTGCTTTTAGGGTTCAAAGTTAAAACATGTTCCTTATTTCATTAAAATTTAAAACTTAACCAGCTAAATCAGCCTACATCTGAAAGTGAAGTGAACATGCATACATGTAGCACATATGTACCATTGTACGTTTATTTTAAAACGACAAAATGCTCATAGTAAACAGTACTCGGCAGACAAACCTACTGATTATTAACATGTGTAACATTTATCAAGCCTTACACTTGACAGGCCAAATTAAAAAAAGCTTGAGATGACGCAAGCCGCCCCCCCCCCCCCAAACTTTCCATCTCCCTTCCTAAATCAAAATATTTTTGCAGTGTACATGTATCTGTAAATGTACACTGCCTACCTGTGTGTGTGTGTTAAATACACAAAGCTTATTATTCATGGTTGAAAAGGCATCTTATCTCCAGGATAGGAGGCCTACCATTGATGGCTGCAATTTAAACTAATTCTGACAAATCACTTGTCGGATCTATTTACACAATCTCAACCTGAGTCTGATTCATTCAATTTTCTTTCAATCATGAAAATCAGTATGCACAATTTCAAAAATTTAGTTTTTTGAAAAGAGTTTAGCAAAAAAAAAAATAACCAAATAAAGAACAGGAATAATTTGTTAACGATGTGACTGAAAAATGCAAATCAAAATGTTGTTTCCTGAAATTGTTAAAACATTTGATGACATTTTGGGGGATAGAGAGGAAAATTTGCACTGTACATGTACATCAGATTGTGCTTAAATTGAAATTTGTTTGTTTGTCTGTTTGTTTGTTTGCTTGTTGGGGTGTTTGCTTCTTTGTTTCTTTGTTTTATCAAGAAGTTGAATATTAAGGCAGGGCTTGATTTTGTCACTAGCCAGTGTGAAAGTCAAGAGACAGAACGGCAAGTCAAACATATCATATTCAGGTAGACTGGTGAGCAAGCCATTCAAATAAACATAGCACTCTAAATGTAACTGTATGAAAAAAAATGCATTTCACGAATGTGAATCAAGTATGAAATCACAATCAATGTAGGCCTTTTAGCATTATGTTTTGTGATTATTTTTATCTAGTGACAGGTTGACAGCAATTTATTCAAATTAAAATTCAAATTCAAAAATTGTATTAGTCACGTTAAAAAGTACATGAAATTCATTTCCTGGTGTGAAAAGTACATGTATATACAGTATAAAAATACCAAAAACCACAATAAGAAACACACCACTCAACTTGCCTTGATAATGACTGGAACAGAAATGTTCACTCAGTCAATGGGCCTGATAGAATGTTTGTGGGTTTATCAAAAGTACAGCTGACTCGCCCAGGGTGGTTCTCATTAGGCATGTCAGGAAAAATTAATTAGAGCACTGGCCCTGAGAGCGCTCAATTAACTGACTGTGTACAATAATAAGGCTACATGTATGCTCTGTTCCTAAGGATGCAAGTCGTACTACTACCTTGCTTATACATAATGAATTTTTCCAGCTAAAAATATACCCATGGTCCCTTTTATATGTTTTTAAACAATTATTTAATTTAAGCGAGGGACCTGTTTGGTTGCAAAAACAACTCAGCTGTGTTACGTTGTCAGCAAATGCTTCAAAGTTTTTCTGTAAGAGAGTTTGCTTTGCATTTTTAAAAGAAATATTTTTATATAACGTTTCTTAGATTCAAGTTTTGGGGTATAAAAACTGATATCTTTTCCATAAGTAACCACATTAATTCAAAGTGAAATGATTCTCAAAATGCTTTTCCATCGAAAGCTGCTCTACTCTAAACCAGGTAAGTTTTTATTGCCTTTAATTTTAAGAATGATTACCAAACATATACCTTCCCTTTAATTGGCCAGAAGCGCCCCGACAGTGACAAGATCCCAACCCACACTCTACATATGCTACATGACACTCTATACTGGACTTCTCAACTGAAACATGACAGGAACTTCCCAAATAAATACTCTAAAAATTATTTTTGAAATCATATCCCTCTGCTTTTGTCTTAGAGATCTGGAGTTCTCTTCCGACCATGTCTTCCCTTTTCCCTTCATATCATTCAGATGGTATACACCTGTGCTAATCATAGCTCTAAAGATGGCCATGTATTGACAGGTTAAGTGCTGGAAATTTAATTGAAATTTCCTGGCACCTTGCAACCTGTGTTGATAACGACTTACAATGCTGAAGCAGCTGAAAGCCAAGTGTAATAAGATGTACGGATTGCACCACACATCACGACTACAGACGCAAACTGCAACAGGGTTCAACTTCATAGAATTCAATTACCACCCAACGCAAATGAAAAATCCGTATTTACAAGGACAAAGAATACTGTCTAGCAAGGAAGATGTGGATTGCGCAATATTGATTCTGTCTGAGCTTCTCATTTTCCAGTTCTTCAGCAGATGACAATCATCAAAACAAGTGCCTGTGTGTCCTTGTACAAACATCTTCAACATTGATTATGGACCAAAAAGATGAAGTCTATATATAATTCCCCCAAATTATCAATGCTTAGAGTCAAAAGAAGTGCAGAATGTTGTTAGGTTTTAACTGTGTTGTCACTTAGCCTTCGAGAAAGACTCTGCTAGGGTCAAGTGTTGTCACTTAGCCTTCGACGACATGTTCGAGAAAGACTCTGCTAGGCATGCTAGGGCTCAAAATGCCAAGCCATCAACTACATATATGCTTTGCATTAACAGGTTGTACATGTATACTATACAATAGGTCCTTTTAGTTGGGAAGCAGATTTGCAACAGCTTTCTATTTTCTCTAAAAAGGAAAACCACAAAAAACAATTAAATCAATGATTCAATGATTTCAAGTATATTGAAAAGTACTCACTGTGAGAACTGAAACCTGTATGTGGCTATTTTCCCCCCAAAATAACACTTTTAAGTATAGTTAATTTAGCCCCATTTGTTTCATTATTGTTTTAAAATGTACAATAAAGAAGCTGACGAGACAAAAATGCTGATTAACAATCACTGGCATAAATCCTCTATGAAAAGTGGGGCGCAGATGACTTTGAAATTTGCACATTAAATTATTAAATATTATTATGAAAAGAACCTGGTGCACTTTTTGAAAAGAGAAGGGGTTCGCCCCGGCGTTCCTGGTTTGATTGGCTGCATTGAGCCACAGCACCTTGTAAAACGATTGCATGGTGCTACATGTATGTCTCATACAATGTACTTCATAGCTCCACATACATGTACCTTGCAGGAAAATACTGACTGTTGAAGCGCCTTGAGTGTCACTGAGTGACGGATATGAGTGCTATTAAGCAGCCACTATTATTATTACTATTATTATTATGCACATCAATTGGGTTGTTCTAAAACCCCCTCGACCCCCACGACCCACGACCCCTCGACCCTCGACGTCCGCCCCGTAATCGAAACGTGTCCCAATTCCGAATTCATAAAAACATCGCTTTACGGCCGAGTAAGAATTAAGTCCCCGATTTAGAATTCACAGCGTGTGATCCAAAGAACAGGCGACGCGACTTCCTTCCGACGAACTGCTAATTTTAACATTCTGTGCCAACACCAAAATCCGAAAAGAAATGGTCTGCGTATTTCCCCCAGGACAAATGAGGTCACTTAGCATAAAAAATGAGCGTATTTAATCCGCTTCCGCACGTCGTCACGTGCACACCAATCATGATCACGTTGGCCGGGGGTGTGGGAGACTGACAAAACCCCAAAACACGTCTGGGCCATGGTCGGTCGGGTCTACAACCTCGAGCTCCGCATAGAGCAAGTAGTAATTGTTGACACAGGACGGGAGCGATCAGCCGGAATTGAGTCTGCCTGATCATCACGTAATGAGTTGGCCTAAATCGTACTCGGGCGGTAAACGCAGGATCCCAGTTGGGATATACTCCTATTCAGGCTCGGGTCGGCCAAGAGATACGCTTGGAAATGCCGCGATTTTTTTTCTGTACACCAAAATTGCCACAGTACCCGATCTCAGCCAATCACGCGCAGTTTGCTTCGTGCGTGATTGGCTGAGATCGTGTCATGTGGCAATTTTGGTGTACATAAAAATAAATCGAGCATAAGTCGAGGGGTCGAGGGGGTCGTGGGTCGTGGGGGTCGAGGGGGTTTTAGAACAACCCACATCAATTGCATATATACTATAGGATCTTCAATATTGTCAAGGGTGGACCCAGGGCTTGGGGAAGAAGGACAGATCCTCATACAGGAATCTGATACAAGAGAATAAATGTCCCAACCCCCTTCCTGCCTGGGATTCATGCACCTGCCCCCCTGCACTAACAAATGATGTGTATACACACAGTACATGTACATAGTGTACATGTACATTTGTACATGTACATCCTAGGTAATAATTCTACAGGTAGCCACAGGTAAACACTGTAATTTATGCATTAACACAATACAAGTACCTGACAAAACCCTCAACTAGCTCATTGAAAAATGCACCACTTGCTCATCCAAATAACCATTAAGTGCATCCATACACTTAATTGTTCTGTCCTTGAATCGATAAATTTTGCTTTGCAAAATCATTGAATGAGAAATGTCCCATGACACACTGCTTGACCACCTAATAAATAGCAGCAATACAGACAGCAGATCCCATTAACGTGCTATTTATCTTTACATGGTCCATTACCTTAATGTCAATGTTATGGTTTCTGTACATGACTCATCTTCAAAATCATGCAGGCAGCAATACAAATGTTACACTTTTGAAAAATGTTACAACATGAGCTTTTTAAAAGTATGTAGTACTATGTGTGCACAAATTCTGAAAGAAATTTGTAAAAAGTTATTGCTTCTCTCGAAAGTAAATTGAACTACAGTAATAAACCACTAGATCTCTTCCTATGATTACAATTTGTGAATGAGATTATTGACAATGTAATTTGTTTTGGTTTTTTCCCCTACCTTTTTATCCACAGAACTGGGGGAGGGTGGGGGAGGGTGGGGGAGGGTGGGGGGGGGGGGAGCACTGAGTATACAGTGCATATCACACAAATTGGTGTAGGGCAATTAGGCCTAAAAAAAAAAATTGTTATGTTGGCGTAACCCGACCGACCCTAAAAATAGGGCCGACCCTGGATATTTTTATTTTTTTCAAGGGAAGAAATTTAATAATTAAATTCGATATAAGTTAGTTATAAATACTTTTGAAAGCATTTCTGACCGTTTCTCATTGTTGTGTTGTCTGACGATCGCGCATGAAACTTTGGAGTGCACAATGTTTTGCACAACGAACACGCAGAACAGTTGCGTAGGCCGGCCGGCCCGACGCGATATCAATGAACGTGTCATACGGAGCTGAGAATCCTGAGATACACATATGTAGACGCACCACGATACATTGTACATGTATAGTCGCGTACCCGACTCCCAATATACTGCGCAGCGTTTCACAATGGTGAATACATGTGCTTCTTTCTTGGAAGTCTGGTTCAGCGAACACGAGGCTGCTCTACAATGAAAAACATGGTAACCTCGTCCTAGACTGTTGCACGGCGCGGACTGTTACATACAATATCAAAAATACTTGGCTATTTATTCCGTGTTAAAAAAATATATAGTTACAATATAAATTATTTTAATTAATGTTTTAGCATTTTTTACAAAACAAAAATGATATAATATACATTCTAAAAATTGTAAACTATTCTGTGACCTCGGCCGGCAGCAGCCCGGCTGCGATTTTTTTTTTCCAGCGCGGTAAAAGCCTTTCCCGTGGTTACGCTCCCCTCGCATCAACATGGCGCCCGGTTTCGAAGCGTAAAGTGTTTTCATTCAAGCATGGAGGTACAGAACAAGGGAAGTGTCGATCTGCGGTCATTAAATGTAATCAAGAGTTTAAAAGTATACTATTTGCTGTGTGTAGCCTTGTTTAATTTTGTTATCGTGTATTACTACCGGCTTAAACATTTAAAAAACATGTCGTTTTCGTAGACGGAAGAAAAAAAAAAAAAAAAAAAAAAATCCCGACCGACCTACCCTATTTTTTCTGGCCCGTTACGCCAACATAACCTTTTTTTGTTTTAGGCCTTAGGTACCAGTGAATCCCACCTGAGAGTACATGTAGATGTGTGCCTGTGGAACTCAGAATAGTGCTTATCACACATCGGTGAAGGGTATAAAACAGTAGTAATGAATAATAGTGTTAAAAAATTTGAAAATGAATCTAGATGACAATTGATCTGGAATCAATACCTCAAAAGTCCATCACTAGTCAGAAAACATTGTAATAACTAATTAAATTAAATTAAACTGGAACCGTTTTAATCCTGATGTATACAACATGTACACTAAAACTAACCTGTAAAAATTTAATTTCAAAAAGTGGTCAGCGTTTTTGAGATATTGCCAAAAACCTGGAGTGTTTACAAAATGTACAAATGTACAACTGTATGTCCACGCAGGGGAAGAATAATCTGAAATTGGAATACATGCACGAAACATTTCTCAGATTGAAACTTTGATGAATCCCTTTCACGTTTAACCACATTCCATAGAAGGGAATCATTTCTAATCATTTCTCAAAATATTACACTTTATATAACACCCAAGCAGATCCTTGCCATTTGATTGGAGGATTGTCCGTCACGTGATAGCAAATAAACGTACCATTGCACGCTACGTCATTCACCGTGCATTTTTCGTTCCATTCACCGTGAATTTTTCGTTCCATCCGATTTGTTCTATTGCACGCTCGCCCGCCCTCCATTGACGAAAGTGACTATTCGATGAAAGATGGCAAATGACAAATGACAAAGATCTACTTGGATGTTATATATAAAACAAATAATGAATGTTTTGCATTCGTGCAATAGTAAGAATATTTTCATTCGTTGAAAGATGGAATGTTCCATTTAACTCGGCTTCGCCTCGTTGAATAGAACATTCCATCTTTCAACTCATGAAAATATTCTTACCATTGCACTCATAAACATTCATTATTTGTATATTATTGATAGCTGCAGTGCTTCCTACCAAGTAAGGTCTTATGGTCATTCATTTTTTGAGTAGTTACCAAAAGCATACCCTGCCTTTAAGGTTACAAGGCACTGATGGGAGAACAAGAACGAATCAGAAAGAGTGGGAAAAAGGGATAAATTATGTCAGTAACAAAATTGAGGACACGCACAAATTGAATTAGACACTGGATTTGACATGTTTACCTTCTGGCTTTAGCAATTACGCTGTTCTTGTAGTAACAACAGGAGTGAGTGATCACGCAGCACTAGTCATAATGATGAAGCAACAGTCCACACAGCACACTGAAACTGCTTGGATCCGTCTACATAGCACCAACGCACACGCACGTCTGCATCAGGCAGGGAAGAGTGACACACTGAGAGAAAATCAATGAGGGAGGAATATTGGCCTGCTGCCGTGACCTGACTGAGCACTTTACGTGAATGGGGAAGGTGGGATCAATGGAAAAATGTGTTAAATATCTCTCTGCAAATTAAGAACATGGTACTGCAGTCAATACTGACCACTATTGATTGCGGTAACTGAAACCACTCAAATTGATTTTTAATTACAGTTCTCAAAATGATTTTCACAACTAATTAAAACCAGATTGTTATTAAAACTAATAAACCACTAGGAAAACTGACTGGGTCAAATAGGGAGACTGCCAACATGTAGCTCAGTCGGTAGAGCGCCAGCAAAGTAATCCAGAGGTCAGTTGTTCAAATTCTGTTTTAGTTAATTTTACTTTGTTCAACCCCAAATCATAAAAAGACCTCTTACCTCGAATGGACTCAACAAAAAATGTTGACCACTTGACAGACTGAGGTCATCATGTTTACCTACATACATAAAATTAACATAACAAATAAATCGTCATTAACAAGTTCATCTGATTGATTATGTCTATTGTAAAACAACACTTGTCCTTAAAGACTGGTCAGTATTTACACTTTGTGTCAGTTATTGGAGTTACTAGAATGCAAATTTGCAAACCCCGTCACAGCATGTCATGTCATTGCTTTCACTGTTTTAAAACATCAAATTCATACTCGAAATTTCAAAATTCCACCATGACCATCTTATACCAAAAGATGCGTGTACACAATGTATCTGTAAACATTGGCCTACCTGTACATGTACAGGACAGTATGTATTGTAGGCCTATATTTAAAATGTTATTATTGTTACTGTAAAACATTTGCATGCTTTAACTTGTTCAATACAAGTGCATACTGTGTACACCTACATCTACATATGTACAGTGTACATTTTGATGGATTTTGTGCATTTCTTGGTACAGTTCACATTAGTCATGTTCAAGTACATACATTGTACATCAACAATATAACATACATGTAGTACTTGAACTTTGCATGTTAATTAAGATCATGCATGGTGTCAACATACATTACCAGGATTTCATAAAATTCAAAGCAATTTTACCTCTGGCAATTTTAACAAACCAAAAAACTATACACTGTACGGTACCTGTATGTAATTATTGTAGGCTTTACATTAATTGTACAGTGTACATAATACAATGGAGGCCTAAGTGATACCATAGAGATACCAAAGGCTTCATAATACAATACTTAATCAAGTACGACTGTATTTTATTTGCCCCATGGCTGCACTGTACAATTAATCTCTATGAACCATGTTTGATCATAGTCCTTGCTCTATGGTTTGATCAAGTGCAAGGATTTGTCAGACTAAAGACAATGTCAATGTTACACTACATGCAGATGATACACAGCTTTATATCACCTAAAATCCGGCGAATCGTGACTTAGCCCTTGCAAAAATTGAGGCTTGTATTGACGACATTAAATCTTGGTCTTTATCTAACAAGCTTGCTCTTAACGATGCTAAAACCGAAATCATCATTTTCAACTCGCGTTTTTCTAAAAACGTTTCTCCTACAGAAATAAACATTGGACAATCTGTTATTCAACCATCTCGTGTAGTTATAAACCTCGGTGTTCTAATGGATTCTTCAATGAGTATGACCGACCAGGTAACCAATATATGCAAATCTACTCTTCTACAAATTCGAAAAATAGGTAGAATCCGGCGCCATCTTGATGATGATTCTACTCTTTTACTGGTTCATGCCTTTGTCACTTCTAGACTCGACTCTTGCAATTCTCTTCTCACTGGACTGTCAGATAGAGAACTTTCTAAAATTCAACGAGTTCAGAACACTGCTGCTCACCTCGTCTCTCGCACACCTCGTTCCCAACATATTACTCCCATCTTACAAGAACTCCACTGGCTCCCAATCAAACTGCGTATCAAGTTAAATCTTCTCACTTTCAAAGCTCTTCATGGCTTATCTCCTGACTACATATATGTGTATATATCTGATCTTCTCCATAAATATATTCCTGTTCGTCCTCTCCAATCTGCTGGCCAATCCCTACTCACGCAAACTACTTTTTCCACTGAATTTTATGGTCAAAGAGCCTTCAACTTCATTGCACCTTCATTGTGGAATGACTTGCCTCTTCATATTCGCCAAGCTGGCTCTCTTCAGATTTTCAAGGGACTTTTAAAAACTCATTTGTTTGAATCTATTGTTGTTTAACTTGCTTTTTAAAATATATTAATTTCATTGTTTTTGTTTTGTGTTGCGCATAGAGGCTTCTGCATTATGCGCTATATAAATTTATCGTATTATTATTACATTACATGTATGTTTACGTATCTGCAGCACATGTTAGGCTTACATGAACCATGCATGTACTGTCTGCAATTTAAATCAAGAGATTCAGTGTCAAAAACTTTCAAGACAGAATATTACAAGGTCATAAAGATCATTTCACTGATCATAGGACTTTTATACTTTTACATACATTGTAGCTTGAAATCATGCTCGACAAGTACAGTATAAGTGCACTTTCTACATTTAGTACACGTACATCACTTGAAAGGTTTGAAACCCATGAATAGCTGTTCAGTTTAAGCAGAGAGAAGAGGGAGGTCAAGGAGGTACGCCATGACAGTCATGCTTACAAAAGTGCCCATTAGGGCCTTCAAGTCAATCATAATAATAATAATAATATCAAGCATTTATAAAGCGCCATCTATCTAGCTAGGCTATTCCGAGGCGCATATTATTACCCCTGGTCACTGGGCCATTTTTATCAATCCTGAAACCATATCAGCTCCCTGGGGAGATATACAGCCTGTGCTGCAATATATGCGCTACTAGGCTAAATCCATCACAAGAACCATCTCTGCCCTCACAGGTACCCATTTTACCCCTGGGTGGAGAGAAGCAATTATAGTTAAGTGTCTTGCTCAGGGACACAAGTGTCACGACCGGGACTCGAACCCACACTCTGCTGAACAGAAACACCAGAGCTTGAGTTCGGTGCTCTTATCCACTCGGCCACGACACGCCATCATAAAGAGAGTACTACTGTAACTTTTATAGACCCACATCCCCATAAGTAGGCACACACCCCCATGCAGTAGTAGAAAAGGAGATAAATTGTTAACATGGATTTGCTGAATTGATTGTCCTGGATTAACAAAATTTATACGTGCTGTACATGTACATGTAGTTGACATTTAATGAGTCATACAAAAACAGAAAAATCGTTACATTTAGTTATCGTCCCAAATACTCAAGTTGTCGAAAGAAGGATCAATCTTCTTTCTCATCAGTTTTGAGCACTTGCAGTTTGCAAGGCCTACAAATGTACTACATGTATCATGTACATCATGTACTCCAAGTAACAACTCCCGAGTACTGCCTTGTTGAATGGCAGCGCCCCCAAGTCACACAAAAATGCAAAACAAAATCTGATGCGCTTGCAACATGTACATGTACTATGTAAATGGTTACAATAACTATCGTATCCACACAGGGTGTATACGTTAAACTTGAGAAACTTCCTTAAAAGCATTCACCATTATGACAGCTTGATGAGCAGGGGCTGACCATAAACACTAGCCTGACGTCCTCTAATGTACATGGATACTCATTAGAAATTAAAAAAACACATCAACAATCAACGGTGCATGGGTTTGTCAAGGACTATTTTGCACTTTGAATTTGATTAAACTACCAGTTTTACACGTTATTGTGTACACCAAGTACCAAGTGCTAGCAAATAAAGACAACAAATGCAGTTTTAAATGAAACACATGGGCTAGTACATGGCTCACGTTACACTACACTGGACATTAAGAGATTATGCACAAAGTACATGTATCAAAATAATGACCAGGAAACTCTGTATTATGAGTGATAGGCCTACATGGTGTACATGTACCCTATATGACATTGTACCATGTTTATCATGCCCCTTCCCACAGAAAGTCCCTCAAAAACACTGTGTCGTATCCACCTAAACTACAAGAAACATATATTAATACCTCAGTGGCCCGGCACTATATTATGATCTAGTGGGTTTTATATTCATCCGCATCAAACTGTATATAAAGTGTTGCATAAGAATTAATAAAGCGTTGAGATTTATACACCACACCTGACTCAGTCCATTTCATCTGCGTCCATACACGATACAATACACTGGTTTGCCAAGAGGGAGTAAAGCCCTATATGTACTGTAGCTCTTCTTCTCTGTTTTAGTTCCCCCTCTGAGTCTAAGCATCTACACGCATTTTGCATGCTGGCATGTATGGTATGAGTTGTCAATTAACCCTAACTCCCAAAGCGTTTTTACTAGAATCCACCCCTAACCCAACAAATTCCAACAGCTTATACTACCATGAGATGGGAACTGTGCCCAATCTTAGGGGGACGATACACAACCTAACAAACTCCAACAGGCCTTTTTTGTTTTATTTTGTTGGAGTGTGTACACTTGGCATGTGCAAAAATTTTATCAGTGAAATCACACAGTACCCAACATAACATAATCCAACAACTATCTCATTAGACCATGGAGGAAAGAGCAATGCCAGACATGTACATTTCACACATCCACCATACCCACTCAATCAAATTCCAACACCATTACTTGTCAGCAAGGATACACAATCCCACAGAATCAAACACCCAATCCTAACTTCACTGTACTTAACCTAACAAAATTAAACACTTTGCCCTGTTTGAATTTGTAGGGTATGGGAGGGTTAGGGTTAAGCAACGATATGAAGCACAAATTGTGGTGCCTTTATGCTGTTTAATTGCCAAATTACTAATCCTGGACACTTACTACATTGACGTAATATGATTCTTTATTGGTTACAACACATGTCAAGTACATACATGTACATCCCAATATTTTTTTTTTTTTAACAAACCATTTTAATTTTTAATTATTATTAACTTTGAACTTTACAGTACTGCTATAGCATTTGAACACAGCTAAATTACTCAGCTCCTTCACATGCTTTCTAGAAAGAAAAACAAATTATTTTTAGACCTTATCATGTCAGCAGGACATTGACTTTAAAAAGTATCTGTCTTATAAACAAATACTTTTACAACCAAAGAGGCAACAGTTGGCAGCAGAAAACATGTGCATGAATTGATTGTTTGCAGAGGATTCAATTGAGAACAGAATGGAAGGACAGAGTGGGGGGGGGGGGGGGGGGGGGGGAACACCCTCAAGGCATTGTCAGGAAGATTTGATCTAAACTCTCATGGAGACTGTGCTGGTAATTGAGTCAAGATAAAATGTCAATTTGCCAGTAGGTATTGCTGCAGTTTTGTTGATTTCACTGGGGAATGTGGAGTCTGTTGTGCAGGCACAACTAATGATGCCATGGTACAAAGTAATGTTGTTTGTAAAACCCCTGGGTCTAGCAATGACACAAGAACGTGTCAACAAACACAATAAATGGCATGTACACGTACAAATAAAAAAGGCATGTAGTCGCAATGGCAATGATAAGACCGATGAACAAAAGAGAGCCCGAACATCAACACTGCATCCTAAAAATGAATGTTTTGATTTCAGAAAATGGTAAAATTGTGTCAAATTTGGTCTTAAGTCAGATATGGCTACATGTAGGCCTACATGTAGAATAGAAAACAAAGTTGAAGTAAAAGTAACTCAACTACATGTACATGTGAGTGCTAACTTCAATCAATAACTTTTTCAGTTACTTTAAACCGAAACAGATTTTTAAAGTAATTAAGCATAATATTTTACAATGTACAATAGGTTAAACTGAGTTGTAGTTAGTTTTGGTCACATTACTTCATGTCTTCCATGCCCTTGACCTACATTAATTGTAGCTCTTGCACCGCGTTCACACTTGATCCTGCTAGGAGGATCAAAGGAGGATCTGATCTCGAAAGGGCGATCAAAGGGAGATCACCGGCTAGTGTGAACGCGATCAGGATCAGGATCAGATCCTCCTTTTTGATCTCCCTTTATTGCGAGATCAAAGGAGGATCAGATCCCGCAAGGGCGATCAAAAAACAAGTGTGAACGCAGATCGAGATCAGATCCTGCAATTTAAGCTGCTCACATCCGGTGTGTCAGGTCATTAAAAAAAACACCGCGAAACAAGAAATTGTAAACAACGCTTTGCCTACCTGTCGTCATCGTCCGTGGCCGGACAACGCTGTGTCATGTACATGGGGGATTTATTGTACAATATACATTGTGTGTGCATGTGCACTCTATCGTGAACTGGTCCCCGGCCCCATGTCCTCCATATTTGTCATTCTGCGGCGATGTCGACGATGTAGTTGGGCCAAAACTAATGGCAGAATAACTGCTAAGAAATTGAAGACATCTTCCATCGTAAATCAAGAAAAAAATACCTCGAGAAGAAGGAGAATAATGCTTGTTCACCAGGCCTAGAAATCCGACGCGAATCCGCGAATCGATTCGCGCCAAGATTCGCGCCCGCCGTTAACGCCGCGAATCCGAGTAGATTCGCGTGAAATTACCAGAATTCAGAAGGGGAAAACCACTTTTTCAGCTTTATATTTGGGTCAACAAGAATATGTTTTTACTTTTCCATAAAAAAACCATAAACAATTTTCCGTTAATCCGACACAAAGTTAAGTTTTGTCACCCCTCATTTTCTTACAAACTTGTATCATTCACGATCAACCACTCACGTCATGTATGTCGTCGAGTCGATCGATACCGCCGAGTCGTCGTCCTAAAACACCGGCGCACCGTTCGTTACGTCCGTGTGTTGCCATCATAAAGGGGTAATTTTCGCGGTCCAATAACTGTTTCGGTTGAATTTTGGCCATCCGATAACACTGGCCAATGACCGAAACAGTTATTCGTTCCAGCCGCGAAAACATACCCCTGGTCAATCTGTTTTAATCTGTCCGCGGATTGGTTGATAGCGCGAAAAATCCCGTTTTTGAGCCAATAGTCTTCCTGGATATAGTAAGCTCACGGCATCAATCTGCTTTATACACGTGGTTACCATGTACCGAGATAGTCGATTTCCCAAGATTATCACAATATTTCTTTTCTTTTCGTTTCCTTTTCTGGACTCCATTTTATTCTATAAAAATCCGGAAACATTGAATAATGATAATGTATAACCAAATAGTGAACTTTTATGACAAATATATGATTCTCAAAAAATTTTGTGGAAAATCCAAGCAAGCGTACATCGCTGTACTTGGTAACAACGCTAACAGTCAAGGAAGACTATTGGCTCCAAAACGGGAACTTTCGCGCTATCAACCAATCTGCGGACAGAATAAAAACAGATTGACCTAAAACTTAGCATAACATGTGATGATTTCATGAATTACATGCCGCTGGTTGTTGTTTTTATGACCGAGAGCTGAGGTTATTCTGCTGTCAAATTCTTTGGCACGCGACGCAAGATGGCAAAAAAAACGTAAGCTTAAACAGCTTTAACAAATAGAGGATGAATTGAAACATAACTTTGCTTTAATTTCCAACATTACATTTACTTTAGCAAATAATACTTTTACAATTTGCAAAAAAAAAATAAAATTCTCCCCCAAAAACTGCGAGAATCCATTCCCCGAAAATTGCGAGAATCCTGGATTCTCGCGAAATTCTTCAGCGAGAATCCATTTTGATTCTCGCGGTGTCTTGCGAACTTCTAGGCCTGTTCACATGTACGTGAGATAACGGAAACTGCAACGTATCGTTTAGTTACACATGTACACCAAATAAAAAAATGGCGCGACACAACGAACAAAACAACATGCGCACAATCAATGACCTCGCACAGTAACCTTTGCCGTCAGCTGAACTGAACTTCCGTTTAACGATGCGAGATCAATGCGCGATCACACTCAAGTGTGAACGCGGCACAAAAATGCTTGATCTCGCTTTCGGGATCTGATCCTCCTTTGATCCTCCTAGCAGGATCAAGTGTGAACGCGGTGTAGGTCACGCCAAGTTCCTTAATACCTAAGATAAATGTGCTTTGTTATGGCCTATGGACTAAGAGAACCCTCTGGTCTACATGTGCGTCTGTCAGGAGGATCAAGGGCTAAATTGGCAACTAAATGTTGAATCAGGCCTGGAATTACAGGGCCACTGTTGCCCCTGGTTTTAGCCTTGGCGCCCCTTTAGAAGTACTAATATCAAATGGTAAGCCTTTTGCAAAATGATATCTATGGCCTAGCCCTCTCAGAGATGAAATTCTAGGCCTGTGATATAATGTATGTTTTTAACATCAAGCCTGCTAAGCTCAGTAATTCATTTAGCTAGCCCCAAATGCCAAACCAAAAAGCCACTGGCATTATGTACATTGTAGGACTGCACTGGACTCCCAGGAGCAGAGTATAGACTGTGCAAGTCTTGCACAGATTTTAACTTCCAGGACCAAGTTAGTCCCAACCATTGAGTTTTACATTTGCGTGATTCTGTTTCTTCAAATACTTCCATTTAATGTAGCTCATAAAATATTAGGCTATAAAAATTAGGCCCTATATCAATGTTGGGCAATTAAAATAGAAGTTATGAAAACAAAATTGATCACAAAGAAAAACAGAGAATAAGACTTGACCTCCATTTTCAGATACATGTATTTGTAAAAAAACAAAGAATTTAAAATACACTTGTCGCACAAATTCGGGCATGATTGGCAAACACGTGTCTGAAAAATACGTGTTCTCTAGAGTCAAGTTTTAATTTTGCTACAATGTTATTTTCTAACAAGTTACATATATATATATACCATGTAGGCCTATACAAATATAAATTGTACTTGTCATGGGTAATTTTCTTTTCAAATTTTGTTTTCAAGCGAATTTAATTAAAAAGAAGTTTTGATTTCATAGAAAAATATACTAAAGTTCTATGTATACATGTACACTAGGCTAGTCTTTGTTTGAGTTGTTTTCTCGTTTGATATTGCGAAACTTGCGCTTTGCAGTGCATGTTTTTATAACACAACACCAAACAAACACAATCACATCTCACAAGACCATTCATAATATCCTCTTTGATATTTACAGTACGCAAACTCCAAGACCAATAAGTAGGCATTATTTGATGGCAATGTTGTAACAAAAAGCGTCACAGCTTAACATCACTCGGACTAGGGCCTGGATTTGTTTTAAAAGAATGTTTGACCATGTTATGTTGACCATGAATCATCATGTGATGGATGGAAGATTTCCTTCCTCCAGATGGATGATGGTTTGAGTTTGTTGACTGATTAAAAAGCTATGGATGCAATACTCGTCGAGTACTCAGCAGAGTCATAGTCTTGAGTCTGGACTCAAACTCGGACTACATGTTGTACACGAGTACAGTCAGCATACTTAGTAATCAGTAATAGAGTACTGAGTAGCTACTCTACTACTACTAGTCTGCGTAATCTGTAATAGAGTACTGAGTAGCTACTCTACTACTACTAGTCTGCGTAATCTGTAATAGAGTACTGAGTAGCTACTCTACTACTGTCTGCGTAATCTGTAATAGAGTACTGAGTAGCTACTCTACTACTAGTCTGCGTAATCTGTAATAGAGTACTGAGTAGCTACTCTACTACTACTAGTCTGCGTAATCTGTGTACACCACCAGCGGTCACTACATAATGTAGGTAGGGCATTGGTAACCAGTCACTTCGGCACCTTGCAAACTCGGCACCAACAAACTCGGCACCAGATAAACTCGGCACCAGACAAACTCGGCATCAACAAACTCGGCACTTGGCAAAACTCGGCACCCACAAACGCGGCACATGCACTTTGTAAATACAAACTCGGATGGATTTACACAACTGTACCGCTGCGTAGTACATGTATAAACATGGACAAGCATGGTCTTGAAAGCTGAAACATCAATAGTTGGGATATACGATCCACTAATTATAGTTACCTTTCGGTCATCTGGAGGAAGAGTCTGAAATTGACACGATTTATGCGATTAGATTTCTCTTTTTATGAACATGACCGATGTTTATTTTCCAATAATAACAAAGTTTGGTTTAAAAAAAAAATTATAATTTGTTACAGAAATTAACTAAATCAGAAATAAATATTGTTTAACCTTCATGGTTTAACTAAATAAATAACTATTAAACATGCAATAATGTGATTTTATGAATAAATAAACTTTTAGTAAACCAAAAAAACAAAAAAACTTATAGACTGAAATAACAAAATTAATCACTATTAATTCACTGCAAATGAAAATTTGTAAAAAAAATTACCTGTAGGGATAAATAAACAAATAGATCAATAAATCAACACATAAATGAATAAATTAATTTGGTTTCAGACTGTTTAACAAATTGAATCACCATAAACACTACTGCAATGTTATGAACAAAATGAATTCGGTGCTAATTTAAAAGTTGACTAAATGGAGAAATAAACTAAAAAACAAATAAATAAACAAGTAGATAAATAAATAAACAATAAATAAACTTGTTTTAGACTGTTTAACAAATCGAATTACCTTTGTAAACAATGTTTTCTACGCCCAGAAAATAAATGATCCTTTGACTAAATTAAATGTAAATCACCACTAACTAGGCCTGCTCTGTGTTGCGCATAGTCATGTTCTCACTGTTTGAGTGTTACAGTGTTAGTCGGACCATAGAAAAAGGTCGGACGTCACGAACGGTCGGACATGGTCGGAAGTCACGAACGGTCGGACATGGTCGGACATGGTCGGATGGTCGGACGAAGGACCACGCACTAAGCGCTCGCAACTGCCCCCTCCACGATGCTACCCTCGAATTAATTACCCTACCCTCTTTTCACAAGACATGATGATCCATGTTTGCACATTGAAAATCAAAATAAAGAGAAATAATCGAAACATCCCTCATTTTTATTGTGAGAGATGCAAGTACGTTACTTTAACCACTTACATGTAACCCTTCCACTTTCCAGCGTTTTAAAGAACAGGTAGTGATTGCTTGGTGCCGAGTTTGTTAGTCAAAAATCAGCCGGTGCCGAGTTGGCATTCTTGGTGCCGAGTTTGTTAATTGGTGCCGAGTTTGCAAGGTGCCGAAGTGTCTTATTTTCGGAAATAATGTCTTCCATGGATGGTGATGGATGTATTTGTTAGTTTTTGAACCCATCAAAAGTGTAGTTAAGGGCACCAAGAATAAATAAATGGAGTTTCAGTGTTAGTGTTATGAGATTGAGAACGATGTTTAATACAAGAGAGCCACAACCCAACAAGCAGACAAGGTGGGTAGCAACTAGCATGCATCGCATGGGCATGGCGGCTGTAGTAGGAGGCTAGGCAGGTACATCATAGGTTCGTTCCAATCCATTAATCTAAATCTAAGTTCATGAGTTCACGACGTACTCGAGTCGTTGTAGTACTGTAAAAGCCTTACCTTGAGTATGACTTGGTTAAATTCCAGAATTTCGCTGTTTTCACTTTGAAAGCATGGTACATGAATGAAGTGTCAACTTCTTGATTCTTCTGCAGTTCGCTGCACAACCTAAACTTGGTGCGCGACGCTGCATCATGGAGGCTGACATTTTGAATGGTGCATTGTGGGGGATGAGATGCGCGCGATGGGCTGCATGTTGCTTGGGGGCGGGTTTGGGTTTGGGTGGGGGGGGGGGGGGCGGGGACTGTCGAACCAATCGTTCCGTCGCAACTTTCGTACCTTTAGGTTTGGGCCTATTGTCATTCACCAAATAGCAATAATATAATAAGGGAAAATGGGAATTTTTTTAAGGGAAAAGGTTTTTACACAACAACTTTAACCAAACTTTAATTGAGCCGGCGTTGATTGCAGAAATATTTCCAGTCACGTTTTAAGATTGATACTGATCAGAAGGGCAAGCGTGTGTCTATTTCTCAGTTTGTATGCATACGGAGGCTTGATTTTTCACCCAAACGCCAAAGCTCACAGCGTCGGGGATTTCGCCACTTTGACCGATGAACATCTCATGATAATTACTGGGAGTTTGTCAACGTACAAATTTAAAAACATATCTTTTCCCTGAAGACGAGCGTACTGTTCGAATTTGAGACCACACCCTCCCAAAAGGGTTATACACATGGTTGTATACCCGCAAGTTTATACTATTAATAGTTATTTGTTAAGATCAGAGACGTTGATTCAAAAATTCCTGCGGGACCCCGACATGAATAATTGCCTAATGTCAATCGGCCATCCCGAGGGGCGGGGTTGACGTGCAAGAGATCGATCGAGAGGGAGGGGGATTGTTGAGGATTAACAGTTTGTGTGATTCAATTATTTATCATCTATGTTTAAGCACTTTCTCATTCTGTCTCTCCCCTTCCCGCTCTCTGCACCAGTCTATAACTTTTATAACAATGCTTCGTATAGCACGAGACATAGCAGCTGTGTGGACCGGTCCAATTGAGTCCACTGTTCCACAGAGCCCAGTGCTGATTGGGTCTGCTGCAATCCGTCGACGTTGTGGCCAAATGTGTCCCACCTTTTTATGACTCTTACAAAACGTCTAATTAGGGAAAGAGGGCAGCACATGATATGAACCATAGCTTAGGGAGTTGTTACAGGCTATAAGCGACACATTTCCTAGCAAATCATGCGTTTTGTAGAAAAAAACAAATGTATCAAAGTCCTGCTCATAGTAGGACAAGCAACATTGAGACCACAGTAGAACAAATTATTTGCTTTATTGAGCGAGTGGCCATCTTGTCTTTATAACTCTTACCAAACATAACCAAAGGTGTCGATCGATACACAGAGCGAACGAGGACAATGTATCATGACAGTGTACATGTATGGGGGAACAACCCACGCAGTGAGAGAATTAGACATTCTTTATAGTTGTTTGATCACTTTAACAAACTATGCACAAGAGTCCGTATATATGCCCACTAGCCATGTGTACAGTGTTGGTAATCGTTTGCGTTACTTTCCAAGTTTTTATTTATTTATTTGAAGTGACCTTTTTCAAGATGTGACACAGGATATAATATCTTCGAGACTGCCTCTTTGATTGAAACAGTGCCTTCGACCATTGTGACGGGTAAGATAATATGGTGTTCTAGACCTCAGCGCACATAGCGCACATAGTGGAGGTGGAAGACTCTACCTCCATGATGCGAGCGAGACCGCAAAGATTTCCACAACCAAATTCGCTTGATGGAAGCCACGGGAAAAGCCCTGAGCTGAGAGAACGTTAAATCTTAAATGCATGTTTCATTCGATGCATTAATTTGTTCTTCGCTGTATATACTTAGTCTGTTAATTTGAAAATCTAAATTTGGGGTGTGTGTGGGTCTCAACACATTCGAAAAAGATCGACGTTTGTTCCGATCGATGGCCCCAAGTTTTTCTGTAAGCTTTCATCCACATTCCTCAGTATCCCAATTCACTTTTCAACCCGTTTGATTTCAATATCAACCCAGCCGCCCTCTTTTTGTTATTGAAAACTACGGCATTTTTACAAAAAAGTCAGATCACCCGGGTAAAACAGCTAGTCTTGTTTAAACAAACGTGTTGCAGCCGAAGGGATTATTTTGAAGAATTAAATACTTAGAACCAACTGAGAAGGATTAGGGCCAAAGCCGGTGAAAGATTCAGCTCGGTGCCACTGTCTTGTTGAGAAAACATCAAAACTGTCACTTATTTTTATCATGATTGGTTAGCGAGTTGACAGAGTGTATACCAACCGCATCTCTGGCCGCTGCATTCACAAACGGGCACCACGCAAAAAGAATCTCCAAAAGTCACCTTTTAGGCGATCTTTAGAGATTCAACATTTTCGCCATACTTTTATTGACTTCTAATCAACGGGACTCTTTCGACGAAAACATTTCGCAGGATGCTTCCATCACCATCTCTATAACAAGTAGGCTTTCGGATAAAAATTACGCCATTTTTGTTCAAGGCCATTATTATGACCCTATAGCTTAGAAATATAGATATACAAATGATTTACAGAAAAGTGCGGACAATCGTGAAAACCTGGTCTCCAAGCAACAACAATTTACATATTTTATGTGTTCAAGATAACATTTTAATTACAACGTTATTTCCTGTCTGCTTGGCAAGCTTTGACCAAATTGTTATTATTAATCACAATGCTAAACATCAATCGAACAGAATTCCAAAACCCTGACAATGGTTGGGTATCGAAGAGGCATCAGGTGAGGTGCCTCACTGACCCTGTATTTTATACCTCACAGTACAAGTTATTGTTTGTGCTATTGAAGCCGTTCGGCTTCTCCTTTCCAAAAACTGAAGTATCGATTCCCAACATGTTAAAAAGGGTTTCATGTCTGAGATCCATCCGTTACATGAGCCAGTTTTAATTCTAGCTAAGGGCTATGGGATTTACGATATTCTCATCCGTAGCCTACCCTCCCGGTCTTCTTTCCATATACAAAACAAGCCATCATACACTTTATCAGCTTTTCAAAGGGATCGTCAACCTCAAAAAGCATTAGAAACAGAGCTCTGTTTCTAAGGAAAAATACTGTGATAAATCACTGAACTATAAAAATCAAGCGTCTTGGTTTTTTGTTTTTCAACTTGGCTTCAGACATTCCAACGGCAACATTAAATACATGCCCATTCCTGATGGATACCTTATCGGTCGGCATAAACATGTAAGATTCAACAGAGCAATATGCCTTTGAAAACACTGGGGGGATAGCAAAAAGAGATAGACACAAAAATAACATTCAGAAAGAGAGAGGGTGGAGCTTACGGATGAATTGATGGTCTCCCTTTTAGAAATAATTATTTCTGTAACAAAACAGCATTGTATTTTGCGATTATGATAATAACCATAAATCCACCCCCCAATTTGAGATTGATAAACACATACAAAATTTCACAATTCCTACTCTAGCAAGAATCCCCCATGTCTTTGTTTTTTCCTTCTTACTATATTGGCTTACTGTTTGGATGTTTTGTGCTATCCTCGGTTTCGGCTGTGTGTTGATGCTTTGTTTAATTTCGTTTCAATTTTGTCAATGTCCTAAGTTTGCCTCCTTTCCTTGGTGGTTATCTGTTTATGTTTTGCTGCATATATGTTTCTTGTTCTTACTCTTAATGCCACTTTTCAGCAATCACTTTGTTATGATAATTTGTTATTATTAATGTTTATAATAATGACTTTTAAATTATTATTACAAACATTATGTCAAAACTGAGAGATTATAAAACGAGCTACTTCCAGAAAACATATTATAATCTGTTATTTTCAGCCGAGGGCTGGATTTCACAAAGCACCGACATTTATTGAAAGATATTTTAGTTGCCAGTATCATATTGATCTGTATTGTGACATCACACTTTGCTTAACAATTAAGATTGAGTCACAGTTAAAATCAATCTTAGCTCTTTGTGTAATCGGCCCCAGGGTAAATACAATATGTTTAAAGTCCTGGCTGTTTAGAGACACCCCAACACCAGATCTTAAGAATACGCGTTTGTACACCCTTCCCTTGTGGGCCACTATAGGCCAAACCAACTGTCATGTTCACATTTTTGTTTGATTCTGCAGATGCTGTAAGACTAAAACGCTTTGGCAATGGCGATATCAGACAAATCGAATTTAAAATGGTAATGTTGAAGTGTTCTCAAAAGGCCATTGGTCACCAACCAAAGAAAAAAGACAGAGAGAAAAAAAAAGGATAGTAATAAATAAATGAATACATAAATAAATAAAAATGCACACATTTAAACATTGTTTTCTATACGGATGCATCACTTTAGTCAAATTGCGATTAACAAAGATTACATTTATTTGTTTTATTTGTTGTGAACGACAATCAAACATTTTTTAATTAAATATGAATTACAAATGTGTCATTACTGTTTGCACTTTATAAAAAATAAAATCTCTAACCATAAAAAAAAACTCCACTATGGATACATGTGTTTTATATAAAACTCTGAAATGGTCTTGTTAATTCAATTCAATTCAATTCAATTCAAACTTTTATTAGTCATGTTAAAAAGTACATGAAATTCCTTTTCCTGGTGTGAAAAGTATATATAAAAATACAGACATCCACTTTAAGACACACCACACAAAAATTACAATAAATATTTTTTACAACAATACAGATTAAAAATAGAAATACAAATACAGGCTACATGATATGCAAATCCCCATCCCCCTCCCCTTCCTTTAAAAACTCCCTCCTGTGATTTATGTTAAACAATCCAGAGTTTATGTAAAAATACAAACATCCACTCCAGGACACATCACTCAATAATTACAATAAATAAAATAGTGTTTTAAAATTATTACAGAACAAATACAGGCTACATGCACAAGTTCACCTCCCTTTCCTAAGTTAAAAACTCTCTCCTGTGATTTATGTTAAACATTCGAATTGCACTGGGTAAAAAAGAAAACTTATGGCGGTTTGTCCGCAAATGCGATTGCAAGATTCTCCCTGCCCTACTAAAAACAATTTGGGAATGTAATGGGTGGGTTTTATCTGTACAGATCAGGTTAAGTTTTCCTAATAAAGCTTGATCATTAATACAGTCCATTTCTTGAACACTAATACCGATAACCCTGCTGGCAGCCTTGGTGACTCTACGAAGCTTCTTCAAGTTTTTGTTAGTCAGACTATTGAACCAGACAATACTACAAAAAGTAACAACCGATTGAATAACACTTTGATAAAATAAAAACATGGTATCACTGTCCACCTTAAAATATCTTAACTTGCGTAGAAAGTAAAGCCGTTGGTTCGCTTTGTTATAAATCTTTTGTGTGTTTGTGTTCCAATTTAGCTTACTGTTAATAAAAGTTCCAAGATACTTGTACTCAGTCACAATCTCAACATCTACATTTTTAATCTTTAGAGGCATAATTGCATTTTTTTGTTTCCGGAGCACTAAATGGTTGTCGTCACACCACCTTACAAAGCGGGCAACTTCATTCCTATATGCGTCCTCATCTTCGTTTGAAATCAGCCCTGTCAGTGACGTATCATCTGCATACTTAACAATGGAACATGAAGAATTAAAACACCTAAGATCACTAGTATATAAAGTAAAAAGCAGTGGTGACAAGACACAACCCTGGGGAGCACCAGTATTAGAACAAATTATGTTTGAAAAGGAATTTGCTACCTTAACCCGCTGTGACCGTCCTGAAAGAAAATCACTTATCCACAATGATAAATAAGGATTAATTCCCATGGTTTGAAGTTTCCTTATTAGGATATGAGGCTGTATAGTGTTAAAAGCTGATGAAAAATCAATAAAAAGGGTTCGTACATATGACTTTGGCTTGTCCAGGTGTTTATAAATTTGATGTAACATCGTTATAACAGCATCTTCCACTCCTCTCTTTGCCTGATAGGCGAACTGCAGAGGATCAATGAATGGTTTAGTCTGTTCTACAACAGTATCTCTAACTATGCGCTCTAAACATTTCATAGCAATAGAGGTGAGTGCCACTGGCCGGTAGTCATTCAATTCACATGGCTTGGTTACTTTTGGCACTGGAATGATAACTGCAGTTTTCCAAATTTCTGGGACAGTAAAACAATTAAGTGACCATTCAAACAGATTATGAAAAACTGGGGCAAGCTGTTTAAAACAGACTTTTAAAGATTTACCCGACACTTTATCTGGACCCCCCGCTTTGCTAGATTTGACAGCACTAAACATCTTCTCTACATCAGAAATACAAATATCTACGATACCGGAGTCATTCAGATTTGCATGTATAGTCTCTTTCGTGGCATCTATAACAGTGGTAAAGTCATGCACGTCAAAACGAGCATAGAATTGATTTAAATTGTTCGCGAAGTCCATGTGATTAACTCCTCCAGGTACACAAAGACCTTGTTTCTTGCCGCACCCAGTTATTGTCCGCATTCCCTGCCATGCCATACAATACAGTTTAAGAAACAAAAAAGACTATATCAATGTTTATTTAAAAATTGATGGGTTTTAAACTGGATAGAGATTTTTTAGATGAGAGGTGTGCTAGAATAATGTTGAAGTGAAGTTACCATAGTGATTATTATTATTATTATTATTTATTCGGCATGAGTATTCATAACCTGGGTTTTGAGTCAAACTTCCTGTGGGTATCGAGTCATCATCGAGAGTTTTGAGTCATCACAACACGGGTTTGGGTCATCACAATGTTGGTTTGAGTCGTCATCGAGAGTTTTGAGTTATCACAATACGGGTTTTGAGTCATCATTATGTAGATTTTCACTAGTAAGAATGTAGGTTTAAATCGTAGAAATTAAACCACCAATCATAATAGTGGTTTAGTGTCAACATGATAGGAGTTTGGAGTCAGGTTATGCAGGTTTTGAATCCAAGTAACTGCCAGCTCTAATGCTCAAGTCCTCTAGCAATTACACAATTAGCATCCTTTGTTCTGCACAAAGCTTTTAATGGTGCCCAAAATGATAGTGTTAAATACAAGATTTCAGAAATTGTTTTAAAAAGCCTTATGACTATGGGAAAAAAATAAAGATATGGAAAAAAACGGTACCACTAACATGCTAAATAAAATACACTGTGACTGTTTGTTAGCTTTGATCATGAATCACATAATCTGAAAAAAGGCTTGAAGAAAGTTAATTTAAGAAACGATGAAACTCTGTGTTTCAAACATGAGGTGGTACACAATGTACAACTACAGTGCAATACATTGTGCATTATCCATTATATTGTGATTGAAACAAGAGTCTGTTCTCCTCTTAGCATGTCTTCCTTCATGATCTAATCTACATCAGCAACACAGTAGTTGTAATTGCAGTAGATAGGATCAGCAGTGATGACATCATCAGGTAGGGGGCCCCATTGAACTCTTCAGACTGCTGTTCTTTAAATTCTAGGATAGTAAGCAAGACAGGTATACATTTTAATAAAAGACCTTGGGCAGTTTACGCATTCTGATTGGTTGAAACCCAGTCATGTGGAGTGTACCCCCCCCCCCCTCCCCGTTTTGTCTTTATTGTGTGCTTGGATTTTCCGGATTTTCTTTTTACTTTAGGGGGTTGTACACAAGACAAAAATAGTCTGTTAAAGTATGGGAACATTGGGGGGGGGGCGGGGGGGGGGGGGGGGACACACTCTGCCCCATATAATAGGGAGCACTATTATTGGAAATAAAGACCAGCTTTTTGAACAAACAAACAACTTACCTCTAAACCAGCATATGCATGTAGGCTACTGATTCTGTATGCACTGTAATGACTGTACGAGAATTTCAAATCAACTCTTTTCTTTGGGTGTATTTTTTGTTCCCAATAGATGTTAATTTTGCATCGATGCAAACTTAATGTTTATAAAATAGTTTTGGTACCGGCTGCTAAAAATACAGGATTCAAACTGCCTCTAACCACCGCGCTAGCTCTAGCAGTGGTCTAGTGGTAAGACATCTGCTCTAGCATGGCAAAAGTTGTGGGTTCGAATACAACATAAATGACATTCCTGTGGTTTTTTTGTAAAAGACTCGGGGGAATGTACTGAGAATACAGTGCTTAAAGGTATTATACAGGATTGGCAGAGCTGACAAAATAATCACAGACAGTGTTCATGTTTTGTGTAATCAACCACATACATGAAATAACAAACCTGTGAAAATTTGAGCTCAATTGGTCATCGAGGTCACGAGAAAATAGTGAAAAGAGACCTTATGTGTTTTCTGTTTTTCAAACATCGTGTTTATTATCGCGCGCGATAAAAACTATTGTTTTACTCATTTCTCAGAAACGATATCATTTTAGGCAGAAATATTTTAAGGAACCATTTGTACCATTACTTACTTTAAATCATGTAAGTTATGTGTGAATCTGTGAACATTTGTGTTTTTCGATCTTACCAATAGTGTACAGGGCCTTTAATACACATTGTGTAGTAAGGGTAAAAACCAAATAATTTTTACTTCTATTTTGGTGAAATGTTCATGGCATGTGTATGTGGGTATTCACATGTATGAGTAGCTGGTATGCATATAAAAACCCACATGTGAACCATAAATCCAAACAACACATAAGTACATGTGTTTCAATCCTTTGATGTTGTGAATTTTCAGAGTAAAGTCTGGTTCTAAGAAATGTGTAATAATATTGATTCTTATCAAGAAAAACTGAACAGCCCTTGAACAAACCTTATAACAAAAAGAAAGAAAACTCACAAAAAGAAAGAAAACTCACAATTTCAGAGCAATTGTACTGTTTTCATTTTCATTAAACAGAGGTATTTATCAATATAAAAAGGTGTCATGACAAGCTCTTTACTGTGTAGTGATAACCTTGGTTGGGGGATGGCTGCTGTTACCTCGCCTTTGACTCAATCCATTGACAGCAGCCAACACCATGGCAGTCACTACCATACACCGAGTTTGTTTGTATCATGCACAAGGCATTTGATGCACAACAGACACAAGGATTCCTGGCCTAAGCAAGATGTATAATGCAGTATTGCAGATAATCTAATGAATGGATTTGTGGATTACCTTGTACAGGCTTGACACATGTATGTCCACAGCCCTGCTGGCAGCATTTCCAGCTGTCTGCGCAGTCTCCATCATCATAGCATTCATCAAGACGAGGTGGGACGGCATCCTGGGTCAATACAGGACAGGTTCCGGGCTTCAAGACTACAATATAATCAACAAAACTCCATCAATCGTTTTGTCAAACTATTCTTCAAAAAGCACCCCACAGTTATTTCAATGTGAGCCTAATTTTCTAAGCCCTCCATCTATTTTGTATTAATTTATTATATTTATTTATAAACTCTGGTTTGGAAAGCCAAGGATTCTCAGAAAAGCGCACTCCACTTTACTAGCCAAGAACTCCATGAAGAGAAGACAAGGAAGAAATTTTCAGTTTTATATGTGTGAGGAGAACCTCTCATAATTAGGAAGGAAAAACCCATGTAATCAGGTCCAATCCACATAGTGCCCCAAGATTCAAACCAGGTCCTAGATTCAACCCGAATGTCCCACCGATTGACTTCATAACGTTAAGAATTAATTTAGGTTTTGGTTTGACAATTTGAATGTTTCATCTGCCAAGTTTAAACTGCAGGCATCCCTTGAGATCTAAGCTACATGTATTTGTAATGTGCAAACATAATGAGATTGCATTGATGCCGCATGTGGTTGTTGTTTGCCCGATGTCAGCGATTCTGGATGTCAAATTACCGGTACCGGTAAGTGCTCATCTACCTGCATGTAGGTCGCCAAAAATGTGCACTGCACAGTAACACAAGGAATTTGACTCCCAAAGTGACACAACCAAGATTTATCATTGTGATGATGTTAGGTGCATTGGGTCAATAGACCACTTGCTGCATCGTATGCAAGCCTAGTGCCCAGTGAGTCATCTAGGACAAATTTCATTAAAAAATGGTTTATCAACTTTAAAAGTCTGAAGCAAACTGTGCATGTTACATGTACCCCATCTATTCAACCCAGTATCCACAGTATTTAACCACCCTGCGTTTTCTACAACCATCCAAGTTAAGTATGCACTTATAGTGACTGGGGTATAGCCTTGAATCCTACCAATGACTGTCAGTTAACAGCTACATGTACACATCCACATGCAGGAGCAGCCATAATATGCAACACCCTTCCCTTTTAAATACATAAATTTTTCACCCACAGTGACTGTTGATAAAGCTTAAATCCCTACCTTTGACAATCTCTTAACAGCTATCTACAAACCTGATACAGCAGCAATTGTTTTTAAATTTTGTGAAAGCCATTTTATGTGATGCGCTCTCACCTTTCACATGGAAAACCATACATATTGTAGGCACAATATTCAACCATAGTGACTAGAGTATACATGTAACCTCATTCCCTACTACAGCCTGTTAACAGCCAATCACACCTCCATAGGAATAGCCACTTTATGGATTACACCTCTCTCTTCAATGGTATAGCCATCAACATGTACATTGGCACATTCAACCATAATGACTAGTGTATAAGCCTCTATGCCTACCTTTGACAGGCTGTTGACAGCTATGCCCACACCCATTAGAGCAGCATTTCATGGAGTCAGTGCAACTGTTATCATCAAAGCAATCTTCAACACATAACCCAAGGTAGTTGGTGATCACTGCAGGGCAATGCCCTGGCTTAAGCACTGTGTGAATAAGAGACATCATATCAGTCACAAACACAGACTTTATGCCATCATAAAATCAGCATTATGTCGACAAAAAACAATCTTTACCCTACCTTTAACACAGGAAGACAAAACTAGTTTTACTAAAATGTTCAGAGATTCCCGTAGAAAAGAGGGGCAAAGGATACTGGAACTCATGTTTGTTTCTCCCTCATTCCAGGGATTATCATGTATTCATCAATTCCGGACCTTCGGTGTCGTCCTTTTACCAGGATTACAAGAGATTGTCTGGCTGCCACATTCCAGCATGTCATAGCTGATTATCAGCCCTGACTAATTACAGCCAAGGTTTGGCCAATCTACAGAGAACAAAAGCCAGACTTTCTCGAAAAAGAAATCCTTGAACATTTTATGAGAATATTTGTTGTCTTTAATTGGTCAAGTCTCGGTTTCATTTTGACAACAATATTAAAAACTATATCACATCAAAATTACCGGTAACGTTCCCTGCCCCAAGCCTCACAAGTGAAAAAGAAAACAATGTCCCCTAAGGCCCGATCTTCAACCCCCCCCCCCCCCCCCCCTTTCCAACCCAAGATGGTCCATCAACTCAAACTAGGATCAGGAGTCATGTTCCAATAGAGTAAAGGCAAATACCTAGAAAGTAAATAATACCTTTGACAGGTTGAAGGCAGGTATGACCACAGCCATTGGAGCAGCATTTCATATCATTGCTACATTCACCATCAGATGAACAACTTTCAACACATAGTCCCATCATACCATCTGCAATAACTGGACAACTGCCTTCCTTTACCACTATCACAAAAAAATAAAAGTCAAAATTAAGTAACAATTCTATTGCAGAACCATTCTAGTTACAACCAGCCTAAATCATTACCTAGACTAGACAATTGTACACCACATCTATCATGAACTACACATGTATGAAAAATTGCCTCAAATCAAAGCTGGCAACTTTCTTCAATTGTGAAGTTTTCCTTTAAACTGATTGTATCTTATAAATCAACCGCCCCCCTTCCCCCTTTTAAAAATATACATGAAAAAAAAACCCCATACCATTGATGGGTTGAATGCAGGTATGACCACAGCCATTGGAGCAGCATTTCATATCATCGTTACATTCACCATCAGATGAACAACTTTCAACACATAGTCCTATCATACCATCTGCAATTACTGGACAACTGCCTTCCTTTACCACTATCACAACAAAACATATAAAGAACATCTATTTCAAAATCAACTACAATTGCAGAACCATGCTAGTCTCAACAACCCCAAGTCATTACCTAGACTAGACAAATGTTTACCCCATATATCAAGAACTTATGAAGAATGGCCTCAAATCCAAGCAGGCAAATTTTAACTGTGAAGAAATTACCAATCGGATTTCATTTGAACTAATTGTACATTACTCAACAAATATTGGGGGAAAAACAAACAAACAAAAAATTCCCTCCCTAACATTTGATAATAAATATTAAAGAATAACAAACTTTATACCTTCGATAGGTTCCAGGCAGGTATGACCACAGCCATTGGAGCAGCATTTCATATCATCGCTACATTCACCATCAGATGAACAACTTTCAACACATAGTCCTAACACACCATCTTCAATAACTGGACAACTGCCTTCCTTTACCACTGAAAAACGAAATCAATGTCAAAGTTTAAAAAAATTCTATTGCAGAACCATCCTAGCTTCAACCAGCCTAAATCATTACCTAGACTAGACAAATGTACACCACATCTATCAAGAACTTCGGAAAATGTCCTCAATTCAAAGCTGGCAACTTTCTTGTTACATTGTTACATTGTTACATTCACCATGATCAGATGAACAACTTTCAACACATAGTCCTATCATACCATCTTCAACTACTGGACAACTGCCTTCCTTTACTACCACTATCACACACAAAAAACAATAAAAATGTGTCTTTATCAAAGAGTGTACGTCTTGGCAAATGTTCACAGCAAGGTGGTAATATTACCAACAAAGCGAGTGAAAGAAAGTGGTAAACTGAAAGCCATGAAAGTAGGGAGGTGGGCCACCTCATATGTTTGAAATGTTGCCTCAATTTTTTCATGCTGTATTCTGCTATGACAACATTTCAGTTACTTCTTTCTTAATAGCAGTCAGTCTTTTTTCTAATTATCTGAATGTTTCAGATTGGTAACTGATATTAGTGAAGTTCACTATATGTTAACATTTGAGAATAGGTATTACTATACATGTTTCTGGCTTTGGCCAAGAGGTTTGCTATACAAAAGCTTGCTCCAAACTGTAACATAGGCACACTGTCATTAGTCCGGTGAGTTCAACTTGAGAATGGTCACTTGTGACCAATCAAATGTGTTGTGCACCATCTCTTACAAAACAATGTGATATGAACATTTAGGCATTCAAGTTGGTTCAGTAGTTTCTTTCCTGCCTTTCACCTCAGTGATGCTACTTCAAATCTTACACCAGAAATTGCATAGTGAATTGGGTTTTCTAACCCTACATGTACATGATTGAGTGGGTTTTCCCAATTTGTGGTATTCCTACCACATCTAAAACTACTATTTCTTCGTCATCTTTTCTACCTACATGTAGTTATCTTCAGATCTACGGCTTACAGTGGGATCCCCTGGATTCACTATTAGAAAGATATAAAAATAATTATAAAAATTCATCATAGCAGACTAGTTCCAAATGTCAGTTGAGAATGGCTTATTGAAGCTATAGGAGTATTGGATACTTACCTGTTGTTGTATTGAGGCACATATGTCCACATCCATTGGAGCAGCATTTCTCATGATCAGCGCAGTCCTTATCACTCTGACATGCTTCAACACACGTACCAATTACACCCTCTGGCAGGGCACCAACTGGACAAGTACCAGGATGCATAACTGAAAAAAGTTAAACAATGTAACAAGTGAAATTATTGCTACCATGCTGCTATCAAAAACAGAACAGTTAACTGAATTATATACAAGACTTAAAGGTTTCGTCATTATAATGTATTGTCCCCTCCTTCCAGTTAAGCCAATGTATAACACAAGACATTGCCTTACAAAATAGTGTAACCAATTATTATGACAACAACATCAGGAATTTGGGTCCCTTGTCCATAAGGAAGAGGTGGTATGAGTGCAGTTGACTGAAGCCGTCTTCAAGGAAAGAGTTATTGTTGAAATCAAAAATGGAAGCCCTTTTTGTTTTCCATCAAAAAAATAAACAATTTAAGAGCTACAAGTCAAATCATATTTGTGCATTTAAGGGGCACATTGCCTTGGTTTGGGCGTCTTGGGCTACAAAAAGTGTTTGTAATGAAATGAATAAAGTTGGAAAGATGTTCTAAAAGTAGAATACAATGATTCACTCAAATATACCTTGAAATTGTGAGGGTTTCCTTTTACTTCATGAACTAAAACGGCCGGCCATTTTGTAGAACCACATTTTTATTCTCCACAAATATATGGACCAGGTTAGTTCTCAAAGTAAACATGGTAAAAGGAAAACCACACAATTTCAAGGAATATTTATGTGAATTATATTGCATTCTACTTTTATAACAACTCTCCAACAGTATTCATTTCGTAACAAATGCTTCTTATATCCCAAAGCGCCCAATACGAAGGCAGTTTGACGCTTTAACTTAGCTGTGATTTTCTATGTTGTTTGTAACTTCAAAAAGATGCACAAAATATGGTACCTGGTTCTATGTCACATTCACAGATGTTACAGCCATTGTTATCCTTCATATAGCCAGATTCACAAAACATCTCACACATGACATCAGGACAGTTTTCTAATGAAAAAACAAAACAAAGTGAACCTTACTGAAACAATTAACATGAAAAGTAAAACATTATTTATTTAACAAGCATTGAATTCTGGAAAGGGCCTATTCATATCATTAACATACATTCAATTTTTTGTTGTAATCAAAAACTAGGCCTATCTTAAAAGCAAAAAAGATGAATGAAAGAAACTAAAAAGATAATAACTGTGAATAATGCTGTAATTGCATGGGCAACAGATGGGAAACAAACAATACTTAATGAAAAGTCTTAATTTCTTTAATAATCAAGGCTTAAGTCTTCCCATCCAAACTGTTTGGTTTTTGTTTTAACTAGGAATGCTTTGCAAGCTGTTAAACAGGTACACTGTAATAAAAATAGCTGGATTAGGTGCATGGGCTTCAGTACCCATTGTTCATTATTTTTTGAAGAAAACAATTTTTATAGAGAAAAAAAAAGCCCCAACTCTATTATGTGGTTTAACTTTAACTCTAATGCATTGTTTGCAAGGATAAAAATGTCTCTCTGAATGGGCCTAGATTGCTCCAGAGAGCATCTACATCCTAAAATCTCCAACATAAACACATCCCAATCTAGGAACTAACCACTTCCCACTTTACAACCTAATCCCAACCCACTGTACAACCTAACCCTATTTGTCTGGCCCCCTGTTAAAATCATCTCCCTACTTGCAGGCATGCCAGAAACACAGGGACAAAACTTGTTCTAACTTTGATTTAATTGAAGTCGTTTGGGTCTTAAAGTAATACATTTTCTTCTTTATTTCTTTTTAGGTGTTCGGGCCTTACGCCCGAACAACTCTTTGTTTTTGTTCGTTTTTTAATTTAATTTTTTAGTTAAATTGCTTATTCTTCTCCCCGAGCTTTGTCCGCAAGCAAACGCATACTTGCGAACCTTTGATCAACTTGAAACTTCATGTGAAGTTAGAACATAACTAGCAGAAGCTGAGTAAGTTGTGACGTCACGATTACGTCATCGGGTGTCAAGTTACAAGCCATTTAAGTTCAAAAAGTGACCTCATGCCGATGCCTGTATGTCTCTGAATATTACAGCTACAGTATTCATATTTAGGCATATGATACACATGTAGATCAAGACACGGGCAACATTTGAAAAGTTAACACCAAATTCACATGACCTTTACTTCCGGTCGTACCGGAAGGTCAAAGTTTGCCTTGGTGTAATTCTTAAAAAAAACACTTTCCCGGCAAAGATATTGATTTCTGTTTATTAGATCAACTTCAAATTTACACCATGTTAAGACCTTGATAAAACCTCCATTATGTAGTTGTGACGTCATGATGACGCCATCAGGTGTTGAATATACAGTAAATCAAAGTTTAATACTTCAACAATTCATAACTCAAGAAGTACATAAGCTATTATAACAATCTATACATCATCGGAGAGGTTTTGAAAAATGTAGCAAATACTACACAGAGTCTTATGCCGATTGTCCTCGACTTCATGTTCAAACTGGAAGTTGAAAATTTCAAAATTCATACTTTAAGAAATATTCATAGGGGGGCCTACTTTTTACACACACACTACGGACAATTTTTATATCAGATTGTAGGTCCTTAAGCCTTCTCAAACTTTTCCACAGAGATGTTACCTTTTTGAAATTCACTTATGGTTGAAATCGGGTATACATTGACCCGCTGTCAAACCGCGGGAAAATAAACTGCGCTGAGAAAACACACAATACGCAATCTAAACGGTGACCGCGGCTGCTGCATTGAATCAACCGCAAGGTTCAAAGTCCATCAAACACGCTTGTAGTCTAGTCTCGGTTCAAGGTTCGCGCAACCTGATTTTGGCGTTATGCTTTGTTAGTCTCTAAAACAGTCGTCCATGCAAACCTCGTTAACAATCAATGTTAGGATCTTGATAGTGTCTGCTTTCTTAGACCATACTAGGACCTTGATCAAACCTCCATTAAGTAGTTATGACGTCATGATGATGTCATCATGTGTCAAATTACAAGCTTTTTAAACATTAAAAATTTTAATCATTGAAAATCTATATCAAATCAAGACGAAGAGACCGTCGGTTGCTTTTTGCGGGATTATATAGAGGTATTATAGGTCTTCATTTTTCAAAGTGTGCGTGACATGACATGAACTCTACTTCCGGTCGAAACCGGAAGTGCCTTGTAGTTTAAAAGTGGCAAATTTTTTCAAGTTGTTTTCAACGATGTTATAATCCAGCAAGGGTCTGGTTTACAAAAAATTGACCGGTGACGTCATAACATCTCAAAGCGCCCTCTAGCGGCAGGTTATAAACATACCAAAATACACTTTTACTAGATGTCTGCGGTGAAGTTTTTGACAATCGTTTCAAAATTGGTATACATAATGAACTTTATGCAGACAACATATTATTATGTGTGTAGTTTCAGATTGATGACGTCATCGTGTGTCACGTGGTAAAGTTTTACTTTTTGAAGCCTTGCATCTCGAAAACCAAAAATGTTACTCAGTGAGTTGAAACTTGGCATATAGATTGACAATGATAATGACTACGTAAATCTAAAGTTACAACATGATGACGTCATTACATTTATTTTTACAAATATTTGAAATTTGGACCATTTATTACGGGTATTTATTTATAAGAATGTGCCTACCTCAAAAAGCCACTGCAGTTGCTTTTGGGTTTTTTGTTTTGTTTTCTCAAGAAACACAGTAATAATAGAAGTATTAACTTAGTGTTAAATAAGTCGTACGTCTACATACAACAAGCAGCATAGACAACACACCAGTATACAGGAATGCAGCCCCTGGGATGTCCATAAACTATAAACTTACCATCAATTGGCTCCATGCACTGATGACCATAACCATTAGGGCAACAAATCTGAAACTCATTACATTCAGAATGGACGCTACAATCCTCAACACAGAGACCAAACTGATCAGCTTTAAGTAATGGACACCTGGCAAGAACAGGGTCTGACAAATACAAGCAAAAAAACCTATCAGTCAGACTTTATACTCAGACATATTCACAAAAGTTATTGATAACATAAGCTGAAAAAATGCAAAAAATAAGTTAGTGGCCTGACGTAAGTTAGTGGCCTGAATAAGTTAGTGGCCTAAGTTAGGGGTCACCTGGGGCATGCAAGTGATCGGCGGCAGCACACTAGGCATACATTAAGCATTCGTTGGCCATACGTTGCGTAAGTTCAGCATTAGTTGGATGGATGCTACACATGCGCTGTCATTCGTTACATGACGCTAGTTATTCCCTCAACAATTGTTCCTCATTTGTTGGGCATTTGTCTTATATGTAAGGAGCTCGCTTAGAAATGATTTTTTGTAGAGAATTTGAGCGTACTATGACTTTTTTGCAAATTTTAAGGAAAAAAAAACAGTACTCTAGGCACGAGTTAGCTCTATTCGCTACTATGTGACAAGGCCCTAACACAGAATCTAAACTCATGGCTCAATTTAATTATTTGTTTTTGGACGACATGCATTTTATCTTGTTTGAAGAACAAAAACACATGTGAGCAATATACACTGTAACATGGTATTGTTTAACAATGATTTCTTTAAAATTCAAGACAGCTTTTGATGTACTTGATTCTTTAGAGATATTTGTTGAGGGCTAACGAGACATTGTGTGGAAATTACATTATTAATTACATTCTTACCTGTTTGTTGACTGCATAGACACATGTCACAGCCATGTTCATCTTGCTGATAACCATGTGGACACCACATCATACAACGGATTGATGGACATTCATGCTCTGTAATCACAAAGGATGTCAAACATCTAGATAGTAAATGTCTGGGACATAGACAATTTTGTTAAATTTCTTCATTAAAAACTATTGTTTCAGCATAGCAGCCCCCTGTGAACAATTGGCAACCTTGCCAAGCCATGCAACCCTGATGTAGAATGACGCATGATCTGGACTAAACTTACACATGTACATGTAAGTCATACTGGTCAATAAATCACAAACAGACTCGATCATCTTGACTCAACTTGGGACTCAGACTCGACAATCTTTGAAAATAGTGACAAGTGAAATTTGCACAGTCCTGTGTAAAAAAAAATCCACAGGTATTCTCAATCAGGATAAAAAAAAAATAAATAATGCAAATCTAGAGCAAATGGGGAAGGGTTGCGGTAGATATCTGGTCTTACAACTCAAGATAAATCCCTAAGGAACCTTCAGGCAGGAGACTGAGGGGGCACATACCTGGTCTTACAACTCAAGATAAATCCCTAAGGAACCTTCAGGCAGGAGACTGAGGGGGGTCTTTCTTGGACTGCTTCAATACACTGATGTCCACATCCATTAGAGCAGCACTTAAGATCACCAGTGCAGTCCCTATCTGCAGAGCACTCCTCTAAGCAGAGTCCAATCACATCATGATCAGGGATGGGACATTCACCTGTCTTAGTACCTCCATCTTGGAAATAATTAATTCAATCAATCAAACCATTGAAAATTATGCAATACTTTCCCTCAAAAAGAATTATTGTGCCTACAGTATGATACACTTTTGTATTCAATCAATCATTTACAATCACCCTGTGAATTAGACGGTCATGTTTTTAATTTATTAGTAAAACCAACCAAAAAGCTTTTTGTTTCATCATGGATTTGATGCACATTTATCTTAAGCTTTTTTTGATAGCAACAACCAAAATAAGCAAGGAAATTTTGGTTTGTGCATCGGGGGCGGGGGTCCTCAATGGTTTGTTTCTCGACAGGATGCCTACATTGTACATCAGATGGAAATACTTCTCTGGATTGGTAACTCTGGTACGAACTTTAAAATCAGTGTGCTTTCAGATAAGAACTTCAAAATGTTTTTTCTTTTTGTTTTCCATATTTATTTTAAATGTCATACTTTCTATTTTAAAAATATTTAAACCTTGTTTTATATTTCTTAACATGTAATAATATACCTTGATATGGCAACACTGCTTGCAGACACTGATGTCCACAGCCATTGGTGCAACATTTCTGACTCTCTGTGCAGTTACCATCATGCTGACAACTTTCAATGCAAACACCAACTGTATATATATCCTCATTGACTGACGGGCATGCACCATCATGGATCACTGTGAATATACATGTACCAACCAAAAGGTAAATCATTGGGTATCCATCATAAAATCACTGGAGCTCAAGTAGGACACCCTCGCAGGGTCAAAGGTCGGTTTGCTCATTTGCCCATCCCATTTCCCTTGTGGTTTATTGCTAAATATATTTACAGCATATGTAAATTCCACAATAGCCCCTAGAACTGATTTCACATGCAGCTACTGTCTGCCAGTGGGCTGCCAATTTGGGAGTCATGTAACTTAGATAAGGTGGGATCTACACATTCCACCTGCTCAAATGTAGCCTAAATTGATCACTGCATAGTACTCATGTACGGCAAGAAAAGCCTGCCTTTCAAAATGGTGCGACCAATTTAGCGTTGGTAATGTCACATGTATTGTGCCAGTAGAGCCATCAATGTACAAAACACAGTGAAATAACACAGTGAAATAACACTGTGAGAGAATGGATGACCACAAAATATGAATTATGTTTTACAAATCATACTCAACAACTTTTTTCAGACCTAATAATTAATAATAATACGCAGTTCTTATATAGCGCTTTATACTCCCGATGGGTGTCTCAAAGCACTCAGTATTTTTCCTACAAGGTATGTGGAGTTACGTGTTGAAGTATGAGACCTATTCCTTTACATAGCACCATGTAATGGTTTAATAATAATAATAATAACCAGTTCTTATATAGCGCATTACATAATAACGTCTCAATGCGCTTTACATTAGTGCCCTGGTCATTGGGCCAATAACATTCCTTTAATCTGTCTCAGCTCCCTGGGGAGTATACAGCCCGAGCTGCCACGTGGGGCTCAGAAGGCTTTTTCAAACACAATATCAACCTCTACCCTCGCAGGTAACCATTTATACCCCTGGGTGAAGAGAAGCAATTATAGCGAAGTGTCTTGCTCAAGGACACAAGCGTCACGACCGGGACTCGAACCCACACCCCGATGACTAAACCACCAGAACTTGAATCCGATGATCTAAACCACTCGGCCATGACACGCTACAAGGTGCTGTGGCGCAATATACAGCCAATCAAACCTGGAACACCGGGGCGAACCCCTTCTCTTTACGATAAGTGCACTGGGTTCTTTTACGTACATTACATTAAGTACTACACATGCCATGGGTGCTGCAGGTAAACTCAACACCAACTACTTCTGCGTGCAAAAAGCAAAACAGTAATGGCGTCAAATATTATCTTTTTTGAATTTGTCTCTTTTCAAAGGTGTCTACATGATGATCTCAGAAACCCTTTCACTCAAGTGTAAGGAGCACCAAGTTTGAAATCTTACACAACCTGCCCTCAAATGATGACCTCCAAATACGCCATAATAACTTGAGAGTTGGCTTTGAATATTGCCTAGTACAATGACTTGCTTAGTCACAAGTGACCACTTAAATATGACTTTCTCAGACTAGAGACAGTATTTGCTATGTAACATGGTACAGAGAAAGCTAAATTGCCTATATATATATAATTTACGTTAGAGTTGGTGAACACCCATAGGTAATTCTGAATGAATGGTTTGGCACAGAGGCACCAGGCTTTGCCAGTCTGGTTGAGATCTACAAAAACTTACCCCAACAAGTTATTTAGTTTGGGGAATCCAATTTGGGTGTTCACTTGTAACCAATCAAGTCAGTGTACCAGGCATATGTAATTTCCAACCAACCTGTTTGTTCGCTGCATGCACAGATACTGCAACCAGTTACATCTTGCTGATATCCAAATGGACAACCAATTCTACAAAGAACCTCTAGGCAGGGAGCTGGAAAAATAAAAAGCATTTTCAAAACTTCAGAAATGAAGTGATCTCCAAAACTATTATATTTGCTCATTAACAATTGCCTCCAAGGCTAATTCCTTTTGTAAAAATGTCAAAGTGGTCCAAAAGATGTCTTTGTTTGGCTCTTCATCAGAACTGTACATATGTATAAGTTGTTGCCATCTTCTCCATAAACATATGTAACAGCAACTGTTGCATAGCCCAATTTCATCGCCCTACTCTGGGATTGGGAATTCTGTGTTTACGATCACCATTCTTCACTTACTCCTGTATGACAGGGCAAGTACAAATTCACAACACATGTGTATATTTTAGCTGTGTAGTGTTAGCGAAAAGTGCTCACATGATCTGACGCTTACATCAAGTGCAGATTTTTCTGCTACAGTATGGTGCAGTTGTTTTGTTTGTTCAGTAAGCGTAGCCATGAAATTGGACACAGGACTCAAGACAGTGGTCTTGCATTGGTCCAAAACGTCAAATGAAATGTTTATATCATTTGTATATTGGTTTGTGGTAGCACCATCTACTTGCTGTGTTGATTATGTTCTTTTGAGAACTTGTCTTGCTATTTATTATACTGCCCCGGAGTAGATTTTGCAGAATTTGGGAGACTTCAAACAGCAAGACAAGTTCTTAAAAGAACATAATCTACACAGCAAGTAGATCATGTAGATACACATGGTGTCACCGCAAACCATTATACATTGATACCTCACCATGCAATGCCTCAAATCCCACAGTTTCACTTTGGCATAATCACCAATGTATTTTACACTCTGTGTGTTAATCCACACCTGGTGTGGGAATGAGAACCTCGGTGCAGAAGTATCCACATCCATTGAAACAGCATTTATGAGAAGATACCGAACAGTTGGTGTCAGTCTGGCATTCATCGATACATCTACCCAATACTTCATTGTTACTCTCTACCACTGGGCATTCACCAACTACTTGTACTTGACCTAGGAATAACAAGTTTTACAAACAGGTTAGACTAATTATTTAATCAAACTGTGACTGAGTGTAAGATGAGTTATCATCATCATCATCATTTAGGCTGTGTTCATCCAGTGTAGGATGTAGCCCTCCTCATGAAAATTCCATTCATTTCTATTTCTTGCAGTTCTGGTCCATGTTGTTCCTGCATATACCCTGATGTCATCTCTCCATCTTCTTCTCTGTCTACCTCTTTTCCTTTTCCCTGTCCTTGGTTGCCAATCCATTATTCTTGTTGTCCATCTATTGTCATTTCTTCGGGCAGTGTGTCCAGCCCATCTCCATTTAGCTAAGTTTTATTGTCCTTGATGATGTCTCTTACTCCAGTTTTCTTTCGTATTTCTGTGCATTTAATCCTGTCTCTAATTGATATTTATGTAGCATTTGTCTCTCCATTGCCCTTTGTGCTGTGCGGAGTTTATGTTCTATCAGTTTTGTTGTTGTCCATGTTTCTGCTCCATAAGTTATTGTTGGTACATGTAGCACACACTGATCATTATACTTTTCTCCTAAGTGCCATACATTGTAGGTATGTTCTTATCACCAAGTACATGTATTCCTCTGTATCGTCCAAAGGAGCTCCAATCCTGCCTTAATCCTGGTTGATACTTCATCTTTTGTGTTGTCGTTCATTTTTACTGTTTGGCCCAGATATTTGTATTCATTGACCCTGCTGATCTCTTGGTCCTCCACCGTTATTGAGTCATCTGTATTGAAGTTTGTCATGCACTTTGTCTTTCCTTTGTGCATCTTTATTCTTCAAACCTATGTCTTTACTTTTGATGTTTACTTCATTTATTTGCACTTCTAAGTCATTAACGGAAGAGGTGATTAGAGCCACATCATCTGCAAAACGTAGATCTGTTAACATTTCTCCATCGATGTTGTACCCTTTCTCATCCAGTGACGTGTTCTTGAAAACCTCTTCCAACTCTGCAGTGAATATTTTGGGTGATATTGGGTCCCCTTGCCTAACTCCTCTGTTGATGTTTATTTCCTGTGAGACGTCTTTGTCAATGTAAATCCTTGCTGTTGCTTCAGTGTAAATATCTTCCAGTAACTTTATATATCCTTCACTGATTTCCATTTTCCTCAGAGCTTGAAACAGATATTTGTGTTCCACAGAGTCGAATGCCTTCTCGTAATCAATAAATCCCACGCACAAGTCCAGTTGATATTCGTTGACTTTTTCAATGAGTTGGTTTAGTGAGTATAAATGATCTGTTGTTGAGAAGCCTTTTCTGAACCCAGCCTGTTCTCTTGATTGATGTTCATCTAGAACTGTCGCAATCCTTTGTTGTATGATTTTTGTGAGAATTTTGTAGAGATGAGTTAAAAGACTGATGGGTCTGTAATTCTTTATGTCAACTTTGTCGCCTTTTTATGAAGAAGAATGACCTTTGCTTCTTTCCAATGTCTTGGTATCTTTTGTTCCATGAAGATTTGAAGACATGAAGATGAGTTATAGCCTTACATTATTCAGTTCAGGGCAAGCTTTTGCATTGCAACTGAACAATGACGGCCAAATTTTGTTGTAAGACAATGCTTACGAAGTTACGGAATACCAGGGCCACATTGTTCGGGGCAATTTTCTTGGGGTGAAATGCCTTACCCATTACCCTTGGCCTTAATAGGGCTAAAATTCTGCATGATCCGGCCACCAGTTTATCTCCTTTAATTGTTTTAGTTCAAATTAAATCTGTCCAGAAGGGTTGGCAGAATGTATACAGACATGACAGACAGGTGGCACAGGCACTTTGAACTGTATTTTACAAAGTCAAAAGCCCCCAAACTAGGGCCAATCCACTAAGTCATTAACTTTTAGGTGGATTGGTAGATCAGATTGGGCTATTTTCATTTTGTACTGACACTTTTGACTTTTAAATCATCATGTGATGTACATGTACCCCTCTTAAAAGTAGATTTGTCCTATTTATGGCGCTACATGATTTACATTATGAATACATTCGCGCGCGCCTGTGTTACGTGTTCAAATTTCCTGAAAAACATCACTTTGGTGGATAAATATAATCATATCTCTGGAACCCTTTATCGTACAAGCTAGTCTAAAACGGTATATTTATCCTGAATATCTACTCCTTCATGTCTTACTTATTTTCGATTGGAAAGCATTTTGCCACGTCATTTTGAGGGGTTTTAAGTCCAGTCTTGGTAAATTTTGTATGAAGATGTATACTCCTAAAGTCTACCTGATTTAGACGTACATGTAGACGCATGAGGGCTCTTTTGTTAACTTATTTCAGCAACCCGATGGCTGATTGCTAAGTCCAAAACGGATTTGGGAAGTGTACATCCTGACCAACACACTGCTATTACAAACTTTGTGATTGGACATATTTTACCAACGTCATTTTTGAGTTGAACTTCAGACCAATACAAAGTTATTTTAGCTTCAAAACAGCTGTTGATTAAACGTGTGTTTCACAAACCTCCGCGGTGTCAACTCTGAAACTAAAACACATTTTTCTAAAATGGTAAGATCATGTACATGTACTAATTGAAGGGTTTAAAGGCACTGAACATGTTTGGTAATTATCAAAGACCAGTATTGTCACTCGGTGTATCCCAACATATGCATACAATAACAAACCTGTGAAAATTTGGGCTGAATCGGTCATCGAAGTTGCAAGAAAATAAAGAAAGAAAAAACACCCTTGTTGCACAATTTTGTGTGCTTTCAGATGCTAATAAAAGGCTTCATGCATGAAGTCTTTTATTATTTTAGTGAGAAGTTACCTCTTTCTCAAAAACTACGTTACTTCAGAGGGAGTGGTTTCTCACAATGTTTTATACATGTACTATCAACAGCTCTCCGTTGCTGGTTACCAAGTTAGTTTTTATGCTAATATATATTTTGAGTAATTACCAAACGTGTTCATTGGCTTTAACTGGCAAAACTTATAATTATGAACAGAATCAGTAATGTATACACTTTCATCTCGTGAACATTTTGTTCTAAGATTAAGAAAGTGTCACACATTTTAAAAATGGCAAGATACGTTTTGCTTCACTGTTGAAAATTTTGCACTGGCTGTGTGTACGTTTTTGCGTGTGGCGATGACATGGACGGACTGTACACCACCAATGGTACAGAGTTGAATGGCACGAGTTTTAAGCAACATCTTTGCTCTTTGTTGTGTTTATAATGTGTTGGAAAGTTGGGTAACATTTCATGAGTGAATTATGTATAATAAATAAAACAGTAACATGTCACATTTCCCTCTCTGCCTCAAATTATTTGCATTAATAACGTGAGCCTTAGTTACGCGGAATTAAAACATCCCAGTCTGCATAATGTGGTATCTACCACGAAACTGTTTAGGCACACGCGGACCCCACACGCTTTGTGTGCGTGTAATCTGGGCCCAATTTCATAGCGCTGCTTAACGGTAAGCAAATTTTCGTGCTAACTGAAGCAGAGAAATTTGCTTAAGCCTTAGTGTATTTCACAGGTTATCAAAAATATACGGCGGCCATCTTGCACGTTCACAAGTTTTGCATTGTTACATCAGTCATCATTCATTTTTGTGCAGTAAGCACCGGAAGGTTAGCATGCCTTTTCGTGTGCTTACGGTTAGCAGTGCTATGAAAAGAAACTCGTACGTAAGCACAGAATCGGCCGTTAAGCAGCTCTATAAAATTGGGCCCTGTAGATAGTGTACTGACTACTGTTACTGTAGTGTACTGTTGTTACTGTTTAGTGTTGACTGTTACTGTTATTAGTGTTAACTGTTACTGTTAGGTTAGGTATGGGAAAATAAGTTTACAAATTTGTACACGACAAATTCATATATGCAGTGTCACTACATACCAAAATTAGCTGGGATCGAGATACTCTATGATGAGGTTATGTTGGAGAAAATATTGATGGCCAAACAACTTCACGGAACCAGGAGGAGAGGATGCAGAGTGGGATTGGAGTATTTTGTAGTGAAAAACAACAACGGGTAAATACCGCGCCACGCGTAATTCCTGGACAGCGCCACCAATAGTCGAAAAACCACCCTGTCCATCCACAGTCCCAAGACAGCGGCCTGCGCCAGACCCAGACCCAAAATAATGGAGACAATTGTATTGATAAACTTATAATATTATACTTTTAATGATAGAAGCTTATAATATTAAAGCATCTAATGAAATATCCCGAAATTAAGCATTTTTGTGTAATAATAAGAATGGTTATTACGCTCATTGTGGAGCTTGGTCATTTTAGGCACAGACTGGAGTGGAGGGGAGCTTGTTGAAAATTGCGTAATGGTGCGTAAACAAGGGGAGATGAAGTTGGGTCGAATGAATACACAGGGAAATAAAGAGGCAAAACACCCAAAGCGAAAGAACAGGGCACATTGCGGCTGATTCTTGACATGTACAGATGAAATGGCGAGCTGCAAGTGGTGATTTCAAATCTTTTTCTGACTCGGGTACAATTTCCACGGGCCACTTTGAATCAGGGTCAATCATACGCGAAGTGTGCAGTGGAGTAAAATGGGAAGGGGGCACAGGGGGGGCACGTGCCCCCGATTTATGTCAATGCCCCACCCCCATTTGAAATCTGAACTTAGACTAGTAGAATTACCAAAACAGCTACCTGGGTATCTATGTTACAGAAATAGATAATTATTGTAGAAAAAATTTTTTATACATTGAGTTATAAGCCTAAGTAGGCCCCCTCCATGATAAATGCAGTTAATTTTATAAACTTTTATGGAGGGGACCTACCTAGGCTTATAACTCAATGTATAAAATTGTTTTTCTATATACAATAATTATCTGTTTCTGTAACAATAGATACCCAGGTAGCTTTCCCATATGGGGCCCATAAGGGATGGGCCAACATATGGGCCCCCTGTGGGTTAACCCATAATATGGGCCCCTGCTGATCCTGCACCCGGATTCATATGGCCCCATATGGGTCCCACATGGGCCAACATAACTGCCCCATATGGGGTGACCCATATGGGCCCCACTGGTCCTGCACCCAAGATTCATATGGGCCCCATATGGGTTGGCCCAGATTACCCATGGGTCCCATATGGGTCCCACATGGGCCAACTTATGGGCCCCATATGGGGTAACCAATATGGGCCCCACTGGATCCTGCACCCAAGATTCAAATGGGCCCCATGTGTGGCCCATCAGATAACCCATATGGGATACACGTCTGAGTGGGGCCCATCTGGGAAGAAATCAACCTGGGTAATTATCCCATATGGGTATTACCTTGGATTCGTATGGGCAATCTGGGCCAATATGGGGGTCCATTTGGGTGGCGTAGAGGCCCATATGGGCCAGCCCAGATAGCCTTATAATTAAATCATTCAAGTACTTATTAATGTTGATGAGTAGTCCAATTTTATGAACATACATGTATACTAATCTACAACCACATTAGCTAAATACAAACTTTACTACTAGTCAGTTATAACATGGCGTATATACATCTCCCTACATGGCATGTATTATATAAAATTATGTAGTCCATGAACTGATTAAGACTTACAGTCGTGGTTAACAGCTTTTTAATCAAACATTTCAATAATATGGTAATTAGCATGTTTTCAATGAAAGCGTCTAATTGTAAAGTTTATAATTTGTCTTATAGACGAATATCTTACAAAAAGTACAAAAACAACTTTATACAGAGCTATATTTCACTGAATTGTTATAACAATTATCAATGAAAACACACTACTTCAATGCCCTGTCCCACAAATTTGCATATTGTCAATATGGTTTTGCCCAGGTCTTACCCATATCGTACCCATATGGGTCTTTGCATACCCACAAATCTTGCTTTAGGTCGTTCCCATAGGATAACTAAATGAACCCTTTCATATCACTGCCCAAAAGGGATTGCTTATGTAGGTATCTCCTATGATATTCCGGCTTTCCCATTATTGATTCACCCAGGTTTGTCCAGAGAAAATTGCAAAACCCATGGGAAGGACCATAAACCCTTGGGCTTGCTAAACTAAACAAATCTATTCTAAACTAGAATATTAACCCCGTTAATGGCTGAGTTCCCCCATGGCTGAGGCCTTTCTCTGAATTATCTTTGCCTAGGTCTTTCTAATACGACTCCCGTATGAGCCTTCCTGCCCGTATGGGATTGTCCATTTTTGGTCTTTAGCGTATTCAGCCAATGTGAATGCCCACATTTTCCAAACATGATACAGATATGGGCCTTTGCATTATTCTGCCCATTATGGGATTGCCCATGTTTTTCCCATAATTATGATACCAATATGGGTCCTTGCACATTTTGCCCATTATTGCCCATATTTTCCCAATAAATTATGTGATTCCCCCTTATGGGCCCTTGCATATTCTGCCCATATCCCTTTCAGTACCAACACATATTCGCTACTTATGCCATGGTGACCAGAGACATTTCCTTGACATGGCTAACTGGTGACCAACACTATTTTGCAAAGTTTCAGGTTACAGCGCCCTCACAAGGCAGATTGGGGTTAGCCTAGGTCCTAGTCACATAATGCAAGTTGAGCAAGCAATAACATATTACTGTTTCCTTTGGCATATTGCCTTGGACTAAATCATTGCCTTTAACATATATTTGAGGTATGGTATTATGACCACTCAACACACAATTGAGTAGTTTAAATGTTTAAGCTAAACATTTGTCAAGTAGCTGTTCATACCAATCTGCATGAGACATATTTTTGATACGTTAAATAAACATAAGGTTTTAAGAAATTACTTTTGAAACAGCATCCTCCCCCCCCCCCCAAACCCGCCCAAAATTAAATAACAATTGGTTGAGCCTCACAGATACTGGGAGTTGGTGACTATACCCATGTTGATCAATTGGTTAAGGCGGCCATTTAGATTGTTGGCAAATTATGAATCCTCCAAAAAAAAAAAAGGTTTTAATTAATTTTTTAGGAAGCACCCCCCCCCCCCCCCAACCCGCTCCTAGGATAGGACATTAAATATAAACAAGAGAGTTTGGATTACGCACAATAGGCCTATGACTTATAAATAAATGAGTGGTAAAATCAATAGTTTTATTTATTTCTACATTTAATGACAAAGAAGGAACTGACATAAAATAACATTAAATATTGCCCATTTGTAAATGTCCGCCAAGCAATTTGGTTTTGGTCCGTATCTCCGTCTATGAGCCTCACATACATAAATTATAATTGCCATGGTGGTTCAGTCGCTTTAAAAAGGCGGCCATTTTGATTATTATAACATTAAAAATAAACAAGAGAAGTTTGATTAAGCACAATATGAACGTTACTCGAACAAAATAACTCATAAAATTTATGTTTTACCTATCATTAACCAATATGTCAAGAAGGAACTATACAAAAATATTTCCAAAGTGCTATACTTGTTTTTTCAACGTACCATCCTCCCCCCCCCCGCCTCAATGTTGGAAACTTGAATGTATTAAGGATCCAGGAACCCAACAAGACACATAATTAAGTAATTGCATCAGTCGGTTAAGGCGGCCATTTTAATAATAAAAATGGCCGCCAACCAATTTGGTTTTGGCCCGTAACATAAAATATGGCGAGGTTTTCAGGATGCAGGAACCCAATGAGACCAAATACAAACAATGTCGGCCATTTTGATTATTGTTAAATTTGTTTCTGAAACCTTAAATAAACATAATGTTTTAATAAATTCCTTTAGGATTGCACATTCAATAAACAGAAGAGAGTTTTGATTACGCACAATAGGAACTGGACAAAAATTACTCCTCAAATCAAATTTACACCTATCATGAAGCAATATGTAAAGAAGGAACTAACATTACATTTTGCCAAAGTGCTATACTTGTTTTTTCTAAGTACCATCCCACCCCCCCCCCCCCCCGCCTCAATGTTGATTGTTGACAGGCATGCGATTGTGGGATTCAACATTGTAGCGGGGGGGGGGGGGGGGGGGTTGTTCCGAAAGTATTGAAAATTATTCGCCTGGTGTGGAAATTCTCCAATCATGGTATAACAGGTTTACACATTGTTTACTATTTTTTCCTATTAGAGGTGGAACTGCATACAACACAGTCACGTTTCTTCCCGCCAACATTCGGACCCGGAAAGTGCTGAGTTGAAAGGGCGTTTGAAGCACTTGACACTTGACGGGCATGGTCAACTGGGTTGTTCTCGAAGCTTGAAATAAGTGCCTCTATCACCTTGACCCGAAAATCCAAAGTAGACAAGCTCTTGTTTGTATGGATGCTGTTGTATACGATTAGCATTAAGCAAACATATGTCTAGGATTGTCATAAATACACGTTTCCACCATTTGAATGTTTTGTGGGTATGAGTATAGTACGTGCATAATTGTGCTGCCAGATCCGTGCCCCCCATGTATTTATTGTAATCCTCGACTATGCACGGTTTTTTGATATGACGAAGTCCTGTTGAAGTTTCCGGCTCCGAATCTTTTTACTAGTGACACTGCAATCGCCATAGTTTGAGAGGAGAGTGACACGTTTTGTGTCCTGCCACATAACGCATAACGCATAACGCATAACATAACGCATAACACATAACACATAGTTGGCCTGCTTTCTGATAAAATTTGGGATCTGCACCGCTTTTCATAGCAAATTTCTTGGAGTTTGCTACGTCGGGTATCCCTAGGGTGGTATAGCGCACAGTTCCACAAGCTCCGAATCCTAGCTCAGACAACTTGGAGAACAGAGCCGGGCTACTAAACCAATTGTCCATGTAGATGCAATGTCCTTTATTTTCGAGTCCCTGCAAAAGGTTCAATACTACGTTGCCTGGTGCCCCTATTTCGGATGGATGGTTTGTCTCAGGATCACTTACAGAGGACTGTCCTTGTGGGGACCTGGGCTGCGATCCTGTGAACAACTCCCAGGCACATGTGTACCCTGTGTCGGATTCGTTCAATGAGAAATATTTCAATCCCCATTTTGCGGCTTTTCTTGGCATGTACTGCTTGAAGCTCAGTCGTCCTTTGAATTTGACCATCGTCTCGTCCGGTGAAAGGCTTCGTCCCGGCTGGTACACCCGGAGGAATGATGGTAGTACAATGTTTAACAGTGGGCGTAATTTAGCAAGTTTGTCACGGGGAGAGTCGCCCTCGACATCTCTGTTATTGGCGAGGTGAAAAAATCTTAGGATTGCAGTAAATCGGTTACGAGCCATGGTTGCTGAGTACAGGGGACTTCGTAGAATTTCAGACCTGGACCAATGCATGGAGTAACGAGGCCTTTTGTTGATTCCCATGCAAAGAAGTAGGGCCACGAATGCCATCATTTCAGGTACATCAGTTGGTCTCCATGGACACTTATTTTCTGCCCCCGCTCCCAATATTTGTTCAGCATAACGATTAGTCTCTAGTACCATCATCTGCCACACTGCTTCACAAAAGTACAGTTTGAAGATTTGTATGGGGGAGAACGAACTTAAGTCTTCTGTAGCCCCGGTGTTTGCTGTAAATTTAACAGGCGGTCGCCGTGTGTAACACTAGTTGGCTTCACGCCATCCACACCTGAAATTCGGCTTATTCTTCTTGTTCTTCTTACCCTTCTTAGAACAGGTTAATGTTGGTGTTGATGTCGAGGCCCTCGGCTCTGTATCCTCACTGTCTTCTGACGTGTCCGAGTCATAAAGTGGCGAATCCTCGTCAGATGACATTTCTGAACCACTGTCTGCGAAAATGTCTTCCAAAATTGTTTTATTTTCATCGTCCATGTTGTCAGAATGATCTCTTACTCGAGAATGCTTAACGATCCCGCTTACATTTTAAAACTTGCGACGCTTCAGGGCACACGCGGCCAGCTTGTTGCCGTGGGGATGGACGCAGGCGATTGAGGGGGCTATTAACATTTTGATAACTTACTTTTTGTCGATGTGCCACAGAGGCTCATTGGTCACCAAGAATGCAAATAATTACGTGCCATACGGACTCATTGGTCACCAAGTGGGATGTTGTTTTGAGCCGCTATGGCACGGCGGTACTGAAAGGGATATGAGCTAGCACATGTTTCCCCCATGATACCCATATGGGACACAGCATATTTTGCCCATTATAGGCCACTAATTTCACAAGATTCACATTCCATTGCGGCATACATTTTTTTTTTGCGGTGGGTTTTGGACGTCATAATTATATTCCTCATTAATCCGTCATTTTCATGAAATAATGCAGCTCTCAACGTAAAAAAATTCTGTCTGCGTGGACGCAGATTACGCATACCGCAAAACGCGCCAATTAATTTGTATCGCACTTTTTGGTCACAGTATCTTAAACGCAACGCACGATATGCGCGTCATGCATCCTGCGTCTTACACGCGAATGTGCGCGTACGCACGGCAGACACTGTGAGAAGACGAACGGGTATTTTTTTTAACGTTGGGAGCTGCATTATTTCACGAAAATGACGGATAATTGATAATTGACGTCCAAAACCCACCGCCAAAAATGTATGCCGCCATAGATTGTGAATCTTGTGAAATTAGTGGCTTCTTGCAGGTAAGATTTGACTTATGACATTTTGTCCGCCCCAGAAATGGTACCTGATATCCAGGACGTCACTGTAGTGTATTACGAAAGTGAAAGGCCACCATCATTATTAGGCACATTTTATTTTTTCATTTTCAGCGCGTTACCTTGTTCACGTGACTTTTTAGCGCGTCAATGAAGAACCAGCAGGATTTTTGTGCACGGCTAATGGCGCGTATGTACGCGCGTCCAATCTAGGTATTATGGTCATGCCACGTGTCTGACGCGGTACCATCGTCTCACTGCCGTATCCTGCACAATGTGTATAAACCTTTCTATAGACTGTGCAAGTCTCGCGCGTAAGCGAACTTCCCGGACCATTGTGGTCCCAACCATATGGAGTTTTATGCTCTGGCAAGATTTTGTTTCGTCTATTATTTTAGTTTAACGTACTTTATGACCATGAACAATTGTTGTTGGGAATGTAGTACTAAGTGATACAAAATTTGAAATTAAAATCAATTAAACAATATAACGAAGAAAACCCAAGAATTAAACTTGAACTCTGCTTCCGGTTACTTGCAAAAAATTAAACACCAAATTTGTTTTGGTCGCGCGATGATAATCATCAGACGCTGTAATTGTCAGACGCTAAGCCTTTTCATTGCAGTCTACGTCTACGGTTGTCGAGGCGTCAGCGTCCTCTTTAAACTGCGTCACGCGTTACGCCCGTGCGATCATTGCGCGTCTGCGTTTAAACCTGCTTTTACTGGTTGCACTTACTCAGGCGTGGATTTACAAAAGGGGTTCCTAAAAAGTTAAGATCAAAATAAGCATCATTATCCAAGAGTTTTTAGTTTGTTTCAACAAAAACTAACAAACGTTTTGTGTGTTTATTATGAAAGCTAAAACTCGTTTTATACAAACTGTAATGATTATTTTTGTTTGTCAGATTTTTTCATAGATCTAATTTAAAAACAGTGATTTGATTTCAAAAACAAGTATGTTCTTCGCATGACGTGTTTTCTCGCTCCGATATGCGCGAGACTTGCACAGTCTATTGCAACGTCACAGCCTGAGTTTTTGCCAACCGACACGAGGTTGGAAAACTATGGGAAGCCATAATTGCAATTAAAAAACAGATAGCCATAGTTTGTAGCAATGTTACACAAATATTCAAAAATAGTATTGAATTTGTTGGAAACAAATCAAACAATCATGAAAGGTATTTCAGTTCATGAATCTTTACATAAAATGTTGAATTTGGTCACAACATTTTTTAACACGATTGAATGTTTTGCTAACATTCGGCCGTCCATGCCAACCGGCGCACTTTGGAAAGGTCTATAGACCCATTGCACAACGCGCAGCGCACATACACGTGCGTCTCCTATCCGCCATTTTGGGTGTCAAAACATGCACAAAAGGAATGGACTCCCCCCAAAAGGCAGAATTGGTAGGCGCGCATTGTTCGGAGGTGAGGTGCGTAAACACATGTACAATCCTTTTGTTCACGTTTTGACACCTAAAATGGCGGACAGGAGACGCGCGTGCAAGTGCGCTGCGCGTTATGGGCCTACTCTTTTATACCAGCATCAACGTGACTGTTATAAGTTTACATTGTTTTAGTCAATTAAACTAGGACGAAAATTTTCGTAACAATGTTTTATTTAGTCTTCATTTCAGAATCCAAAGGTATTTGAAGGCCTAGATTATGAATTAATCATTAGAAGCTGGAGTTCAAGTTGGTAGATAAGGGCACCCGAAAACCAAAACGGTAGGGAAACATGCTGTACAGGACTGTGATGGAAAGTTAGCTATAGAGGCTTAAGTGTTTTTATAATAAACAAAGAGCCCCGCGAAAAGAAAGGATGCCCCGTTATGAAAAAACATTGTGTACAAATATTTCTTTTCTTCAGAGTTTCTCTTTATCTTTCGAACCTGTGGGCCAAGCCGTTTGTACAATTTAAGAGTAAACACTTTTAAAGTTAAGACTTTTTATAAGATGAAAACGGTAAAATACGGGTGCATTAACAACATGCTAATAAAACTGCATACAGTTATAGCCACTCAATTTGCAGTCACTAACGAGGGGTTTTCTACCAGTATAGTGAACAGAACTTTTTTTAAATACAGTTTTTGTATAAACAATTTGCTAAGCATTTTATGAAAGAGATCGGATGATTCCTTCGGTGTAGGCCTATACCCTAAATAAAGTTAAGCACTGACTGACATTATTTATTTGATTTTATTGTAAGTACTGTAAATATATTTAATTTCCATCTAAATCTTTGCCGTAAACGTAGTTGGGAATACTTATCAACATAGTTTTGGTTTTGTTCTTTCAGTGAAGACGCATAATACGCCTCTCTTAATATTCATGCATGACGTCATAATTCATACTTAAAATGAGGCTATAGGCGCGCGTCCGCCACCCACTTGCAGTGGCTGCGCCTATGGCCTCGTTTTGGGTTAGCATTGTGACGTACTCTTGCATAAATATTAAGAGAGGCGTATAGACAGCCAGGACACGTGTCTACCCTTGCACTGAATACAATAGGGATGAGGCTCCTTTCAAACGGTCACCATTTGCATAGAGTCTCAAATTGGGGACAGCAGTGAACAGAAGCATTATCTAACTCTGTTTTGTCACAGTAATGGGACACTTGCATAATGCAATACAAATGAAGCATGATGTCGAGGTTCTATACATGCACATGGCAGATCCATGCAAAGGGTGAATATAGCTTTTATAGTTTTTCTTATGGAGATCACCATGAGACAGCAGCGAGGCAAGATGTCTTTTCCCCACTGAAATTTATGCTGGCAATGTCTGCTGACAAGGGGGCTCAATATAAGGCCAGCTAATTTATTGAGAGAACTGTGTGGCATAGTGGAAAGCACTACAATACAGGCCACCAACTGAGGAACATAACTGCAAGCAATAATTGGAAATGAAAACCATAGCTACGTAGGACTTATTCTACAGGTGCTACATGTCAGGCCGATAAGTAAGGGTGATGATAGTATTTCTTTTTATTTTATGAGGACTTTGTTTTGATACCCGACTTTGAAGACTTAACGATCCTCACAAGAATTTGCATATTGAAGATTTTGATGTTTCGAAGATTAAAGGTAATTCAGGTACGGATCCAGGATTTTTAAAACACAACGGCGCAACCAGGATTTTGTATTAGAGGGTAAACGAAAAATGGGTGGGGTCCATGGGCTGGCCTTACGGCCCCTGGTGGGGTCCAGGGGCGAATCCCCGGTGGGGGTTCAGGGGCCGAAGCCCCCTGAAGCTCTGAGCCCTTGGCGTTCTGTGGGGTGAAAAACCAAGCCTCCATGTGCCTAAAACAGAGAAATAGACACACTTTTATAGGAAATCAGATCCATATAAATCTTCTAAATTCCATGGAAAATTTTCTGTAACATTGATGGTGGGATTCAGGGGTGAGGCCCCGGTGGGGGTCCGGGGGCGAAGCCCCTGGAAGCTCTGAGCTTTTGGCGTTCTGTGGGGTGAAAAATCAAGCCTCCATGTGCCTAAAACAGAGAAATAGACACTCTCTTATTGGAAATCAGATCCATATAAATCTTCTAAGTTTACTGGAAAAATTTCTGTAACATTGATGGTGGGGTCCAGGGGTGAGGCCCCGGTGGGGGTCCAGGGGGCGAAGCCCCCGGAAGCTCTGAGCTTTTGGCATTTTGAGGAGTGAAAAATCAAGCCTCTGTGTGCCTGAAACCGAGAAATAGACACACTTTTTAAGCTCTTTTGATCCATACCAATCTTCTAATTTTACTCAAAGAAAATGTTAATCCCACAAATCTCGCGTTTGGATCTGGTCGCTGCAATATCTGGTTTCATGCATATTCATTCAAAAAATAGCTTAGTGTAGTCTTTACACTTGAATGTCAGAACGACATGAAATATATTTTATCCAGGACAAATCGGCACGTCAGGTTTCAAACGCTTATGTTATCGTGCAAATCTAAGCAATTACAAGTGACATATCATGAAAGATTCATTTTGGCAGAAAGAAACAAATTTGATAGGCATAGGATGAAAAAGAAATCCATCCTGCCGCTGGGGGGAAAGACACCACACACACTTGTGGCTACCAGCTATAAGTTGAAAGCAATGTTGAGCGCTGTTATTGGTGTATTTGGCGATCGGAGATCGATACCATGATGACTTGGGAAAATCACGTGCCAGCAAAAATTACTACATAGGTATAGGTGGCCTAGTTAGAAAAGTTAAACTAATCCCACAAAAGTTTCAACTTGTCATTACCATTGATTTCGAAAAGTCATAAGAGATGTAAACAAAAAGGCCTGGACGGGATCGTGTACATAATTATAACAAAGAGAACTAATTGGGCGAAAAGCAAATTTGCATGAACAGTCTAAAACAAAATTAACACAAATTTGTTTTATTTGTCATTTTCATTGGAACTTGTAGACCTAGTTTCCATTGTTATGTTTAGTAAGAATTTTTGAAGAAACCGTTTTGAATTATAGTTAGGCCTAAGCTGAAATATTTAATTGATGTATTGAACATTTTGTTTAAAAGAGTATACAATAAAGAACACAACCCTTTTACAGGACTCTGTAACGACAGTTTCCGTCCGTCCGTCCGTCCGTCTGTCCGCATTCAGTGTGAACATTAAAGTTTTTGTATGAAGCTTCAACGTTGAGTTGTTTTATGGAATCTAACATCCCTAAGTGAGATCAGAACAGTGACAGCCATGTTTTTTGTTTGTTTGTGTTCTCAGTCATGTTTTTAAAGAAATTTTGAAGTTTTGGGGAACACAAAAATGCTTTGGCTAAACGTTCTCCACTGGTCTTTCAAGAGCCAAAGTCACGAGTAAATGTTGAAGTTTTAAAACTGACTTATAACTTTGACTTACACCCCGGCAACATAACAACAGACACCCAATGCACATTGTACAGTCACACTAAGAATGAAACTTAAGATTTTTCATCGGTTCCAGATGAGTGAGTTAAAGCAATGAGATACATTGAATGTCCATAAAACTCCGTATTGCAATGATGTATAGATTTGAAATTTATATCAAATTTTGCTACTGACATGCAGATTGGTATGAAAGAATAAAAATCATCGGTGAAACCTGTTCCAGATAAACTAGCCAAAACAAAAGAAACACTTATGTCCATAACTCCTTACTGCAATGATGTATAATCGACATGAAAAGCTTGAGTGGCCATAACTCCTGCTTCCAGTGATTTATCAATTTAAAACTTGGGTCAAATATCGCCAATGATTTGTTGATTCATATCAACGAATTATTAGTCATTGGTTTTTTATCGGGCGCACGATCGGCAGCTCGCATGGCAGCGCGCTGTTCTTCATTGGCGCTGATGCTTGGCCTTAGATATTCGGCATGGGCATAATACACGCCATTCAGACTGACACTACTAGACCACACCTTAAAATACTCGGTTAAATTTCACGAAATAATGTCGAAACAAAGCGAACCGAATACTGAACGATGCATTCTGGGACGGAAAACAACATGGCGCGGAGAGATCGTACACCACTGGGAATGAGGTTGGCCCAGAGTCACCCCTCTCACCCCCCCCTCCCGCCAACCTCGTTCAATCTTGTGATACATTTAACTGTATGCATTTAGGGTGACCATTAGTTTTGGTGCAAGACGTTGTTGTTCATTATCACGCAACTATCGCAATCACACACCTATCGCAATCACGCAACTATCGCAATCACACACCTATCGCGATTTAACGCCCCCCGTGCATCTAATTTATGACTATCGAACAATAGCGGGCGCTGTTGGGAAACTTCCAGATCACCACCACACATGGGCGCACCACACTAAATTTAGCATTGGTTCCTATGGGAGCTTATTTAGTACGGTGGCCCACAACTGTCACGGCAAAACCAAAAGCGCCACGGCAAAACCAAAAGCGCCACGACAAAACCAAAAGAGGCACGGCAAAACCAAAAGCGCCACGGCAAAACAAAAAGCGCCACGGCAAAACAAAAAGCGCCACGGCAAAACAAAAAGCGCCACGGCAAGACCAAAAGCGCCACGGCAAGACCAAAAGCGCCACGGCAAAACCAAAAGCGCCACGGCAAAACCAAAAGCGCCACGGCAAGACCAAAAGCGCCACGGCAAAACAAAAAGCGCCACGGCAAGACCAAAAGCGCCACGGCAAAACCAAAAGAGCCACGGCAAAACCAAAAGCATGCGGGTTAAAGGTCGAAAGGAGTCGCGATCTGTGGAAGAAAAAACAGTACATGTATCGTGTAGGACTATACCTCATCCTACACCATTGAACTGTGTACAAACCGAGCACTCTTTCGAACTGTGTACAAACCTTGTTATGCCTTGTTATTTCTTTCCGCAGATCTTGCAGCAATTGTATCGTGGGACGTCCTGTAACCTCTCTGCGCGCGATGTAAACAGTCCATAGATACAATTTTTGTGGTTTGACTTACCAAGCAAAGAGTCTCCTCTCCTTTTGACCAAAACTTAGAAACATGCAAGGCTCCACTGGTTAGTTGCACTTGTAAGTGCAAAAAGTTGTGGTATTTTAGGCATTTCTACAAGGTAAAAACATATCTGTCGAATTTGGCCACCGAAAAAGTGTCATCAAACACTTTTTCAATTCACAATTCACGATGATCAAATCATGTGACTGAACATTCTGCTGAGCATTCTGGGGAAAAAATACAGAGGCTTAAATAAGCCATGAGCCTTATATTATTTTCTAATTAGTATGGGTGAAATCTGGACTACATGGTATATTCCATTTTACTCATCAGCTTGTCCTCAAGAAATGGAAAAGCCACGAACACATGCAATTCAGTATTTGTTTTACTACACACATACACATGTAGATCCTTGTCATTTGGAAAAAACAGTCACAATAAACTCAAAATAGATATTGGAAATTTTCACCCAACAAATTTGAATCTGAGAACGACTTCAGACATGAGGCATTTCTCAGGCAACTGACAGCGCACAATGCTATGCTTTTTCTTTCAATATTTTCTTGCAACTTGTGACTTTTATTGTATCTTTATTGATAATTTGGCCTACAAATCAGCATTACGCTGACAAAAACCAATCTATGACCCAACCTTTAGGTATCAAGGGGGGGGGGGGGGGGGGTCGACCATGTGCCGCCTGAACGTGTGTACACATTACGTGGGCCTAAAGATCAACTGCACACCGCGCGTGCTGACCATTTATTTTTAACCTATCCCATGAATCACCGCGACTCCTTTCGACCTTTAACCCGCATGCTTTTGGTTTTGCCGTGGCTCTTTTGGTTTTGCCGTGGCTCTTTTGGTTTTGCCGTGGCGCTTTTTGTTTTGCCGTGGCGCTTTTGGTTTTGCGTGGCTATTTTTGTTTTGCCGTGGCGCTTTTTGTTTTGCCGTGGCGTTTTTTGTTTTGCCGTGGCGCTTTTGGTTTTGCCGTGGCCCCTTTTGGTTTTGCCGTGGTGCTTTTGGTTTTGCCGTGGCGCTTTTGGTTCTGCCGTGGCGCTTTTGGTTTTGCCGTGCCTCCTTTGGTTTTGCCGTGGCGCTTTTGGTTTTGCCGTGGCGCTTTTGGTTTTGCCGTGACAGTTGTGGGCCACCGTACCTTCGGCTAAATATTCCTTCAATGTGCCTTTATGCTTGTGCTTATTAGTGGACTGCAGGTGAACGTGCCCCGGTAAAACAGACCAAAACAAAAGAATAATGACACAGAAAGAAGGGGGAGAGAGAGAAGCGAGTTGAGGAAAGGGTAAAGCAATTTACAATAAAACAAATACCTGTGCACATCTTCGCGTTTGTTACCGTAATGACTATACCGCGAAGCATGTTCCAAAATTAGACACAGGCCGATCGTTTTAATCACTGAAACCGGAAAACTGTTGACTGAAAGCCCATTCCAACACTAAGGTACAATTTGATGAAGAGACATTCATTTTGAGATGGGCTCAACGTCGAAGTTGATGCCTTGAACGAACATGCCGGCGATTGAGAGATCTCGTCGGCGGGTTTGACCAAATAGGCCTATATCGTAAACAGGATTAACCTTTATACGGCAGGAAGTAAAATTACTCCAACAAAAAATCAGGTGTTTTATCCAAACCGAAAATCTGGTTCGTGATAAATCGCGTGCCTTACGGTTTTCTGAAAAAGCAAAACATCGGCTAAACTTGATGGTTTCTTTTCTGGGCCGTCCTACTGTCCTGGAAAACCTTTAGAGTCATGTTCGAGTCTATTTTAGCCAAAGTAGCCCAACGAAATTGATGTTTCCCTCTAAGGAAGGGCCACCGGGTGCGCACTTCATCAGGAAAAAAGAAATAAATTAAAGTCAAATAGATATAGCGAATTCGGAATTATAAATGTTCACAGATTTGCACATAACTTACATGGTATACATATGATCATGGTGGAGAACTTTCCTTGAAATAGTTTTGCTTGAAATGCTATAGTTTTTAGAAAAATGAGTAGGCCTAAAACAATTATTCTTTATCACTGGTGATAAAATCCAATGTTTGAAAACAGTGAAACATTTTTTTTCCCTACTGTTTTTGCACAGGTTTTTTCTGTTGTGTATAATTTTTATGTTGGGTTACATCAATTGTGGATACTGGTCTTTGACAATTACCAATGTTGTAAAAATGGCAACATGAACGATGTATTATCAATAATTGTTCTGCCTTCTTCATATAATGTGTCTTCAAACTTAATTCCACAGACAACAATTTGTATTGGAATTTAGGATTGACAAATACCTCGGAATTACAACTGTGTCTTACCTGACACAACGTTCCGCAGTTTTCAAGGAACTTTCTGAGTATTGACCGCTGGTGGCGTTGTGTAAAAAGGTTTTTGGTATAACGACCGACGATTGCACTTGGACCTGGAGATTGATAGAGCCGCGTGACGGGACGTTGTGTACTACTGCATGCCTTTGCATCTTGAAGAAACATACAAAAAACGTGCGTTGTTAGTGGAGGCACCAGAAATTCAAATACAAATCCTGACTTCAAATTCTTCAAATTTCCGAAAAATTTACATATTCAGAAGCAGTTGTTGAGAATTATGAAGACAACGAGGTCGGACTTCAAGTTATCGAAGTGGAGTTTGATTATGTAAAACTCACTTCACTGGGGATTGTCAGAATATCCAATCCAAACTGAAGTCCGAACTTGGAATACACCTGAAGAAGGACGCCGTACCGACCATAAATGCACCAAACATTCGTGGGCCGAACAGCCGACCACCGAAAAGGACCAAAACGCTCGATCAAGGTGTAACAGAAAAAAGGGAGAAGAAGAGTAAATTGCTAACGTGTTTTTTTTATATGTCGAAATTAGACTGTTTATTCGTTCTGTTGTATACGTCGATGCTCTTTCTGTTTGCACAATCTGCAGATTGCACTTTGCAGATGGGCAGCTCAGTCTGCAGATGGGCAGCTCAGTCTGCAGATTGAGTAAAATCTGCTGATTGTGCACATTCGGAGATTGCGCTTAACACACACCCATACTACAAGCGTGGACGCACAACTTGCGGTATATTTTTGACTTACTGTAAGATAACATTAAGGATGAAAGCACGTATGGACATTGACCATACACACAAAGATCTACGAGATAATTAAAATTCATGTCACAGACGTCCTCATGACCAAAATAATACGCGTTGATAGACTGCGCATGTACTTGAACTTATTTTGCCAACCGAGGCTGGACAATATTAAAAGTCACAACTGCAAATCAATAACAGATGCAACAGTTTGTAACAATGTTTCCCAAATATTCAAAAATAGTGTTGATTTTGTTGGAAACAAAGCAATCAATCGTGGGAGATATTTTATTTAACTAAAAGTTGGCAGGAAAGGTTTAATCTGGTCGAAACATTATGTTAACACGATTGGATGTTTTGCTAACATTCGGCCGTCCATGCCAACCAGCGCGGTTTGTTTATCAACAATGTTTATCTAAAAATTAAGTTTTACGTGTGTGCAAATCTGTTTCTTCAAATACCGTTTAACGAATGTTTTGGTATAAACATTATACTTCATTGTTGGGAAAGTATATACATTTTGGCGATGAATGAAAGTAAAATAAAGTTAACTACTCAACGGAGAAATAAGACTTGACCTCAGTTTTCGGTATTTGAAAAAGAATTAAGAATTTTGCCCAACTGCGTTATCATTATTTAGGGCGTGGGTCACAAATGGGATATCAAACATCGGTCTTTTCAAACATCCTTTACTGCATGGTTTTTATTAGCGTTAAATCGTCTGGCAACACGTATCCTCGTCCCAAGTGTTAACTATTATTGAACACAATGTTATTTGTGTAGTATACACAAATTGAAATGTTATTTGTAAAACGTTTTTATGAGTTTTTTTTTGTAACTAATTGTGTAGTACCGCGTACATTATAAAAAAGGTCTTCGTTCGACTTGTTTTCACGTTTTCAAAACGCGCGAGAATTGCACAGTAAACAAAGTTGCTGACGGGAAAATAAACTCTCGTCACGCACTGATTCTTAGGGTAGTGAGGGAACCGTTCAACAAGTGCTCGCCACACTCTACTTCAAACCGTGCACAGTCGATCATATTAGAACCTATACTTGACATTATAAAGCATCACATCGACATGGCCGGAAATACAGCAGATGTTAAGCAGGCTGATCCCTGGCGTTGGATGATTCTATTCTCGAGATTCTTCGTATCGTTTCTTCTTTTGGGCAACTTCAAGTCCATGGGGGTATTTCTCCCATACATTGAGGAGGGATTTGACACCGATACTGCGGCTGCAGGATTTGTAATCGGGTCGTCAGCGGGTTTTGGTTTTCTTTGCATTGGTAAGTCTCTCTTCTTATGTAGAAGTTACAGTTTAACGATGTTAAAATGAACACGACAAACGAGATTCCTGCTCAATTATTATTGTGTACGAATGGAAATATATAATGTGGTTTAATGTCAGCATATGTTTTAACACTGAGAGACTAATGGCTGTCAGAATTTCAGGAAACCCCACAATGTCGGCATACTGTTGGTACTCACTTCGCGTGTATAAACAGATTCTATCAAATTGCCGTTTATATCGTGGATTTCAAACTGTTCTCGTTATTTGGAGAGGTTTGAGAGATATAGATTGTGGAAGTTGGTTTCATATTCAAAATGCTGCAGCCCGTCTGGTTATCAGGAGAAGGATGGATCGCTATGCAGATATGACACCAATTTTTCATGAATTACATTGGGGTCGTGGTGAGGGTTGAATTTAAGATCCTTTGTATTACTTTCAAACTAATCTACCATGGTGAGTCAGCCCCACAATACTTTAAAGAGTTAATATCAGTTCACGGCTCGAACATTCGTACAAGAAGTTAGTTGTGATGGAGTCAGGCTCAGACATCCTAAAGAGTGTCCAATTCCCATCAGCAAGGCATATGGTGATCGCGCATTTTCAATATACTCACCACTCTGTGGAACAAACTTCATCATGTTTACTTGAGGGCCATTAGAGAATTAGGACTGTTTAAAAAGCAACTAAAGACATTTCTTTTTAAAAGGTACTACTCCTGAATTTAGTTAAATTTTATTTAATTTTAATAATAAATAAAGAAATAGTTATATTTAAAAATATTGTGTTTAAACTGTTGTCTTTATACTTTTATGGTGTTTATTCAATTTTAATTGTATAACGAGGATTGTTTAGTTTAGTGATTGTGGGTTTTTTAACTTCTCAATTGTGTGCTTTTACTCTATGGTATATAATTAATTAACTATTTGTTTACTGATTTTCTGGTTTACTATATATTTTGTTGTGATTTCCTGTACAGCGCTTTGAGATTTTATGTAAGGCGCTATATGAAGAATAAATTATTATTATTATTATTATTATTATTATTATTACAAAACAAAATTGTTGATTGTGTTTTATTAAATATTATGTTTGATTTTACTATGAAAAGGGACATTCAGAGTTCAAAACTATTCATAACTGTGAATTATTTCTTATTTGCATGGAAACTAGCCTACTCGTCTAAACAACCCCAAATGAAATAGGAATTCAAAAAGGGGCACCATGCCTAGCTTTTTGAGGTTTTTCAAAATTCTGTATTCACAAGTTAGTCTGTCGCAACATTGCCCACCAAATTGTATCTTGCTGATTTGTGTTGAATTGGTACACCCAAAAGTCAACGGTGTTTTTTGAGAAATATTGTACATGTACGATAATGGCGCTTTCGGAATACATAAAATAGATCGTATATACATGTACGCCCTTGGCACTGGTAGAGTTAATGACAGTAATTACGTGAGTTAATCTCCCGGTTGTAAACTTAATGGACCGTTTTTGAGAGTCGCTCGCTAATTAGTTGTCAATTAGTTTTGTTTGAATCATAATGTTAACTCTCATTCCCATTTTGATGGGATGGCGTGCATCAATTTTAATTTTTCGTTCGACTGCATCGTGCAGAGATTGAGTTAAAACCAGTAAGTCGTGGCATATTTGAATTATTTCACTATTCTCTCCAAAGTGCAATGCCATGGGGGTCAAATCCTTGATATCATAGATTGGACCATTCCATTATTATAAGAGGGAGATCCGGTCCCTGACTTGTGTAGGTTTTTTAAAGGGTTGAACAGTATAATTATTTTTACTCATAATTGTATATACTTTGTGCACAAATGTGTACAGACATACAGTAGATACCCATCAGCTGGCCAACCACCCACTCTGATAAAGTGGAGCAATCTGATATTAATTTTGTATCGATAGCAGGCTCACGGGTGCACACAACTAAATCAACTCCATAGTGGGAATTGCTAAGTATTCAAAAATACACAAAACATACTTGAAAGTCTCACAGCTTGTCACAGTACAGAGACAATTATTAAATGACCCTTGAACTTTTATTATCTACTCAATTTGATACGGGGAGTCCCTGGGCCCATCGAGTTATTTCCCCTCCAAATAAAAACACCCCTGCACCGGTGTAATTTTCCAAACGTCCGAGCATCAATCTTGAAAAATGGCCATACACCTCTCGGCACATTGGACCATTTATATCAGGGCCTATGTCATCTAAAATACCTCAAGTAGGAAGTCAACAGCCCCCAGGTCACAATCAGGCAAAATGTTTACACTTTATCCCTTTTATTGGGCTCTCAAATCTGTCTAATAGAGAATATTATGACGGCCTACAAAATATTAATGAGGACGACGCTCTGTTTTGTCCCTATTGGGTTGCACCCTTACATATGTTTTGCTTACACTCTTTGCTTGTATAGGCTCTGAGGTTTCCAGCACCCCCTTCCCTCTACGCCAATCAAACTGGTTGCTTACTGGGGTTACTCCCTCCCTTAAAAAATCGCATCACGCACTTTCCACAATTCCGTACAGCAAGAGATTTTAATACTTATTAATTAGGATTATTTACCATTAATTACAGGTCCCTTTCTTGGAATCCTGAAAACGTTGTGGTCACCACGAAGAATTGCCATTACGGGAGGATGTATTGCCGCTATGGGCATTCTTACAGCAGCATGTTCATCATCGTTCCTGCCATTTGCTACGTCCATCTTGATCTCCAGTTGGTATTTGCACAGTAATTTTTTCGTGGCCTTTTCCCCGTTATTGGTGTGAACATTTCATTTCATTATTAACCCTGGTTGTGAAGCAAAGGATCCTTAGAAAAGCAAACTTAATCACTATGACAAGAACCCAGCAGAGAGAAGTTTCAGTTTTAGATGTGGGAGGAAAGCCAAGAGAATTGTTCCGGGCAAACCTACGTACTCCGGTAGGAACTGAAAACCCTACTTCCCAATTATAGTATTCCAATCACGTAATTTGCAAATTAATATTTAACTTTTATTGAATACATACAAAGGGACTATTTAGGAAATAATGTTGACGTGCTCAGTCGACCACAACCCCCAAAATGCTAGTTTAAAAGAATGGTTTGTCACAAAGTGTTTGCTTCAATTTTAGGCTATTTTTCTCCTTTGCCGATGATTATTGTAAACAACAATGCGCAACGACCCCTTCACGACGTGGAATGCACATCTGCACAGAACGCGTCTTTGCACACGTACACATTGAGACCATGGAGATCAATGATTTTTGTCTTCCACAATTATGGCGTGTGTAAGTGTTCTGCTCCTTCGTTAAATTGGCCAATTTTTTGGGCAAGTCACCACATCACACGCGTGCGTATAGTTTTCGCTACTTCCAGCCCATAAGTTTACTTATGTTTGTGCGGAATTTTACCCGAAAATACTGCAATCATGTTTCACTCCCTCAACATTTTTTCGTTCAAAGATGACAAGGAGCCCTTGAAATTGCAATTGATTTTTAGAGTATCCGTCCATTATAGACTAAGAGAAAACCAATCAACAACTTCAGCGCATAAATAGTGAATAAATAAATTTAAAAAAATCCAAAATTGTTGACTTGACGCTCTTCTTACTAAGTATTATAATCATTAAGTGGTTTCCATGGAGATGTGAAGAGTATTTCAATCATCTGCGGATTTCCCTCAATAAGTTGAGAAGTGTTTTAAGATGGTTTAAATGGTGTAATAACGCCATTTCTTAGTTAATGCACAGACAGTAAAAGGTAATCTTGCACTTAACAAACCTGTGTAGTATTAACATCAAGAACTATAGAATTTTGCAGTCTGAAATAGTTAAGCGATATTCCTCTTCTATAATCTTCAACCTTCGCCTTGAAAAATACATTTGATTGTTACGAGCCTTGTCATCCATATTTTTTACGAAGTCAAGATTTGATTGATAAAAAAATAAAAACCTGCCAATGATTATTAACGTGACATTTTCAAGCAAAATACTGACATTTTGTAACTTAAAATCGTTAACGTGTATTGAAAAGTTAACATATTATTACATTGAAATTGCAAAATTTGCACAAATTAGAAATAAAGCAATAAGTCATACGTAAGCACAATCAGGAAGTTGCTGAGTCCCTGGAGCGTGTTGTCTTAGGTTCGAAACATAAGTCACACAGGGTAATTTAACCGGCAATCCCCGATGGTCATAATACAGGAAATTTGGATGTAACCTTCGCATATTGACTGTTCCAGGTTGAACAAAGAATTCCCTCTTGATGAGGTCCATTCTTCCATTGTGTACAGAGCAAAAAGGCAATCTGTAGACATTCTTTTGTTCTGTACACTCAAGGAAAATCCTATTCTTCAACACCGTAAAAAGCATTGTGTGGACGTTTGTAACTCCACAGTGTTTCAAGTCCCTATGCATAATTATGTGGACCTCTTTTTCTTTGGTCCACACTTGGTATGCAGCGTTATAAAATACACGTGTTTTGTGTGGTTTTTGCATTATGATTTGTCTGTCCACATTGCAATCTACATGCCCGTTTCTCACACCCTTTTTCTTAAACAAAACCTCACCAATTTACCTTTTCTCTCTCGCCTTTTCCACCTCCCCTTCCGGCCTCCCCCTTACTAAAAATTCCAATTCAATCTTTGAATTGGAACCAATTGGAATTTTTCCACTGTTGCGTTTTGGCACAAAACCAGTTGGACCGTATTGGAATCAGTTGGATTCAGTTTGAATTTTTTTCCCGACTAGACCCTGTTGGGAAACAAGTTCGAACTTATTCCAATTCAATCAAATCAAGCCAACTGAGTCCAATTGGCTTTCCAATCGGACTGAGTTGGTCTAAGATTTTATTTCAATTGAAAATTCAGTATTCCAGTATAAACCAACTCACACCAACTCAATACCAACTCAATCCAATTCTTTCCAACTGGATATCCAATTGGAATGAGTTGGACATTTTGGTAAGGGCCGCCTCTACTGAGCGGAAGAGCCACTAAATAAGTGGTAACCACATAATCACTAATTGAGTCATTTCTCCAAAGTGTAATGACCGGGGGAGTCAAATTCCTTGATACCATTAATTCCACTTATCTAAGAGTGGTTCAGCCCCCGCATTGTTTTGAAAATGAAGGCACAAGTTAGGCCATTTGGACAATATTTGCTTCTGTTTTGTGTGTGTGCCCCGCATTTATTTTTTTACATTTTCGGTTGATTTCTTCTTTCTTATATAGATTTTGGGGGAATTCCCTTTTTGGGGGTTTGGTTATTTTGTATGGGCCGAACGCCCCCGCCATACCCCTCCTGTAGTGACAGACCTGCTGGGTAGCTAAAGGACTGAAATGATCTTAAACAATAGCTGAGCATGTAAAGCAGTCACTTAGATGTAAACATTATTGGGAAATGCACCTTTCTTCTTTTCAACATTTATATTTCGACTGTGTGGTAGTAAATATTGGTCTTTTGCTTGTCGGGATAATTGGTCTGGGGTGTTTTCACGCCCTTAAGAGCTTAGCTAATTAGGGAAACAAATCAATTACTGGGTAACTATTAAAGGACTCAAATAAATCTAGACAATAGCTGGGCATGTAAAAAAGTCACTTAGATGTAAAAATTGTCGGGGAAAGATAAAAAAAATAAAAATACACATTAGATGGTGTGGTTATAGAACTAAGGGCCATTTCAAGGATTTGCGTATAGATTAGGCTTTTCAAAAATTTAAGGGTTTTAAAGAACTGCATGCGATGCCGCAAATAAAAAAATACTGAATATAGTTTGTCTTTTAATACTCGATTCTCATTCAACACAGAGAGAAGCTTTATAACTGACAAAATTTGAAGCCCTTTGAACATCTCGAGTGCGTTCCGGTATTACTATTTTTTATTTGCTTGTCCTTCCCAAAAATCTCTCTGTGATGCGTTTTACAAAATAACACCAACGATTTTTGTGGTCACAGTATATATTTATGGTCTCATCTATAATGACCTGCTTGCACACAGCTACATGTAAGATTGTACTCTTCCCTTTATAAACAAAATTTCGTTAAAGATCAATGTTTTCCCCCTTAGATTTTGGCTTTCCCCACCCCCTTTCCCCCTGTTGTATTAAAAGGCCATGAGACGTTGTTTTGTACATCGAAACATTATACACCCCTCCTTACACAACGCGGAACGCATCTCCGAACATGGTGCGCGCCCTTCCATATTGGGAGTCAACTATAATTCTGGTTGTGTACATAGACCAACTCGACTTATTCAGTTAGCTACGTTTCTCTTCTAACACAGCTTCACATAAGAAACGTTCATTTTAATTAATAAGAAGACGTTCTAAATAAAATTAACACACAAACCGGCTATTGATCTCGGGAAAGATACTTGGAAGTTAAACTGCATAATTAGGTGTTCCGTAGCTGCTTCTGTATCTGGATTGAACGAAATACTACTATAGGGTGGAACGAAATAATTATTTGGAGTGAACAAGTGTTATTTTAAGGGGATGAAATAATACATTTTGATGTCACGAAATACTTGTTTTTCTTTTAATTACCTGTTTTGAATTACCTGTACACACACACACCCTTACAGATCCGGTTTGTGGGGTACTGCTATTGTTGTTCTATTATTCCCTTTTCTGAAGAATTCCCTTGTGGGGTCCAATTGTTCCTATTGAAATGACCTTGTGGGGTCCATTGTTCCATTGTTGTCAGGACCCCACAAGTGCCAATCCGTGCGAACACCAAAACACACCCAGTGACACACACATACAAGCAACACTTCATGAATTTTAGTGAGACATATTTGATTTACCATTTCATATTATTTCTAGGTATCGGTGGGGGAATGACTGGTATGGCAGTAGTACAACCTCTGGTCGACTATTTCCCAGAAGATTTCGCCATGGTTAATGGTATTTCCCTTGCTGGAGGTTCGATAGGCATTATGGTACTCCCACCAACAATGGAGTATTTGTTGTCAATCTACGGTTGGAGAAGGGCTCTAGGACTCATGGCATCGCTATCTTCCAACTTCCTTGTATGCGGAGCTGTCCTTCGCCCTTGCCGGAATAGAAGGGGAATATATCGCCCGTTGAATCATCAAAGCGACAGTCAAAATGAAAATTTTACAGCAAGAAATTCAGAAGATTTCTTAAAGGCATCGGAGAGTGGAAAAGGAAGTGCTTTTCAGGAGTTTGGAAAGTTTTTCGACGCTGAATTATTGAAACAACCTATGTTCATCATTTACCAAGTGTTGACACTGTTTGTTGGTTTAATCTACGGTATTTGGCATTTGTTTCTGATTCCACTTGGAGTACAGTTGGGCCTTGGAGAGACCCTAGCCGCGTTTCTTGCTACATTCGGTGGAATTGGGACTCTCATTGGACGTCTGGGCCATGGCTACCCGATTGATCGCAAACTCATCAAAACTTCTTCCGTCTTTATCGGAGCAATACTCATCTTTGCCGCATCAAGTCTGTTGAATCCGCTGGTCAAGTCCTCCTATGTAGGGCTAGCTACCCTTGCTACAATCTCGGGGATTTCCATAGGTGTACTTTACCCTTTAGCATTTGTCTCGATGTTGGAGATCTGTCCTGACAGGAGCGAGACGGCTTTTGGTTGGCTTTTCTGTTCATTTGGAACAGGAATAATTATTGGTGGTTTTTCCGCAGGTGAGTTTAGCTTTTAAACAAAGTGGTTTTAAGAGTAAGGAGATTGGTGTTAATTTCAAACTCAGCAAAAAGCATGGTTTATTAATTTATATGTAACAATATTTTTATATTGAATAAAACGATCAGCAGAAGCTCTTTTACATCAATGTTAAAGGCACTGGACACGTTTGGTAATTGTCAAAGACCAGTATTCTCACTAGGTGTATCCAAACATATGCATAAAATAACAAACCTGTGAACATTTTGGCTAAATTTTGGGCTCATCGTGAGTGAGCGTTCATCCTGTGGGCAGCTTCTCAAACACTGCTCCATCAAATTGCTCTTTTTATAAACTTAAAGTGTTTGGACCTATCTTATAATATCATCAGTGTGCTAGAAATAGCACCAGGATCTTTCTGGACTTTTGTCAGTGGTTTTGAGCTGGTAGATGAGGAGCTCTAAACGTCAACATTTGCAGTCATTTTCACTCTACTAGAAATCACCAAGCTACAGCCATGTTGTACCTAACACTCTGTACATTGCTCAGCCTCATTGTCGTTCGCTGAAGCTTGAATTCAAAATTTGGTGCTCCTCTGTGACAGACAAAAAGGATTTCCAGCAACAATGAATGGAGTTAAATACCCTACCTTTGTGCTCCTTGGACTCCTATTTGTGAATGGAAGCACTCACAATGGAACAAAGTACCCTGTGGTGCCTGTGTATAAATCTACAATGACTTCACAACCTTCCAAGTCTGTAAGGAAATTTTCTGGAGGTCGAATTTCCTACTACCCCAACTCTGACGCATCTTTTCATATTTCTCTTCTACCGGATGGTGACATCAGCCCTAACCCTGGACCTGACGCTGAATCCAGTGGAAGGCTTGTAAGGGAAACCGTTGCCCATACCAGAGAACAGTTGTATGATATCGGCACTCATAAGATATGTCATGAGAGGCTTTCTCCTGTGCTATGGAAGGATCTCACTTCCCTTGGTCTTACCCGCAGAAAGAAAACAAGACGTGGCAAACGCCTAAGGAAACCACAGCAATCATTTGATCGTGTACAAGCTGAAAGCTCAGAACTTAACTTCAGTCTTTCTACACCACCTCTGTCTAGAATTGGGTTATGGAATGCCCGCTCCATGACTACTAAGACTATTGCATCTGTAATTTGATTGTTGAGAATAATATTGATGTTTTTGTCGTTACTGAATCCTGGCTCACCGGGGATTTCAGAGATGACCATGTAATCGCTGATATAAAGTTTACTCTCCCAAACTACAACATAACCCAGTGTCCCCGTAAAGCCTCGAAAGGTGGAGGTTTGTGTGTAATCCATCGTTCCTCTGCATGTGTATCTCTGAACGTCTCACAGGCCACCCCCATCTTCTCGGAACAAACTGACCTATAACATGTTCATAACTGAGTTTCTTACATTGCTCGAAATGGCAGCCATCAATGACAAGTGCCCTGTGTTGGTGGGCGACTTTAATATCCACGTTGATGACAGTAGTGATAATACTGCCAGATCGTTCCTAAGCTCTGTGGACTCGCTTGGGTTCCAACAACATGTCAGGAAACCTACGCACAGAGCGGGCCATACTCTCGACCTAGTGCTTAGTAGAGAGATTGATGACATAATTTCTGACGTCCAAATCCAGTCCGGTCTACCCTCTGATCATTCTGCTGTCATCACATCAATCAACCTTATTGGACCTAAGAATCCCAAATAGCTAATCACTTTCAGGAAGCTTCGGAGCATGGACTTCTCGTCGCTTAGTCGTGGCATCGTGGAATCTTTAGCATTGTGTGAACTACCGCCCTGTCCCTCAGAGGCTGCAGCTAAGTATAATGAGTGTTTAGCCAATTTGCTCAACAAGCATGCACCACTTCAGACCAAGGTTGTAACCGTGAGGCCTAATACACCATGGTACACTGAGGAGATGAAGTAGGCAAAAAGGGGGAAGACGGCGCGCTGAACGGAGAATGATCAAATCAGGTCTGTGCATTGATGGAGATTTGTATGACCAGGAATGTCAATCTTACTACGAATCTTTGTTTGATGCAAAGTCTAATAATATCTGAAATCTGAAATAGCACAAGCTGACACTAAACAGCTTTTTAATATTGTGAAGAGACTTTCTTGTCCAAAGCAAGCTACAGCCTTTCCTGACCATCATTCTGATGTAGATCTTGAAAACAGGATCAGCGGGATTGTCTCTTCTTTTCCAGAGCCTGAATCCACTTCGATGGCGATGCCTCCAGAGCCTGGAATTACGTTGGACTTAAATTTTTCGCATTTCGATCATGTTTCGGAAAATCAAGTGAAATCGCTCATTAAATCACTGCCTTCCAAATCCTGCAGCTTGGATCCACTTCCAACTTGGCTGGCTAAGGCTTGCATCGATGAGTTGCTACCTGCTATAACTTGTATAATATATATAACTCTCAACTGGTGTGGTTTCCGATTCCTTCAAAACTGCTCATATTGTTCCTCTTTTAAAGAAGCAGAGTATTGACTGCAATTGCCTATATAGACCTATTGCCAACCTACCTTTCATTTGTAAGGTTCTTGAAAGACTTGTTGCAGCTCAGCTTAGGACTTACCTGGATGAACATCAGTTGTTTCCACGGAATCAGTCGGCTTATCCTCACCTACATTCCACTGAAACAGCGCTGGTGAAAATTACAAATGACCTCCTTCTCTCTGTAGACAAAGGACATGAGGCTGTTCTTGTTCCCTTGGACTATTCAGCTGCGTTTGGCACGCTTGATCATGCTACCCTTCTACGGCGTCTGGAAACTGATTATCACATCACAGGGACAGCTCTGCAGTGGGTCCACTCATATCTTCACTGTCGTAGCCAAATGATTGTTGTAAACAGTTCATGTTTCAGAATTTTCCCACTTACACATGGAGTGCCGCAAGGCTCAGTCGTTGGGCCTATGTTGTTTATCCTGTTTACTGGCCCTTTATAGGGAAGATTATAAGCTCTCACAGAGGCATACAACATACAGTCTATGCCGACGACAATAAAATATACTTAACTATGAAACCCAATGAGCAACACGACGTCTTGCAGAGACTCGGGAACTGCGTTGAAGATGTCAAGACCTGGTCAGCAATCAACAAACTTCAGCTTAATGAACTAAAAACAGAAATGCTGCATGTCTCATCGCAATTCAGGAATCCTGCTAATTTGCCAAGTCTCATCCTTAAATCAGGAAGTGTTCCATGCTCGGAGAATGTCCGGGATCTTGGAGTAACTATCGAAACAAATCTCACCTTCAACCAACACATCAAAATCATCTGTCGCTCAGCTTCATGGGGCATAAGTAAAATTGGAAAAATTCGCAAGTACCTAGATAAGACAGCCACTGAACGCATCGTACATGCTTTTGTTTCTTGTCATCTGGACTATTGCAACGGGTTACTTGCAGGTCTCCCAAACTCTCTCATCGCTCCTCTGCAAAGAATACAAAATTCTGCTGCTAGATTGGTTACCTGCACCAAAAGATCAGCGGTCGATTTCACCAAACTCTATAACTAGTTCTAAGTTAGGACGATTAACTTAAGACTAGTCCTATCTCTTAGCATTGCCTAGGACTAGTCCTAAGTTAGGAAGAGTTTGGTGAAATTGACCCCTGAGCACATTACACCCACTATTCGCTCTCTTCATTGGCTTCCAATTCACGCATCTGTTTCAAAATTCTGCTTCTTGTGTATAAAGTCCTTCATAATTTAGCACCAGTCTATCTCAAAGATCTCTTAGCCCTTCGATCATCTTCACTATCATCAGCTACCCGACGCCTTCGCTCTTCTTCCACCGCTCATTTCCAGCTTTCACCAGGACCCCGCACCATGACACGCTATGGCGATCGTGCTTTTTCGGTCATAGTTCATACACTTTGGAACAAGCTACCCATCCACATTCAAGCAGCACCTTCAGTGGACACTTTCAAATCATTACTTAAAACTCATCTCTTTTGTAAATCTAAATAGTCTGGTTCTAGCGCTTAGAAACATACGTATTAAGCACTATATAAATGTTGTAATTATTATTATTATTATTATAATTGGTCATCGTAGTTGCAAGAAAATAATGAAAGAAAAAACACCCTTGTTGCACAAATTTGTGTGCTTTCAGATGCCTGAAAAAGGCTTCAGGCCTTAAGTCTTTTTCAGATTCAAATACTTTTAGTGAGAAATTACCTCTTTCTCAAAAACGACGTTACTTCAGAGGGAGTCGTTTCTCACAATATTTTGTACTATAAACAGCTCTCCGTTGCTCGTTACCAAGTAAGTTTTTATGCTAATATATATTTTGAGTAATTACCAAACGTGTCCAGTGCCTTTAAGAAGGACAAAAATATAACAGACCAAAAACATATATAAACTTTTTAGTCGATTCAAAGCCTCCTTTAAAAAACACCTTGTCTCCCATTATGTAGCTTAGTTCTTATTCTTAATCCATCTTCATTGTTCAGCTCGTTCGTCGTGGTCTGTTGTGTTTTTGTCTTTGTTTCTTTGTTTGTTTCATTTTTGCGCTTGTTCACCCGCCTCGTTTTGATCCTTGTTGGATCTGTTGTTAATCTGTTTTGTTTTATTATCAAATTTTAATATAATTTAATTACTGTCCTTATTTGTTTTGTTTTGTACAAGGCATCCCAGCCTACAAGCTTTTGCTTTTATTGGGTCATGCCTCCATACAGTTTCAATCTCTGTCTCTATTAAGTAATCAAGTAATCATTTTTGTATGGAAATTGTATGGAAATAAATGTTGTTGATTGTTGTTGAAAAAACAAAAAAAAAACAAAAAAACATTAATGGAATGGCAACCAAAGGGAAAATAAAGGACCATTTCTTAAAGTAACATTTTTAATATAAATATAACAATATTTAGAGATATGTACTTATCTTCATGTTGTTACCATAATTCATATCACAATTTTGACTTTCAGGATGGATTCATGATTTATTTGATGACTACAACATTGTCTTCGTTGCGATGGGAGCTTTGTCAGTCGTCATGGCCACAATCTTGTCTTTGACAACATGCTTGTTAGACCCAAAGGTTAAATGTTGATTAAAGACCGATGGCAAAGTGGATGGCTTTAGCTTTAAACCTTCGCATACACTTTGTAAATCGATTTCCATTTACGGATTCGTAAATCGGAAAACACTCAGAATTCTTTGAGGGCGTGTAATTGTCGTCGTCAAAGATCCGATCAAATTATTGGTATAGGCCTAAGTCAGAATTGTTCCCATTATTTTCATTAAAATTTATTTAATTGTAAGGAATAGTTTTTAATTTGTAACGCTTACTACATTTGTTCAATTTGTTGACAATTTTTGGTAATATTGTCAAAAGCTGTTTGGGTTCACAAGCTACGTGGTTGCTGATGGACAGCAGTTACAAACTGGAACTGCAAGAACCACTTCGCTGAGCAGCCGACCACCCGATATAGGGAAACCCTTAACGCCAACATTAACGTAAATTGCCGGTCTCGAAGCCCCTTTTGAGTCCTAGCTCGTTCTACTTTGTGATTAATATTATGTAGGATCTTTAATTGTTTATTTGTTTAAACATTTATTCCTTAGTTTACTATAAATTTCCACGGTATTTAAATAATAATGTTTATATCAGTTTTCATGTTGTGCTCGATACGTGGCATGGTGTATCCCATCGATCTCATATTGTGTGTTTATTATGTTTTGGGAATCTCGGGATTTGTTTAGATGATTGTAGGGGTTGGAGGGTGTGGGAGTACACGATGGAAAGAGTGTATTCAATTAGTATGGGGACTTTTTACTTTTCCAAGACAGGAGGGGGGGGGGGGGGGGGCTGCCACATATCGGGCATGATATATTATTTGTCATATGATTTTCTTTTTCGTGTAGTAGAGTCCTCTTTTGATTTATTTGTACATTGGAAAAGACTGGGATTGTGGTATTCCACAAACCCAGAACTAGTAAGAACTGGAACCCAGAAATAATAAGAACTATAGTTATTATTATTATTCAAACATTGAGATTTTGGGAAATACTACATGTCACAATTTAAGAGGAAGTTTATTAGTCTGACGAGTATTCTACATCAGACAAGTATGATATAAGAACAGTGACGCATGAGTTTTTCTACAGTTGATAAACAATTTGGAAAACATTTCATGTGGCCTCTTTAACTAACTTCAAATAGTTGACCCCATTATGGTTTGCGAGTGTATCCTAGCTATGTCCAAAATAATATGGATTGTTGGATATGATTTTGAGGCAAGTCCATGGCAGTAATAAGAAGTTCAATCTTAATGTCGTTTACACATTATAGATATCTCCATTCGAATGTACAGAGTATTACAAATTAATTTGCGTTTTAAAAGAACTACTACGGTAGTGGCTCCAAAACTTTGGAACAAGCCTCTAACTCACAAGCGCTCTATAAATGTTGCAATTAGTATTTTTTTATTATAAATAAACATAACAGTTTTGAATCAGGCTAGGAAAAACGTCTTTTAAATTACGTCATCAACCACGCAACCAGAAACTCATGTAATGTGGCAGTTGTTTGTCACGTGATAGTGTTTAAATGCATGTGACAATTTAAAATGGCCACCATACCCGGCGGCCATCTCAGATTTTGTGTTTTAAGCCCGTATTTATAGGGGTTCAAACTATAGTTTTTTATCAAAGGAATATTTAAAGGTGCTAGTTTTCAACTACTCAGACAAAAACAAATATTACCATTGAACATTGGGTCCTAATAATTGGGAGTATTCGATTTTATTATTTAAATTTAACTTAATTGTATGTCCAAGTCAGACCCTTACGTCGACTGACAAACTGGGGCTAAAACAAGGTTACCTCCCTCACAGACGTAGGGATTTTTAAATAGGGATGACTCTAGGAGCCTGGCTGGTAGAGCAGAATGCGCTACCTTCCTAACTTTTTACGTAGCTATTAGTGGCCAGTTCGGTGCGCAGGACGAGTTAACTCGCGAGATAAAACCGTTACCGACACTAGGAGGACGAGTTAACTCGCCAAATTTACATGTGAATCGCCGTTACCCTCAGCGTGCGTATTGTGTATGGGATTCAGTTGTATTTGCATACCGGGGTACCAGGCTATCTCTAGGGTAATTTACTAGCGGTTGGTGGCGCTATTGAACTTTTGTGGACACAAACCAGCCAAGATAAACACAACGATCGCATTCATCAGATTCATCCAGTTCCAAGGCAAGTTCAAGTAACACTTTGGATTCCAATTATGAAAATAATAGTGAAAACAGCAAGGACTCGGAAGTAAGCATGGTTAGCGCAGTTAGTTCTGACTTTCATACGAAGAAGAATTACTAACTTTGACCCTAACTGATAACAGTCTTTTGATGAATATTTCTGTGGGATGCATCTCTGGAGATGGTGAGATGTGAGTATAACAAAAAGAGAGTTGTAATTAAAGGTGTTTTCCCCTACGGTGACATTTTTGTCCATTCACAGACCTTTTTATTTCAGAAAATTGTCAAAAAGAATAAAATTATGACAGCACTTGCAAATTTTCAACAAAATTCACAAATTAATACCGCGTGGGGTGTTAATTCGGTGAAAATTAATCCCGCACCGAACTGGTTAAACAGGTACTTGAGCGAAATTTCTTTTAACGGGAATACAATATTTTGAATTGTTTGTTTATCATTTAAATGTAATTCATATGCTTGTACACTTCTGTATTTCCGTAGTTACCGATCAACAAATTTTTCCTCAACCTCAAGGCTTTGAACAACTAGAAACACTTCTGCCGTTGACGGCTTGCGTCAAAATGACAATACTTTGACGTCATGTGTGGGAGTTTGCTTTCTTATACCTCCATGCTGCAACAAAGCGGCTATATAAAACGGAGCTCCCACACAATGACTTTACATGAGTGATGACGAACGGGGCTTTTCGGAATCTTTCTAAAAAGCACTGGAGAAGGGTATTCAAAATGATTTTTTTTTCACAGAATTAAAATCTGTTTAATCTCATGTGAAGCTCAGTTTCCTTATTGAGTGAAAACATTGTAAATGAATTTCAGCAAGAGTCACATGTTGCCGTTTTTGTTCAAGTAGGTCTTTTAGTGCCTTACTGAAGGGCACAAGACATGACTGTCACAAGTGCCTTGAGGATTTTATGATAACCCGAGTTAATTATCTCAGAGTATTTAAAATTACTTTTTATTTGCCGTATTTTATATGTGCAAGTTTGCCTCTTTAATTTAGCTCCTTTAAGTTTGCAAGAAGTTTTGTGGCAGACTAAAGTGTCCCAAGAGGGCGCCAAATATATTTAAATTAAGTCTCCAGAGAAGGCAGTATTTAGGGTGGGGCTGTAAGGAATGTTGGTATTTACTTTTATTGTCATTTGGAATGGGTTGTTTATGTGTTCCATATCGTTCTGATTGGGTGTATAGAGGTTTGGATGTGTACCAGTCAGTCTTGGCTTGGGGTTTGAGGAGAGCAGTCGTTCCTAATATTATTCTGAGTCAAGGCTCGCAATAAATCTAAGTCCTGTGTGGACTTAAATGTTCATCGAAGTATAATATCCTGAGTGGATTGGAAAACTTCCCTGAGCTTGTCCTGTGTGGACTTTGTCCTTGGTGGACCCATCAGACCTGTCCTGTGTGGACCTGCATCTATCACCAAATCCTGAGTGGATTTAGGTTGAAGTAAGACGGAAGACGGCTAACCATCAAAAACCCAAACCATTGGGGTAGGCTGCAACTACTCTTGTACATGTATAAGAACACAAAGTCCACCCAGCTCATGAGGCTGATATGACACTGCTACATCAAAGCTGAAAGAGCTCCAGCAGAAAGCTTCACAAACGGAGATGGGCAAGTAACCGAACAACCCAGTCATAATCGGAGAGAGAGAGATGAAAAACATTGAACATTTACCGGCAATGAACAATCATGAACAATGAAAAGTCATCCCAGGTGGTGGGCTTAACTAAGTAGATTTAAGATTCTCATTGTCGCCAATTGTGCTAGATTATTAATATTGTAATAGTAATATTGTGAGGAGAAAATGTGTGCCTCAATCCAGAATATTCTATCTAGAGAAAATCTTGTGGAGAACGGTCGATCATAGTCCCTTGCTTTGGTTTCCAATGAATTTATAGGGCATTACTGTTTCTTTGTAATTAAATTAGATCAATTTTTGAATATATAGAACATGTTTCTCTGAAACTCATTTATCATGTGTTGTGTATAGGCCTTACTGCATAACTGTAAAGTCAGCCAGGGGAAATCCAGTCCCATGGTGTGACAATGACTTCGATTCGAACTCGCACTCTGCTGCTGACATTACCGGTGAACTGGGAGCGCTCGTCACACTGACAATCTATTGTTAAAACGTGAATTACGGCGTAGACGCCATTTCGGTAGAGTAAATGTGTCGATAAAGTGCACCGATAGCAGTGGGCATTGTCTGTATTGATCTAGTGTTGCAAAACATTTGATTACTAAAATGGCGTCCAGTGTACACTTGACATTATCTTTTATACGGAGTTGCACATCTTGGACATGCGGCTCTATACGATCTTTGCTGGTGTCAAAAGATTATAATGCGCATTAGGCACAATATGGGGAACTGGTCTGGGCTCTATCAACTGTTGGAATGTGATTATACAGAGGAGCACCATTTCAGCAAGCAAATGTGTGTTGCTGTTATTTGATACATTTATAGGCCCGTCATTAATAGAAATGGTCACTGTCTGCACTGATTTAATATTGCATCAACAATATTAGTTCAATGCAAAAATGGCGTCCAGTGCATCTTTTGCGCCTTTGGAAAACAAAATTAAAACTTTGGACGAGAAATCTTATTGAAAAAAATAATAATAATTGCCAATCACGCTCGAATTTGAGCGACCATCAGAAAAATAAAGTGACAACATGAACGTAGTTGGACCAGACAAAAATAATATATATTTGTTTACAAGTAACCGGAAAGATCAGGTCAAGTCTCATTCTCAGGTGTTCTTTGTTGATTTGTTGAAAACCTTTTTACTCTCATGTATTTCAAGACCAATTTTTTACTTTTCCCAGCAACGCGATGTAACTTTTATAGCCACAAACTGCGTTAAACTGAAGTATTTGAAGAAACAGAGTCGCGCACACGTGGATATGGTTGGGACAAACTTGGTCCCGGAAGTTCGAACAATGCTTTGAGTGAATTTGTTTGACCATCACGCAATCTGCGTTTGTTTGTTTGTTTGTTTGTTCGTTTGTTTTAATACATGTTTTAACATTGGCTACCAGGGGCGGATACAGAATTTTTTTAACCGGGGGCACAACGGCGCAACCAAGATTTTGTATTAGAGGGTAAACCAAAGATGGGTGGGGTCCAGGGGCCGGCCTTACGGCCCCTGGTGGGGTCCAGGGGCGAAGGCCCGGTGGGGGTTCAAGGGGCGAAGCCCCCTGAAGCTCTGAGCTTTTGGCATTTTGAGGGGTGAAAAACCAAGCCTCCATGTGCTTAAAACAGAGAAATAGACACACTCTTATTGGAAATCAGATCTATAAAAATCTTCTTAGTTTACTGGAAAAAATTCTGTAACATTGATGGTGGGGTCCAGGGGTGAGGCCCTGGTGGGGGTCCAGGGGGCGAAGCCCCCGGAAGCTCTGAGCTTTTGGCATTTTGAGGGGTAAAAAATCAAGCCTCTGTGTGCCTGAAACCGAGAAATAGACACACTTTTTAAGCTCTTCTGATCCATACCAATTTTCTAATTTTACTCAAAGAAACTGTTAATCCCACAAATCTCGCGTTTGGATCTGGTCGCTGCAAAATCTGGTTTCATGCATATTCATTCAAAAAATATAGTTCAAGCTTAGTGTATAGTCTTTACTTGAATGCCAGAACGACATGAAATATACTTTATCCAGGACAAATTGGCACGTCAGGTTTCAAACGCTTATGTTATCGTGCAAATCTAAGCAATTACAAGTGACATATCATGAAAGATTCATTTTGGCAGAAAGAAACAAATTTGATAGGCATAGGATGAAAAAGAAATCCATCCTGCCGCTTGGGGAAAAGACACCACACACACTTGTGGCTAATTTTTAAGTAGGCAGATTGTAAAAAAATAAACGAAAAACAAAAATAAAATAAAATTTCTACAAATTTTACCCGGGGGGCACGTGCCCCCTGCCCCCCCCCCCCGGATCCGCGCCTGGCTACCTTTATAGAGACCGAAGACAATAGGAGCAAGAATATCCACAGAAGAATTCTAAAGAAAGGGGGTGATTCACAAGGAATGTGCACCAAGTATATGGGAGAATGTTAAATATTGGGACAAGCAAAGAACCAAATTACACATTTCGCTGGTACGTTTATTTCATATTACGTAGTGAAATTCACTGAGAACCAAAATAGCAGCCAAACGTTAACATATCAACTTTCCCTATAATTTTAGTCGTAATAAAACAATAAAAAAATAAGTTTTTGTTTAAGAACAAAAACAGGGTGTTGGGCATTTGTTCAATAAGTCATTCGTTCAAGTTTTGTTATTACTCTGGTTGTGGTAGAGTAATGAACGAAGGAGTCAAAAATGTGAAGACATGGTTTTGCTGATGACGCTATTATGATGTATCCAAAGCCTATGTCTTTTCGGATCAAAAGTTTGAATCTTTTTGGATTTATTCAACAGGTTTTAGCAATAAATAGGTTTTTTAAAAACTCATCACGAGAGGGCGCTGTTGAAATTATTATCATTCGTCTTTCAATTTGAAAGGCCAAGGGGTCAAACTTTGTTCATACAAAGAGACCTAATCCTAATCGTACACAATAATGTTATCTTCCACTTCCATTTTCAACCGGAAGTAAAGGTCACACGGGCCACAGTTTGTGTAATATTATGGCTTTGTCAGCCCACCGGGATACTAAAACACACAACTTCAAATAAAACAGGCTTGTGAGACTTCTTCTTAAAGATAACACAATTGCTTTATTTATAACTTAACTTACGTAACTTAGACAAACTAAGGACGGAGACTCCAACCTCCCAGACCAGGCTAACAGCTACTGGCGATCATAGGCCGCACCCTGGCTTAAGTACTACCCTTCACTAATTATTATTCATAATATTACTACGCCATCATACGAAAAGTAGTCCCATAACAGTAAGAATTAAACGTCAAACGGAGCCAAACTCTGCGTAGCATTTGTGAAGTTGACAAAATGCTTTTCCAATGATGTATAGATTAAGAAGTTATGATTTTTCAACTTCCGGATTGAACCGGAAGTCAATGTCAAAAGGGGTCAGGTTCTGTGTAACTTTTTTTGAACTTTTCACGACCCGTCCGATGATGTGTAGATTGTTAAAATCGAATTTGTGGTTCACGATTTATGATTTTATTCCGTTAATAAACTTCAACTTCCGGTTTCAACCGGAAGACAAGGTCAAACGGGGTCACACTCTGTGCAATGTCCATTAGGTTATGGAATACCTTTCTGATGATATGTAGATAACAAAAATCCAATGTCTGGTTCAAGAGTTATGATTTTTTCAAATACTAAGCTTTGACTTTATAAAAAAATTAAAAAATCATTTGATGACGTCATTTCACATTTCACAAGCCGTGGTCGTTGTCTAACAGTATACCAAGTTTCAACTTAATCGGCTGTTTAATTTAGTAGATGCACGGCTTCAAAAGGTGCACCTTTAGGGCCTTACCACGTGACACACGATGACGTCATCATACTACGACTATACAATTATGTTGTCTGCATAAAGATCATCATATTTACCAGTTTTTAAGGGATTCTCATAAACTTTGCCAAAGACATCTAGTAAAAGTGTGTTTTGAACTGTTTTCAACTTGCCGCTAGAGGGCGCTTTTGAATTATGTGACGTCACGGGTCCTATTTTTCTAAACCAGGCACTTGCCAGAGGTTACAACATCGTTAAAAACAACTCAAAAGTTACAAGGCACTTCCGGTTTCGACCGGAAGGAGAGGTCATGTGAGGTCACACCCGGACCAAAATTAAAGACCTATAATATAGTACGATCCCGCAAAAAGCAACCTCCGGCCTCTTAAGTGTGATTTATTACAGATTTTCAAAGATTAAAAATATAAAATATAAAAACCTTGTACTTCGACACGTGATGACGTCATCATGACGTCATTGTTCGCATGCCGTCTTCATATCAAGGTTCAAGTATATGCCAAGTTTCAAGTTTGTACATCTTTTACTTTTTGCTAAATCTGCAAGAGAAGGTTCAGAAGGAAGAAGAAGAGGCGGAAAAAACCCCAAAAACTTAACAGTAACAATGGGTTTTCGGCTGAAGAGTCGAACACCTAATTAGTTCTGGATGATGTCATCCTAGAATGGACTATCATAAAAAACATTACCCTACTTTCAGTCGTCATCTCTGCTTGGCTTTGTCTTATCCCTAGCTTGCTTATGATCAAGTATGGACACCATTGAGCTGTTTGCTTTGAGGAAAACAACATTTACAAAATTTACACCTTTTCTATGTTGGTGTTTTATAGTTAAGTCTTGAAAACAATTTTAAAAAGTATACATTATAAGATTAAGAAAGAATACATGTATAATTATCAGTCGTATTACCAAATAGTTTGAGAACAAGTCCTCAATAGACCTGGCAGACTCTTATTGATTAAGGTAAAGGAGCTTTAACAATGAAGTACTTTTTCCAACAAAGTGCAAGATAGAAAAATTTGATTAAAAACGTGAATTCAAAATGTATATAGCTAATTACAATCAACAAGTTTTAACTTAAAATAATTAAAAAGCAACACACACCTAATCGTAGTCCAAACATTGAGTTGCATCATCTTATATCAGTCCTAATGATACATTAATTTAAAATCAAATTCGAACGCACATGACAGTAAAGCATAGCAAATTTGCTTTGGTTTAATAATTGCTAGAATTGTACAAAGGTTTCCACTTTCGTAGAACTGCAATTTACCAAACAAATCTGTCTAAAACTTAAAAACAATATGTCATCAAATACAATGAATACTCTTGGTGGACTTAATCATATTTATTGAAAGAATTGGTGTTTAGGAAGATAGCTATTAAACTGCTCAATAGTAGAAGACATGATCCCGCGAGATCTCGTTGAATTGAGGACGATACTCCACCAGTTAGACCTGGGCAAGGGTTGACGTAGTTATCACAATGTTCCGTATTTCCTAGGCACGCGGCGTAACGCACCACATGCGGGATGTAGTTTTGCTCCTGAACGCCGTGTAATAGGTGAGCCATAGGTCCATGGGCGTAAATTGTGACGTCTTCGCCTCCATGGGTCTCAGATGTGATTGGGAAGATGGCCGAATGGAAAAATGTTGGATCATCTAAGGAAATAAGAAAAATTATTAAATATCCCATTAACTATTTTGCATTCAGTGAACATCAACGAATGTGCCGTTTGTGCTGGGGTATTTTGGCCAAAGTGTATGCTCTTGATGGTTAGAGACAAAGTGCACCTGTAGCCCTCAAAGGAAAAGTATATAATTATTTTGTATTTTGAACAATTCGATTGTTTAAATCCTATTTAAATGTAGATATATACATTAAATTTATACCTGTGAATATTTCATTTCAAAAAGTGGTCACTTTTGTGAGATATCGCCAAAAAACCGGAGCGAATACCCACGTTTTGAAGAATAATCCCTCAAAAGGAATACACAGTCTGAGAAACGTTTCTTACAGATTATGAAACTTTTTCTTACATTCAAATATTGGGGCATAAAACCAGATATATTTTTCCATAACCACATTACTTCGTAGTAAAATGATTATTACAATGCTTTACTCGTCAAAAGCTGCTGTTGTATACTAAGTTTGTTTTTATTGCATTAATTTTAAGAGTGACTACCAAACTTGTGCCTTCCATATAATGAGGAGACAAACCGCATTATTCTCTGTGACATTCGCAAGAGAAAGGAAAACCATTTCTATTGCTCGCTCCAAATTACCTTATACGAATTGAAATTAATGTAGGGATTTGAAGTACGCCCTTAGTGTTCTTGGGACTAATGCAACTTGTATTTCTTATATTTACACTTTTTTGTTTGACTTTAAGTTTGTGCCCAATACCTTTGAACCTTCCTCTTTTTCGTTTAGCTTTCAGCAGGGAAAGAGCACCATCTATTTGCTCAGGGTAATTCTACAAATTATTTAAAAGAATCGTTGCTCTCTGGCCATGCTCTAATTTGTATCATCTGGATGTGAATTCTTTTAGACCTCTTTGTGAGTAATGCTTGTAATTGTGTTAGATCATATTTTGATATCAAGTAACAAACCACAAGGGAAACTGACTGGGTACATTTTAAATAATTTTTGGGTTGAACAAAGAAAATTTTACTTGAAAAAAGTTGATTGTTCAACCAAAAATGTATTTAAATAGTATTTTGGTCAACAACAAGTGTACTTTGGAAGGATAGTTTAATCGTGTATGTGTATGTATAGTGGTATAAAGTAGCCAGCCAAGGTTTGACCTAATTATTGTGCACTGCGACATTTTTTTGTACAGGACAAAATAATTAGTTGCAGGAAAGTTATCTTATAATTTTTTATTTGAGTCGTCATATTCTGCGATTTCTATAATCGTCATATTCTGCGATTTGTATAATTTGGAGCATGCTCCTTCTTTTTTCAATAGAAGGACACTTATCCTTCCTCGATAATCGTCGCAAGACATGGGATCACTATTATTGTCTTGAACAACTTTTCGGGGGAAATAGCAATTATTATCGAAATTAATTTTACCAAAGTTCACATCGGTCAAGTTGCGTCTCTTTCCAGTTGTCTCGTAGCTTTTCTGTTCCTCAATACCACCGGGTCCATTGGCGTAAGACAAGGTGGTGTACGGCATACCATCAGCAGCGTTTTCCAGGTCATATAAACCTACGTCAATCAAAATACTGTTTTACATTATGTATTTAAGAAATGCATAGTTAAGTCAATGTTTAAAGTACATGACAGTTTGAAATAACTTACTACTTTATTATAACACAAAGTCAATTCTAACCACGGAGCTTAACGATAATGTATAGCAATGTCATTTTACCGCCCTCTGGCAGTAAAACTTAAATTACTTCATTCTGAATGTGAAATAACTTGCATTTATTATGGTAGTGTTTGCTGGGTCGATACAAGCATACAAATTAGTCGTTATAATTTGAACTATTTCCGTGGACAAGAAATAACCAATAATTGCAAGAAATATTATAGTAATTTTGGATAAACTCGTTTTTGTTTTAGGTCAAAATCAGCAGCAGCCAATATTAAAAATCGACGAACGTTATACCTAGAATTGGGTTTCCTCTACTCGGATACCCTCCCATCGACATCACGTGACTATGATCAGCTGTTACGATGTATAATGTGTCTTCATCACTGGTAAGCTCCAATGCTTTAACGAGACCCTCCTCGAACGCGATGGTATCTATAAGTGCAGTGGCGGCAAGTCCGTCGTGATGAGCATGATCTATGCGCCCCCCTAGTGAATGAGACAGTTAAATAATAAAACATCTTCTTCAAAATAAACAACATTTAACCTTTTTTTTATGGGTGTTGTTGTTTGTTGTTTTTGTTGTTGTTGTTTTTGTCGTTGCTGCCGCTGCTGCTGCCGCTGCCGCTGCTAGATAAACGAATATCCACAAATGAGCTATAACACAAGGGAAGTATGCGAATGACAGCAAACTAATATATTGTTTGTGGGTTACTAATTTATACGTCTGGGAGTTGATAGCTTTTTCTCTAATGGGCCGGTATGGGAAAATTGTGGGTTATTGAAATTGGCTTAATATAAAAACAAACAAGCACTAACAGCGGAAATCCATCGTTTGATGTTTCTGCCAACGAAATAAAAGGCGATTGTTTCAACTGTTGTGTCTGCCTTAAGGAATACACAACTCGTTTGAGACTATTTGTTAATGGATCTTGGGCCGATAAAACACGAAACAAAGCCAAATGTAGTCAAATAGAGAGGAAAAGGGCATTTCTTGATTCTAAGTTTATCAATCACAACCCTACTTTATTGTGACACCCTATAAAGTTGAAGAAAGCAGTGTTTAATTATCGATTACCTTCCACCATTAGGAAAAATCCATCTTCATCCTTCTCAAGGATCTTGATAGCTTTTTCAACCATTTCAGCGACCGATGGTTCACCTCCCGCATCGTCCATCCGATTGACCTCGAACTGCATGTGGCTTCTCTCGAAAAGGCCTAACAATCAAGGTTACAATTGGACAGAACATTTCAAGGAAACAAATTTTATAAGCATTCCAATAAAATTAGATAAAATATTAAACTAACAATGTTTGACACTATTGTGTGTGTGTGTTTTTTTTTTTTTTTTTTTTTTTGGGGGGCAGTCAGCTCACCTAAAAGATTCTCCGTGTTTTCAGGATTTACCGCATTGAACTGGTCAAGGTTCCAGACGTAACTGCTGCTCCCACTGTCCTTGCTTTGTAACCATTCATCTGAACGTGATATAATTGAGAAAACATAGCAAAGGTGTACTTGCTTGTAAAGAAAACATAATTAACTCCCAAAATGCTCACAAGCAAAATGACCCGGTGGTATAAATGCAAATTTATCATTAAAAAAAAGAATACTACAAAGTTGTAAATAAGTTTGTCTTTAAGTGCATCCCGAATGATTGAACAGTGTCTAACATTCTGACTTGAGATGGCAGTTCATTCCAAAGTCTGTGTGCTGCGTTAGTGAAAGCATTGCACCAGTATATTTTACACTTCTATGTTCCGCGAGAACGGTGCAGTCAGAGCCGCAGATTTAGGCCAGGTCATCCACGTTTGTATTGGTGCACGCATTCATTGAGGTAGCTTGGACCTACTCCATGAAAACACTTGAAGGCATAACTTCATTTGGACGTGTATTATTTTCGGACTGGAAACCAGTGAAGATCACGGAGTAACTATTTTAATGAAGTGTTTTGTGTCCGGAACTTACGGTTACCATAATTTTCGGACTGGAAACCAGTGAAGATCACGGAGTAACTATTTTAATGAAGTGTTTTGTGTCCGGAACTTACGGTTACCATAAATCTCGAGGAGTAATTGTTCAATTACAATTTACCCAATAACCACCACTTTATATACTTGTTGATTCACAGCCAACCTTATACATGTATCACGTTCAACAATATCAAAAGCTGGTACATGTGCACTGCAAAAATCGGGGTGTTAAATTGATTCTCTTGGTATCTATATGTGACAACACCGCCACGGTGTTGATTTTATCAACGATGTAGTAATGGGGATAGCTAACACCATGGCGGTGTTGTCACATACATGTATGGATACCGGAAAGAATCAATTTAACACCCCAGTTTTTGCAGTGTGTGTTTAACATCATAATTCATGGCTCTATATAGATAGGACTCTCGTTTGTTTTGAGTCGGACTTTGTATTTTCCCGTATCTATCTACCTATAAGGTTTCTTCCATCTTGACGGGAGCCGTTTCTGGTTGGGTACTCCACGTCAGCCACGTTATTAGGGGTCATCTCAGCCCGACCTCCTCCTAAGATAACCTGTTCAAGAATGTTGACATCATTTCTGATTATTTTGATCATCACATTACGTTATAACAGTAAGCAAAATGGCTGTACCAACAGTCGATCTGTTACAGTTGCTCAAAATTAACTAAAAAGGGAAAAGAGAGTATGCTATGATACAGCACAGAGGAAGAGTCATATATAGGGCTAGCTATGATAGTGCTTTGACCTTATCACGATTGATAAAAGAACGTGTCGAGAAGCGATGTTTGTAGTTGAAGACAGAACGCTGGGGTTTTGTTCTTACTTTTTACGATTTTGGGTTGAACAAAGAAAAATTGACCAGAGCTGGATTTGAATCAACGACCTCCGGATTAACGTGCCAGCGCTCTACAAACTGAGCCCTCTTTTTTGTCAATATCTTATTTCGGGGGAAGGGTGCAGGTCACAAGCCTTTTTACCTTAGTATTCTTTCCTAACGTAATGAGTTGGTGGGCGATATCGGTGCAGCCAAACGCCGCTTCTTCGGATGGTATATCAGCGTCATTCTCCCAGTTACGGTTTGGAGAGTGAGCGTACAGACACGCTGGCGTGGCGTGTGTGACCCTGGTAGTACTGATAAACCCTGTAGCTTTACCTGTCGATGTCAAGAATTCAAAATAGTTACTTAAAATTAAATATCAGAATTAAGTTGCAGTAAGTCCCATTTGCGATCAATATCTGCAAAGGGTTTGATTTGAGAGCGAGAGAGAGAGAGAGAGAGAGGGGGAGAGAGAGAGAGAGAGGGAGAGAGAAAGAAACAAAAGATGAGCCAGGGTTGATTATATCTATAGACACTACCTCACCCCCATGGAAGGTGGTCCTGGCTATTTACAGGGGCGTTGATTAGGTAAGAAAACAGATATATCCAAGAACAATCAAACGAAATACATTTTTTGTGTGCATTAAAGAAACCCATGTATAATTACCTGCCTTCTGTGCATCAATCATGATGGAATCCACGCTGGCATTTAAGCCCGACTTGCAGTCACTTCTAATGATTTGATCGTCTACACCAATTACACCTGATTTTGTCTTCACTCCACAGAAGAATGCCGTAGCTGTGCCGGCCGAATCGGCCCCTTGGGCATCTGTGTTGTATGTCTGGTCACATGTTGAAATATTGACAACATTGTTTTAAAATGATAACGGTGAAGTTGGAAAACTCCCTAACTCAGTCACGCAGTTCACATCCATCCCGTTCTGTTTGTATTAAGGTCAGTGGGTTTTTTTTTAGTGCAAGGTTTAAATGCAACTGGTGTTATGTACTGCTATATACTGGTTGGCAAGAAAGCTAAATTTACGGGCATCCTAATTGTCTTGAAACGTGAGTTATACTGTTTACTATCGCTATATCACTCGCCTTAAAGCGCAAGTTAATGGTTGTCTTGGAAGTTTGACAGAATGATTCAGCTCATAACTGAAATAATGATAAATAACTAGTAGGCCTACCTTTGACAAGGCTACATGTGGAAAGTCCTCCCAGGCGAGGACCGTTTCCTCCCCGGTATTCCCCGCCTGCTGTCCCTTTAGAATCCTTGCTGCCGTAACCGTGGGTATACCCATTCCATCCCCGACGAAGTAAACAATATTCTTGGCAACATTCCTATTCAGAGTTGCCTCTATGTTGAGCGCCTTTTGCAGCGTGTCTTGTGCCTGATCATTCCAGAATTTTGCACCTTTCAAATCAAATAGCAGTAACCAAAAGTTCAGAAAATTTTGAAAAGATTTTGAACATTCAAGATGACTTAATTCTTTGTTTGATTGATATCATAGTGGTACATTATATTTTGGTGAATACATTTTAATCAAGTTTGCTTATAGTTGTTTCTTCCATCTTTCTTCACCAGTACGGACCCCGGTTCGAATCCCGGAGCCCGGCTCGCATCCAAGACCAGAGCCTTATGGCTTATTCGGTTTTTAAAACTTTATTTTCTTCATAAGTCTCTACCTTTATTGCAGTTCGAGTCGCTTTTGGGGATTCCTTGGTTTCATTACCATTATGTATTTTATTTTTTTAAATAATGATGGCAGCCATGACGCAATTAAAAGGCTTTGTGGTGGTGGATAATCGAAATTGAAATCGGTGAGACAAATGAGCTGGATTGTTAACTCCGAACAGAGAACAAATTACCAATGTAAGACTAATTGAACCGGCTACATTCGGTTTGACGCGCTGGTGCTCTACCAGCTAAGGCGGTCTCCCTATTTTATTGTCACTAACCTTTTTGTTCAGGAGTCACTTGTTTTTGTTCAACCCCAGATTTTTCTTGAAAATACACCCATATAGTAAATTTCCCTTGTGGTTAGTAACTTAAAGGTGCTGAATACGTTTGGTAATTGGAGCCTACTGATTGTGTTATTTCTATATAAATGTATAGGTAAATACAATAAAACTAAAATGCTTTATACTATCCAAAGCTGCTGTACTTCTTACCAAGTAAATTTTTATTGCCACTAATTTTCAGAGTCATTACCAAACGTATACAGACCCTTTGTTAATAAAAAAAAAGAATAAATAAATAAACCATAATAAATATTTTCTACCAGAAAGCTGGGTGATTATATACAATTCATACCACTGTGAAAAGTACAACCTTATTGAAATACCGTCAACGTTGCAGAATTATTGATGAGGACCCCTCATACCAACAAAGCCTAATTTGACGGCCGCAGGTGCAATTATACACGTATACGATTGTGCACTAATTAAAATTGCCGAAATACAGCCCATATTTGCTGTCATCACTAACACGGAGCCACCCAATGTGATTTAACTTGTATGGCTGACTGTGTGGTGTGTTTAGAACACATTTCCCTTCCAGAAACAAATCGTGTAGCAATATAAGTTGTCTGGAAGGCTCAATGAAGTGTCGACGACACTACATTGAGCCTTCCAGGCAGTTATTCTATTTAAAAGTAGACCTAGGATGTGTTAACAAACTCCTTTTATTTTGAAGGAATAGCCTGCCAAAATAACCATAGCTGATGGATATGTTCCGTTTTATCTAGTATGCACCTATAGTCCGGGAGCCCGGTGGGGTTTATTGAAAATATTTAGTGCAAAAGGTTTGAAGTGTGGGATATGCAGCACCCCCGGGGGAACCTTAAAATGTGAATTCTTAAGTGCACCGAGTGGTGCGTTGGGAGGGGGGGGGGGGGGGGGGGAGCCCCCTAAACTCACCCCAAAAGTCGATTTAATGAAAATGTTGAGTGCAAGCTAAATTTCTTCATGGATTGAAAGGCCATGGTCCGCTGACTATGATTTCCATACTTAAGAAAATAAATAATGGTGCCAAGTCTAATTAAGAAGGCGCTTAATTAGCGCTAATTACACGTTTAATCGAAATTTTGAGTGCAAGGATGAAACATGTGTCAATGTGCTGATTCAAAATCAACTACTCAAGAAAGTTTTAAGTGGTGTCAATTTGCCTAAGGGGGGGGAACAAAGGTTAACAAGGGTTCAACATTTGGTTTAGGCTATCCCTTATCAAAATAAAATTGGATTTAATCAAAATTGGAAGTGCAACAATATTTTTTAGGGATTGAAAGGCTATGGTCCGCTCAATGAGCATTTTGTTTTACTGAAGAAACACATTAACAGTGCCAAATTTAAATAAGAAGTCATTTAATTACCACTAATTAAAACGGATAACTAGAATACCCTACTTTTGATATTGACATTTGGGTTGCATTAACAAAAATAAGCCCAGGAAGGTTTACATCATTTTTGTCAGATTACAATTTTTAATTAATTACACGCATAATTATGTAAAACATGTAATCTAGCTGCCGCAGTCATAAAAAACTTCTCACAATAACTCTTATCTGAACATCTGAACATGGCAAATTAATTGTCCAAACAAAAGCTATCACTGTATCAGGGTTGGTGATTATGATTACCGCATTTCTTCTATATGCAAAGGGGATGTTGACCAATGTGTCTGTGCCAATTCCCCCCCCCCCCACACTGGATGTACCAAGTTTCTCTGTTGCATTCTATTTTTGTTATTCGAAATCAGTGGAGTGTTCTTGCGGCCCTGTGTACAGATTACACCAACATACTACAACATGCTGGGGTGACAATGCTGGCATCAGCCTAAGACAGATGAGTTGCAATTATAGTCTTTTTCTCTCGTATGAAGAACAGCTTATGGGGTCAGACTTGAAAAGAGAGCCAGGTCAATGCTGCGCTATGGTATTGTTTGATTTTCTTGAGACCTGCAGGGAAGCACCTAAGAGTTTTTGATAACTTGCTGGAAAGTCTGATCATAGTCAAAGGGTGACCGTAATCACAGGCAGGGCAGTCTCGTATCTTCAATTTGTTTAGGTGATGAACTGTTCTGGCGTAAAAGGTCCGGATCCTGCTTTTAAAAAAAGCTGTCAACTGCTGTTGAGGAAGGTTGGGACCAGTGACTTCATCTGTGGGATCCTTTACAAGGTCTTTGTTAGCAAGACAGTCAAGTGTCCAGAGGGATGATTTTGAAACCTTCGATTGATGGTCAAAATTGACATATTCCAGATGATACCACAGAATGGTAAGTGTGAGATGTAAGGCGTATTATTCTCGGCAGAATATTAAGGTGCTCGTGCATAAAACAGGTCTGAGTTGGCTCCAATGCATCACTGTTCTTTCATGTGTTGGCAGGGTGGATTGATGAGAGAGATAAAGAGTATCCGATATAGTTCAGGATGGTGTCCACTCGTTTGGTGTGGCAGAGCCACTGGTGCACAACACTCAATATTACGGAGAACACGCCAGGGTATATAACGCTTGCAGTGAGTAGAGTGTGAGAACTTGATCCCTATAGTGCCTGCCAACGTGTTTGGATGTTTTTTTTCCGGTGGTCCTTGCCTGTCAAGGTGTCTTCAAAAATCTTTGGAAGTTGTTGGTGTTTGACTGGTTTGCCACAAAACAAGACTTGGAGTTCTGTCCTTTCAAATGGTTGATAAGATGAACAGCAGTAACCGTGGTCTTGGAAGTATTTGGGCGGAGGCGCCAGTACGTGATGGAGTCCGCCATCTTTTTCAGGTCCTGTGTTAGGGTTCCTTTTGCGTCTTCCAAATTAGTTGGGTGGCAAGGGTAAGGTCATCAGCATAGTTATGCAAATTTCCTGGAGGAGGTGTTTGGCATGTCACTCACATAGGTGCTGGAAAAGCGTTAAAGCCCAGACAGATCCTTTAGGGAGGCCATCATTTAGATTCCTCATAGAGCTCAACCGGTGGACAAGTGTTCTCAATCTTCGATTGCTGAGAATGGAAGAGAGGACACACATGGTAGTGTTACATCTTCGAGGTCTTGTACAAGCGGCCATAACGCCAAAATCTGTAGTAAGCTGAGGAGAGATTGATGAGGGCCAAGCCTATTGAAGAGCTCGTTTTCAGCTAGTCTCGATGAATGTATAGATGAGAGTTAGAACTTGATTTGCACCGCTTCTACTAGGTCAGAAGTCTTCTTGGGAGTAAGGCAAAATAGGTTCTACTGGAAGACAAAGTCTGGCAAGTAGGAGATGCTGAAATAATTTATATGATTAGAAGAGAAGTGATCGATGTGCCCGTAGCTGCCAGGGTCATATGCAAGATTGCCTGGCTTAAATAACAATGACTTGTTCGTCTCTATTTGGTCGTGGAATAACTTGTCGAATGGATGTGATCAGATTGAGAGCCCTTTGGGGCCAAGGTTCTTCAGGAAAGTGGCCATACTTCCCATTTCTAAAATACATTGATTTGGATACTTAGTTTCCAATTTCCACACCAACATAACAATAGAAAGATCTAATTGTTTTAAGTGTTAGGTAAATATGCCAGTTTGCAAACTATAGTTAATTTTCCATTATTGCACACCTAAATATTGACACACCCCTTTGTGTAAATAAATTGGACTCTATTTTTATACGCCACTGCCATATAACACTGCTAGATGTAGGTGCCGTTATGCAACGGCATGACCATGTAGGCATATTTCGAAAGTATCTGCCACACACATGTGTTAGTTATGTGATAAACAGGTAAATGAGAAGGTAAAATATGTCAAGGAGATTTAATATGTAGATTAGGTAGGGCTCTGTATCGGTCAGAATGATACCTTCACTGATAATAAAAAATGTCCTGAAACTGAATAAGGTGTAGTTGAGTTGCAGGTGCCAGGCAGTGTTTTAATGAGGGGTCTATCTGGAGAGATCCTTGCCAATTTCCTCTGCTATCAGATTGTTGTCATTCACTGCAATGCATGTTGGTTTATTGCGTGGTATGAACTAATGGGAGAAGGTGACAATTCCTGCTGAAGTTATTATCATTATCTAGAAAAATGAGCCCACCATTCTTGATCGCAGTCACTTGTTCTTGGTCCGGTAAGACGTTTGATTGGAAGTGGTAGTGGGATTAAAGTGAGTTTAGAAATGTTCTTTGCCATATTTGCTGATATTAGATGGATAATACATTTATTTCAATAACAACTTACACGGAAGTTGGATAAATAACCACAAAACAAACACCTTAGGCCAAGGGTGAAGCAAAAGCTTTTGTTCTCGTACCTACTGAAATCAAGCTTACAATCAACAGGCAACGACTCATTTGCCTTCTAAGAAACTCCCTGGAGAATGAGGATGGAAAGTCAGTGAGGGTCAGTTACTCCAGATCACGGTACAATCTGACCTTCAATCCGTTCCACTGAAACTCCTTGATATCTTTAGATCCAGTTGCTAGGCGGGGTGCTACACCAACAAGTGCACAAGCAAGAATGCATGGCCTTGACTGCTCTTGGATGAGTAGAGAGTACAACAGTTTGAGTTGTGCTAACTCACCCAAGCTGGACATATGCATTGTGAACATAACACCAAGCACCAAAATTAACCCAGAAATATACTTAAAATCACGATTATTATGATCTTAGATAAAGAGTAAGGCCTTTTGCGGAAAAATATCCCTTTTAAAATGTGTATAATGGTGAAAACTAATTTTCATATTGCACATAATTATACGTACGTAAAAACTCCAGAGTTGTGCTAATCACAATCAACGATCATAATAACAAGGGCCTAGTCACTTTAATTGTTATTATTGGTTATATAAAGTTACTGCAAACAGGCTGGTTGACCACACATTTGACCCTTTTTTGAGCGAAGATGGCACCACTCAAAACTTTGTTAGTTGATTTTGAGTCAGCACAGTGTTATAAGTTACACATTGACACACATGTTTCATCCTTGCACTTAAAGGTATTATACAGGATTGGAAGAGCTGACAAAACAATCACAGACAGTGTTCATGTTTTGTGTAATCAACCGCATACATGAAATATACAAACCTGTGAAAATTTGAGCTCAATTGGTCATCGAGGTTACGAGAAAATAGTGAAAAGAGACCTTATGTGTTTTCTGTTTTTCAAACATATCGCGCGCGATAAAAACTATTGTTTTACTCATTTCTCAGAAACGATAGCATTTTAGGCACAAATATTTTAAGGGAACCTTTTCTTTTCTACATCATGTAAGTTATGTGTGAATCTGTGAACATTTTTGTTTGTCGATCTTACCAATAGTGTACAGGGCCTTTAACATTTCGATTAAAAGGGTAGTTAGCACTATTTAAGGGCCTTCTTAATTACACTTGGCACCAATATTCATTTTCTTAAATATGGAAATCTCATTCAGTAGACCATAGCTTTTCAATCCATGAAGACATTTTGCTTGTACTCCAACATCTTAATTAAATCGAACTTTGACCTTTGTGGACCTTTGACCCTTTCTTAAGCAAAGATGGCACTACTTAAAATGTTCTTAAGTAGTTGATTTTGAGTCAGCACAGTGTAAGGTACACATTGACACATGTTTCATCCTTGCACTCTAAATTTCGATTAAACGTGTAATTAGCGCTAATTAAGGGCCTTCTTAATTAGACTTGGCACCATTAATTATTGTCTTAAGTACGGAAATCATAGTCAGTGGACCATGGCCTTTCAATCCGTAAAGAAATTTTGCTTGCACTCCAACATTTTCATTAAATCGAACTTTGACCTTTGTTGACCTTTGACCCTTTCTTAAGCAAAGATGGCACCACTTAAATTTTTCTTAAGCAGTTGATTTTGAGTCAGCACAGTGTAAGGTACACGTTGACACATGTTTCATCCTCGCACTCAAAATTTCGATTAAACGTGTAATTAGCGCTAATTAAGGGCCTTCTTAATTAGACTTGGCACCATTATTTATTTTCTTAAGTACGGAAATCATAGTCAGTGGAAGCCTTTCAATCCATGAAGAAATTTAGCTTGCACTCAACATTTTCATTAAATCGACTTTTGGGGTGAGTTTAGGGGGCTCCCCCTCCCAACGCACCACTCGGTGCACTTAATAATTCACATTTTAAGGTTCCCCCGGGGGTGCTGCATATCCCAGACTTCAAACCTTTTGCACTAAATATTTTCAATAAACCCCGCCGGGCTCCCGGACTATGTCACCTTCATTGAATATGAGGCTCATAAACTCCCTTGAAGTTGTTTGTGTATTGGTTTGGTAAAGTAGATCATGGAGGTAAACATATTATTATTTCTACACCCATGAGTAGATCCGGTTTAATGTCCAACAAGATAAGCTACCTAGACTCAAACTTAACTTTACTGACTACATGCATCTTGAAATTCATATTGTCATCGATCAACAGGCGACACCCACAAGCTGGATACACCCGTGACACTAGGAAACCATCGTTTTAGTTTGGATAAACTGTGTTTGAGGTGCCTCTGGAGCATTCAACAATGGTCTTCTTTTCTACCTCTTCCCACCTTTGATTTTGTCCTTTGTGTTTCCAACCTCTTTAAAATCACCCCTTCCGTGTAACTTTACCCCCTCTGTCTCATTTTGCCTTTATTTGTCTGTATGCTTTCTGCCCCCTCCCCTTTTCTCCCCCCCTTTCTCTCCCTCTCTCTCTCTTGTTTTAATCCCACTTGACTGCTACTGATGCACCGTGTATGTGTGTGTTATGTGCTTGTTATGTTGTGTTGTCGGGGCCTTCCAAAAGCTCTGCTCGGGTCGAAACGTCAGGCCAATAACCATTTCTGAAAATACTCGTGAAAAATGTGTGACGATAATGAGGAAATAATAACTCAAAGCACATGCACGGCGGTCCAGACAGTGCGCTTTAGATTAACCAACTAATATTGGTTTATCGCTGGTCAATAATGCCCGTAACACACGCCCTAATTCCATTACGCTCACAAGTCTTAATCTTGTCAATTGGAATTTGCATTGTGTCAGTCCTCATGCACACATCACGTGAACATTTCTAAATTACAGAGCTGGCAGTTGAAAGCATTTTAATGTTGAGTTACATGTTCGACCAGGCTACGTCACTACATCAGTGTAGACTTAATAAGCGATTTAGTCCGGCAGCCAAGGGCGTGAACCATGTTTTTGTTGGATACATAATGTTTTTTTGCAGATTCCACACAAGAAGGTCACAGAGTTTAAGAATTGAGTGATGACCCCCTCCTCAGGGTTGGGCAATTTGTAATATCGATTATTTAATGTTTTTATTGATATTTATCAATACATACGGTGTAAACACAACCAATACAAGCTTTTAACCCCCAAAATGGCATTTAAAACACAGTTAGCTTGCCAAGAAATGTTCTGTATAAAAAGACGAACAACGGACGAAAGAGGGTGTAGGGTGCTGAAGGGGGCGCGGCTAGTAAAAAGATGTGGGTTGCAACAAGTGTAAGACAAAGCCGTGGATAGTTTCTGTTTATGAATAACAGGCGTTTATCCATGGTTCGACTGTTCAAAGTAAGACAATCAAATCCTCAAGTGTATTGTAATTCATATGTATTATATGAGGAAGAATGACGATCGTTTTTGTTTGAAGGCAATGAACACACAGATCGCAAAAGTATCACACCGTGAAAAGACAACATTTAATATGATTCATATGAAACCAGAAGTAAAACAAACTCAAAAAACACCTTTCGTGTTCACGACAACCTACAACCCGGCACTATGATGAGAAAGCATATTACATGACTTCTGAAAGTTAGCTATAGCTACTCAATGGATCTGGGTGGGGGGGGGGGGACAATTCTTTTTTTCGAAATCCCCCCCCCCCCCCCCCCCTTTCACTACTGACCCACACGGTCAAAAAGGATCACGACATTTCGGTTGAACTATTTCCCACCACTTCGCTGTTATAAAATAACACAAGTCGAAATAGTACTGCACAGTTACCATGTTTGGAATTGTATTGTCACAAATACATTTTCAAATTACAAGTCAACAGATACTGTGTCACTGGATGTGATAGCATCAACATTTTGTATTATGATCATCTCCGTTTCCTCTTTGGCTGACTGGGTCCATGTAGCTTTGTTTGTTTTGCTTGCCGTTTAAATAGTTGCGATAATCAAAACCCTCCATCCTCCGGACGGTCGGGAGGATGGAAGTTTCAGATTATCGCAACTACCGTATAAGATGTCATTTTCTTTGCAATTTGGATGAAGTAAAGACACAGTTTCTGTGCCAGCGAACGATTAGATATTGTGCATGAAGTTCGCTGTGTAAGTGACCACCATATTCTTTACCATCATATGTATAGGGCATAATTATTTCGGGCCCTGCATCAGACAAGTAGCTTGAATTATAGGGGGTAGTTATATTTCCATCTGAAATTACATTCTTCTGTTCATGTTCGTTGCTTTGATTCAGACAAGAAAAATCAAAATTATCATACACAAAACCAGGTGCAGTTAATCAGACAAAAACTTAGAAGAATTTGCCCTGCTTTATGTAGTTTATCATCATGGATGCAATGGCAATGCCCAAGTAATGATACAATTGTATCCTGATCCATGTGATGGAAATTTTTAATTACTAAAACTCCTCTCTATACTGCGAAAAAGTTGCTTAAAATTCGTTGGTTAAATTTCTTTCATCGGTCGTTGAGCAATATTTTAGCCAACATATGTTGAAATTCGCGCGTTTTATACGTTTTTTCTTTGCCCAACGTTGATTAAGAGATGTTCAACAAGTGTTGATCGAATGTGAGTGGCGGGAAAATGTAACCTACAACATCTGAGCAAAATGCGCAACACATGGTTCAAATTAACCAAAGTTTCGCACAATAAAACGTAAACACCATCGCAAACGTCCAGCGCAGATGATCCATCTTGGCGGCGACATTAACTGAGCTTCTCACGGACTGGGGTCTGGGGGAGCTGGAAGAGACATTCGTGGGTAAATATTGCAAGTTAAATCTGATTTATTGTTTTAGGCCTAGGCCTACTTATTGTTTAGTGTACTGTTATAGTAATACATAGATAGATTTGCTATATTATCATAAATAGTTGTGCTTTATGAACTGAAGGGTTGACTCAGAGCAGACACGTTGAGTTGGATTAGTGCGTATAATGTTCACAGCAGGGAACATGTACGTGGACATACAGATGTATTACTATAATATGTAGACTCATGTGTACACATGCCATCCACGAACAGAACCTAGGTGAAAAAACCTAGTGAGAAGTGGTTTAATGTGCCATTATTAATATCATTTTAATAATTCACTCCCACTCTCTGAATTGTGTGCCTGTTTTTTTTGTTCAGCATAATTTTCGTTTTCAAAGATAAACCTAATTTTCATTGGAGTAAAACTAAAAGGCAGCACTTGGTTCTCTTATGTTGCAGGTCGTTGATGTCCGATGTTCATTTAACCACATTTGCCAAGAGAGAATTTTGGCTTTATGGTAGTTATTCTGCTTGAGAAACAACAGTCTGTTGAAGAGGGAAAGGCATCATCTACACAGGAAAGACATGGATAGTAGCTTCCTTGACCTTGCAACACAACGATTTCGTAACGGGAAGTCTGAACCGATAACAGGTCTGGCAAAACCAACCGGCTCTTTTCAGAGCCAACACTGCTTTCAAGAAGAGATTATTACATTGTCTGCTCGCAATAATTTTGTGTTCGTTTTTCACCACCTGACTGTACACAAACTCTCCAGTTCTATTCAATGTATATGGCTGTTTTTTAATAGTGTCCGTGTTTGCTGTCAAAATGCACGTTTTCTTTTTACTCAACACTTGGGGTTATGGTGCTCAACTACTAAGTAAATATAGGACACAACGTTGTTGAGTAATGTTGCGGGGTCAAAATAATGGGTAGTCATTTGTTGGGTAAAGTTTGACACAATATAGTTGGGTAAGACATTTGACGCATTGTTGGGAAACCGTTTTACACAGAAATTGAGTAAATTACGACGCAACCCCTGTTGATTGATTGATTGATTGATTGAATTTATTCGGATAAAAATACAGCAAGAACATACCCAAAATACATACATGTACATAACAACAGGAGAAAAGACAATGAAACAAGATAGAAATACTGCACAAAATTATCCAAGGATAGCCCCAAAAAGCCAATAACTTAGACTTATTTCCATTGGGGTCCTTACAAAAAACGGCAAAAAACACCTCCCCAAAAAGGGAGTATCAAGAACAGACGAACCTAGTCAAGAGCAAAAAGATGATTCAAGGAAAAACAAAGCAAGAGAACACATGAAAAATAATAAGAAAAGAAAAGAAAAAAAATTAATTAAAAATTATATTAAATTAAATTAAACTAAATCAATAAATAATATAAAAAATTGAAACCAAAAAGGAACCCAAGCTATGCTTCCTTAGAGGTGGCTTTTGTGGCAAGGTGGCATTTGACTAGTTTTTTAAATTGTTGCAGGCTAGTAGAAATTTTAATATTAGCAGGTAAATTGTTCCATTCTCTTATGGCGGTAGCAAAAAAAGTATTGTTAATTGAGCTGGATGAGATTGGGACTATAAAATGCGTAGCGTTTCACCCTTCAGACGACTATGTTCCCTTTTTACCACCACAAAGAGTAAACTTGTATGCAACAATGGGCATTATTTTCTTAGAGTGTACTCAAGACTGCCAAACTAATGGTATTCAAATTCAAAAATTATTTATCAAGCCTTTGGATTAAAGTCAATTAATAACAGTGTATATATAATTTAAAAGCTGAACTACTAAAATTCCATCAACAGTTGTTTAATATAAATACTCAACTGTTGTTCGAAATAAAACATGCTTAACAGTTGTTCAATAGAGATGCTCAACCGTTGTTCAATAGAGATGCTCAACTGTTGTTCAATAGAGATGCTCAACTGTTGTTTAAAAAAGAAATGCTCAACAGTTGCTAATAATGCGGTAATCAACATATGAACAAACAAATGCCCAATTGTTGAGTAGTAGAATTAAGAAACTGTTGGTCAAATGAATCCCCAACAACTGTGTATATGGAATAGACAACAAGGTTGTGCATTTATTGCGCAACAACTGCTCGATTGCATAGTTACACAACGTTGCGTAAAATGTTGAGTACAAATTTACCCAACGTTTTTGCAGTGGTAGGATAAGTCCTTATAATAAGGTGCAGGTCTCAATGTGATAGCATGTCTTATAATAATATAATTGTCACCTCTGACCAGGTTACTGATAATATTATGTCTGCAAATAATCATGACAATTTGTCCCTATTGATAAGCCACATAACCTGATAATTATATGAGTGTAATGCTACAGTTCGTGTTAAAATGTAGCTGCTATACAATATTTACCCTGACAATCGAATGTTTAGCGAGGCAGCCATATCATGTGGCTAATTCTTTCCACGTGTCCTGTTGTTTACATCAGCATATACCCAGACTTTATCAAATGATGTTTCACAATTTGCACCAGAATGGTACCAGTCTGATAAGTTTCAAGCTACTGCAGGCTCATTCTGCAACTTTAAATTATTTGGAAGATTTTGTTTCTTTAAAAATATGTTTGAAAACATATTTGAAAAGTATCAAGTATTTATTACCTTTATTGTTTTTGTATAAGACTTAAAGTAATGCAAGTATGATGTATTTTATTTTTAATATTTAAATTAACTTTATAGTTACATATTTTTACATATTGAAAAACTATTTAATATACCCTATACACTGAAGAGCAAAGTAATGTCTCAAATGAAGCAGATATTTTAGATCAATGGTCTCACAGCTCAAGAGTTTTCTATGGCTTTTGTCATGTACTTACGATAAATGCAACGGCACCCAGCACGTCGTGTAGCTTCATGTGACACTACCGTACCGTATTCAACATGGCAGACTGACAGAATGGGGCGCGCGCGGGTGATGAGTCATCATACAATTTGCGGACATGATTTACCGTACTCTGAAGACGTTGGTAAAAATAACAACTGTCCATTGCAAAGGTACAACAAATATGTGTAAAATATAGAGAAAAATAGTTTGAAACATTGAGTTATACGCCACCAGTGCTCCATAAAATTTATAAAACTTAACATTCTGGTAATTATTTTAGTTTCACAGGTTCAGATTTCAAATGAGGGGCACTGACATCAGTTGGGGGGGGGGCGTGCCCCCCGTGCCCCCACCCCTTAGTTACGCCACTGTTCTTGTATATTGTGTAATGCACGTAACAAAAACCAGTGCGATTATCGAAAAGAGAAGGAAGATTGGCTGCCACAGCACCTTAAAAACCATGGTGCCATGTAAAGGAATAGGTCTCATACTTCAAAAACGTAGCTCCTTGCAGGTAAATACTGAATGTTAGAGCGCCTTGAGCGTCACTGAGTGACGGATATGAGCGCTATAGACACCTTTATAATAATAATAATTATTATTATCATTGATGTGGATCTCCACAAGTTAATGACCATTAAAACTTACATGTTAAAAAGAGCACCTGTAATTTATTGACAGCCATTTTGTCGTAAAAAACACCACAAAAAACAACTTATGAGTAAGCAAATAGAGGTGGTGCATTTTGTTCGCGTTAATTCACAAAATTTCGCATTAAGTATTTTAACGAAGAAACCAGCATGCAGTGGCTGGTAGATAAGCTGTTACCATTAATTTGTGCATGTAATTGTATAACTTACTCTGTGTGTTGACAAGACATCCACATAAGACGCAAATTGCAACTATTACCAGGTTAAGACGCAACATCCTCACACCTTGACCAGACGAACTCACAATAATTAAAGAAGTATTGCCATTGGACACCGGGCATGGATACTACTTAGAATGAACAGGTTTGAGAGGATACGTGTCAACAACATGTGATAATGCAATATGCTAATATCAATAGGCAGCGATAACGAGGCTGATAAAGGGTATCAAGTGCAAACAGTGAACTGTAATCAGTTGCTCTTAATAATGTACATACTCGAAGATACATAGTAATGGCATAAAAACTACCGTCAACGCAATGGCTAAACAAAGGATACATGCAGTTTTAAACTGAATAGGGGTTTGTTTTGTTCCCAAGAGTCAATTATTAACATGCAAATGAGCTGGCGTGTCTTCATAATAGAGGACTCAGAAACAGCACTGGGTGACGTTCGTCAACAGTGGGCTCCTTCATGATGGGAAGATCGTTGACCTTTACTGGAGTACAACAATTGTTCAAATATTGTAGGGTGGGTACTGAAAATAAACAGACACCTGTAAAGGGCACCATTTAATACGAGGCACGGAGATCAATTCCATCACGATAATTTACGACAAGCAAGTACACATTTTAATAAGTTTGTATCAGTTTCTTGCAACTGATTACAATGTATTAATGTGGACACGAACATCACATTGGTTAAATCGACGTGAGCTGCAATATTCGCCTACATGACCCCCCCCCCCCCCCCCCCCCCCCCACCCCCGCCACTCCCCTTGGCGTCTGACGACAAAATGTTTGAAGTGCACTGGGGGAAAACAGGTTTGAGAATACCATTCAGTTATGAGTAAAAGCGTCTTTAAAAAATATCTTTAATTGTGTGTGGGGGGGGGGGAAGGAGTTTCTGAAATATTATTGTCCGCCATGTTGTATAAGGAACTCACGTGGGCTATACTATTTTACTGGAGGTGTTGCGAAACTCACATGTGGTATGCGCAACATGGTCACGGTAGGCGGTCGGCCTGCTGTTCTGGCAATATAACACATTTATCTCGCGATTTGAAACCATTAAAACCTTGAAAGGTGGGTCAGCCCCGGGATTTATCCCAATGCTAGAAGGCTCCATTCTTTTTACTGGCACACAATTCCAAGTTTATTTAAAATGTTTTCTTTGTATTTCCCATAATGTTTTTACATAAAATTGACTTCTTTGCATGCCCAGCTATTTTATGTGTGTGTCTAGGATTATTTGGGGGCCTTTTTATTTGTTTATTTAATTCTGTTTTAACTTATTATGGTTTAAATAGTGAAAAATATTTAACCTTTTGTCTTTGCCTTCTCCCTTTCCACTACAGATATCCATATTTTTAGTCTGCCCTATTAACTAATTATTTACTTTTCTTCCAACCTTCCATTTTGTATTTTGTGTTCCCAAGTTCTTGTGGTCAAGCCACCCCTTCCCTCCAACCCCCCCCCCCCTTTGTCTCCATAATCCCTGCTTACCCCCTGCTTTTTCTGAATGCTTTATGCTTTCTCTCTCCACTCTCTCTATTCATGTATTTCCACTCCACTGCGCGCTCTTGTCACCCTTGTATGCATGTATGTGTGTTGTTAGGCCAAGAGCATTAGCTTTAACCCGGATATAGCTCATAACAAGCTAATTTTTCCAGGATAGGTCCGGGAATGTGTCTAGAATGACATACTAAAAGTCCCCTAAAATCCCCCTGGAGCTCTTTCAGAAATCATGAAATTTGAAAATGGCCGCCATTTTCAAATTTCATCATATCTATGCAACCAGATATGCTGTAAAAACAAATAAAGTGTCTAAATACAGGTTTTGAGGCACAAGGAATCCAATAAAACCATTATTTCGAGAGTTTAGAACTCATAAGTATCTAAAACAAAGATGGCGTCCAAAATGGCCGCCAAAATGGCCGCCATTTTTATATTTAAAAATTTGTAAACAGACAAAGATATTTGTTTCTACTTGTGCGAGATTTATATCTTGTGATTTGTATCCCCATTCTGTATTCTAGAGTATTCCCATCAATTCTTCAACAAGGAGATAGTGCATGCAGTCCATGCCAAATGGGATATATGTGCAGTATTCATTAAGTGATTCAAAGTTGCTGGCCCCATAGACCTTAAGAACACTAATTTCCCTGGTTTGTGATAGGCAATTCGGAATACGAGACCCGATGAACCACGAACCAAACTCGAAGCCTCTTTTCAGAATTGGGGTTCATAATAAACAAAGATAAATCTTTGCCAATTATTATCTCCACCCATCTAACCTTTTTCAGGGTAGACCTTTAACGAGGTCTAGCTTTCCTCCACATAGGAGTACAGTCATTCAAAACCCTCTGGAGTTCATCCCTCTGTCCATATTGCTCCAACTGTAGCCTGGCTACATCTCCTGCACCTCATGGCCAGCCCATGCATCCACTTTTGGTCACATAATCAGCACAATCTTTGCACCGGATAGGTCATGCATCCCCCCAATAGACGCTTCAAAAAGTAGTATTAGCTCGGTATTGGGGACTTCATTCTAGAAGGAGACTCGCTTCCACATCAATGTTTCTGAATTTTTGTACAGCATGTCTGGTTGCATGACTATGATAAGATTAAAAAATGGCGGCCATTTTGGACGCCATCTTTGTTTTAGATACTAATGAGTTTTAAAATCTCAAAATAATAATTCCATTGGATTCCTTGTGCCTCAAAACATATAATTCGACACTTTGTTTGTACTTATAGCATGTCTGGTTGCATAGTTATGATAAGGTTTGAAAATGGCGGCCATTTTGGACGCCATCTTGGATTTCGGAAAGAGCTCCAGGGGAATTTTAGGGGACTTTTAATATGTCATTCTAGGCACATTCCCGGACCTATCCTGAAAAAATCAGCTTGTTATGAGCTATATCCAGGTTTTGGCATATATGGTCTAATGCTCTTGGACTAGCGGAGAGCTCAAAATACAAGGACGCAGAACGATTTCCTGTCTTTGGTGTTTTAATGAGGCTCAACTCACGTCAAGCCTGAGAAAAAATAATTAGATACTCATTATCGGTCCTTTGCACGGAAATCTTTAGTAAAAGGCGAAAGATTTATACGATATGCAGAGGAGCCTGAGAATAATTTCTTAATTGGGCAAGTTGAGAGACTGGTCAATGTAACACAACGTGCCTGCTGTGATGGGTTTTGCACTAAACGTATGTGGTACGATTTTAGGAGCAAACATTGTTTATTCTAAAAATGTTCCTGCCCCAACCAACGCCTTCATTTAAACGAACCCATTGCACACCAAGCTCAGAGGCACCTCGACCCTTACAAAAAACGCCCGATAATCCACCGCATCTTCAGTTTTTCTGTCAGTCCTAAACCGGCACGGCCCCACCCCGGCAGTCGCTGCTATAGTCTCGCGCAAGGACTTCTGTTTGTTTGTTTGACTTGCTTCAAACATGTCAACTTTGTTTGAACACATTTTTGTAATTACGACTCAGGCATGCTTTTGTTATATTAATGACCGGTAATGACGTATTTGTGTTGTCTACACCCAACAGGTAATATGCCCCTTATATTTTATATAAATGTTTCATAAATACAACTTAGATTAATTGGTACTTAGTAAGTCTCGTTTTGTTAAGATTGTTGTAGACTTTAGTGGATATTTTGTTGATTTTGAAACATGAAGCTAGCTACTTGTTGACTTGCGTTGTTTAGTAGCTCTAGAGGTTCTCCTAATAATAACCTTATCATTTTTAAAGATCGTGCCATAAAGTTTTTTAAAGATCGTGAGGAAATACTATATTTTATTTCATCACTGATTCTAAGATTGGAAATAACTGGTATTTATTACATTTACTCGTTATACTTACCGTAAACCCCCGGATAGTGTTCGCGTTATTGATTTGGCGCAAACCTCGGGTGTTGTTGAAATTTTTCAGTATTCGCTATTATTTGAGTGTTCAATATTTTAAAATTAGTTATCTATATTAATTATTTGGCATTGTGTATAATCATACTGTTTCAGACTGCATACCATTATTGATAAATATGTACGCGCTGTCTTCTCCCAACAGATTCGAATTGACAACATTGCATTCTGAGTCACGCTGACTGCCATTTCGGGACGTCTTTAATTCAAGGGTCACATACGATTGGTTCTGTTTTTGAGGTTCTTTATTAGGCTTAACTTTCATCAAGCCTGTGAACAATTAATTAGATTCTCATTATCGGTCCTCTGCACGGAAATCTTTAGTAAAAGGCGAAAGATTTATACGATATGCAGAAGAACCTGAGAATAATTTCTTAATTGGGCAAGTTGAGAGACTGGTCAATGTAACACAACGTGCCTGCTATGATGGATTTTAAACTAAACAAAACGTATGTGGTACGATTTTAGGAGCAAACATTGTTTATTCTAAAAAATTTCCTGCCTCAACTAACGCCTTCATTTAAACGAACCCATTGCACACCAAGCTCAGAGGCACCTCGACCCTTTTAAAAAACGCCCGATCATCCCCCACATCTTCAGTTTTTCTGCCAGTCCTTAACCGGCACGGCCCCACCCCGGCATTCGCTGCTTTAGACTGGGTTCAAGTCTCATGGCGCGCAAGGACTTCTGTTTGTTTGTTTGTTTGTTTGTTTGACTTGCTTCAAACATGTCAACAATGTTCGAAAACATTTTCGTAATTACGACTCAGGCATGCTTTTGTTATATTAATTTCAACTCCATTCTGCTCGTCCAGTGTGCTTGAAGATAGTTCGCGCACTTGTGGAGTGCGGGGGGCTGGTGTGTCGCGTCTGCGGCTGCGTCTCATGCACAACTCGGCCTTCGGCCTTGTTGGGCATGGGACGCTGGGGCGCTGCATCTTCCCCCTGTATTCCACTCGCGCTTGTGTGATAACTTTTAAAAAAATGTTCCATAATTGTGCCTTTCATTACTCCAATTTTATTTTGCTTGTTTAAGCGTGACATTTCCATGTTGCATTTATATATCTTGTTTATTCCGACTAATTCATTTTATTTTGTTTCTTGTTTTTTGTTTTTTGGTCATTGTTCATTGTTTTGTCTAAAGCGCTTATCTTTATCCACTGATGTTTACTGTTTTGTTGACGATAATGACAGCAATAGGAGCAGTTCTTATTACGAGAGTAATGAATTCAATAATTTAAATGTCTGTTCTGTTGGTACCTTTTCGATTTTTCATAATATGAATGCCCGGAGCCTATATGTAGCCATTTTTACGACATTCAGGATTATGTGTCTACTCTCAGTCATTCCTTCTCGATCTATGGTTTTACTGAGACATGGTTTAAAGAAACCCCTCCGTCTTACATTCACATGGACAACTACAATCTTGTTCACTCGTCACGTTCCCATACGTTAGGCGGAGGGGTTGCCATGTTTGTTAAAGACACGTTAAATTTCAAAATCCGTGGTGACCTCGGTTCCACTTCAGGTGATTTTGAATCTGTTTTTATCGAAATTCAACGCGACCATGCCTGTAACATCATTGTTGGCAATGTCTATAGGGCTCCGGGTAGTTCAATTGATAAGTTCAACGCTTCTTTTGATTCTTGTTTAAATACCATTACAAATGAAAGAAAGCTGTGTTACATAATGGGCGATTTCAACTTAAATCTACCGAATTGTTCGGAGCATCAGCCAACTGACGACTTTGTTAACTCGTCTTCGCCAATGGATTCCACACTTTAATTGATAAACCAACTCGCATTACACCTCACACTACCACACTTATTGACAATATACTAACTAATTCTGATCAGGATATCCTAGCTGGAATCTTCTACTCTGATATTTCGGATCATTTTCCTCTCTTTCAGATAACTTCTTCTTGTCTTTCAAATGTTAAGACTACTCCTCAGAAGTCGTTCGTTACAAGGAACATTAATCCAGCCACCATTCGTCCCTTCCAATCAGACATAGCTGGTGCTGACTGGCATCAAGTCTATGAAACTGATCAGCCTGAGGCAGCTTATGATTCCTTCTTCTCTATTCTCACTTCTCGGTATAATTTTCACTTTCCGTATGTTACCAAAACATTTGGCAGTACCAATAAAAACCAGCCTTGGATTAACCAGTCTATCATTGACTCTTGTCATTATAAGAACAGTACAGGCTTTATAGACGTTTCCTACGCAATCCTAATGAGGTTAATGAGCGTAATTATAAAACTTTCCGTAATCGCATCACCGCTACTGTTCGGAAAGCGAAACAAGATCATTACGCCCATAGATTGGATATCCGAAAATCGAGTCTCAAGCAATTATGGTAAGACATCAATGGTATTCTGGGTAAGAAGAAGCGGACGTCTTTTCCTGACGAGTTCACTGATGGTGAGCGTCTGTATTCTAATCCTGCTGACATTGATAATTCTTTCAATTCTTTCTTTACTAACATTGGTCCTTCACTGGCTTCTAAAATTCCTCCCACTAACGCACACTTTTCAAGCTACCTGCACAATTCGCATGCTTTTTATTTATTTCTTACTCCAACTAATGCAGCAGGAATAATACGTGTCTGTGACACATTGAAGACCAATACTAGTCCCGGCTTCGATGACATTAGTTCTTCTGTTGTTAAGTCTATAATTTCTCTTATTGCTGAACCTCTTGCTTATATCTTCAATCTTTCTTTTCTCCATGGATCTGTTCCTCTGAATCTTAAGGTCGCTAAAGTTGTTCCTATATCTTTAAAAGTGGGGACAATAAAGAAGTCGGCAACTATAGACCTATCTCCATTCTTCCTTGTTTGTCTAAACTTCTGGAGAGACTTGTTTATAATCGTTTCTACACTTTCATCTCTAAATTTCATATTCTATGTGATCAGCAAAATGGCTTTCGCAGTAAACACTCCACCGATATGGCTCTCATCGAGTTCATTGACAAAGTTACTACTGCTCTTACTGACAAACTTTTTGCTGTTGGTCTTTTCCTTGATATCTCTAAAGCCTTTGATACAATCGACCATACTATTCTTCTCTCTAAACTGGAGCACTATGGGATCAGAGGAGTCGCTCTTCAATGGCTAGCCGACTATCTCAACAACAGGCAACAATTTACTACTTTTAATAAGTCCCACTCTTGCCGCCTTAATACTTCTCATGGTGTGCCCCAAGGCTCCATTCTTGGTCCTCTTTTATTTCTTCTCTACATCAACGATTTGTATCTTTCTTCTTCCTTGCTATCTTTCACACTGTTTGCTGATGACACAACTATTTTCCATTCCAGTCCCAACTCTGCTACTCTGATCAACACACTGAATTCAGAACTTACTCTCGTTTCTATGTGGTTAAAGGCAAATAAATTGTCTTTAAATCACTCCAAAACCAGCTTTATTCTCTTTTCCAAATCTAATACTTCAATCAACCTTGATCTTCCCCCTGTTACTATAGACAATATTCCTATCACCAGGGTCTACTCTACAAAATTTCTTGGTGTCATTATTGACCACAAACTTTCCTGGTCTAATCACATCTCTTCTCTTACAAAAACCACTTCTCGTAATACCGGTGTCTTGTCTAAACTGCGTTATTTTCTTCCACCCTTTTCTATGGTCTTACTCTACAATACACTTATTCTGCCCTACTTAAACTATTGTAATATTGTCTGGGCTCGGTCAAGCAATAACAAACTGCACTCCCTCATTGTCACGCAAAAACGGGCTATCCGCCTTAAAGTTTGTACTTCTTCACATCCTCGTGCTCACATTGCACCACTTTTTGCACAGCTCAACACCCTTACACTTTCTGACATAAATAAACTCCATACTGGAATATTTATGTACAAGTATTCCAGAAATCTTCTTCCTAGTACCTTCTCTGCTTATTTTTTTCTTCTGTTCAAGACCTGCATACCTACCAAACCAGATATTGTCATAATGTCGTGGTTCCTTTCACTCGCACCACCTATTCCATGAACACCCTTCGATTCTATGGTCCTCGCTTGTGGAATGCCATTGACGAAGAAATCAAAAGCCAACCGTCCGTGAACCGTTTTAAAGCCTCCCTCAAAAGAGTCATTATCTCTCAGTATGTAACATGACTGCTTTGCCAGGTATATCATCATTTGTTCTTTTTCATATATACACACCATATTTTCATTTTAGTTAATTAAGCGTTGTTGTTGTTTGTAAGTTGTTTTGTTCCTATTCGTACGTCCTCTGTTTGTCCGTTTATCTTTTCTCTGTCTGTCCACAGGCTGATTACTACAAGCCTCGGCTTATCAAATCGGCCTTCATACTGTTCATTTCTTTGATTGTATAAACCTAAAATTACTCTGTTTGCTATTACATTGTATGTGCATTCTGTAATGCTGTGTTTTTGACAGTATGGAAATAAATGTGATTTGAATTGAATTGAATTGAATTAATGACCGGTAATGACGTATTTGTGTTGTCTACACTCAACAGGTAAACTGCTCGTTACATTTTATATAAATGTTTCATGAATTCAACTTAGATTAATTGGTACTTAGTAAGTCTCGTTTTGTTAAGATTGTTGTAGACTTTAGTGGATATTTTGTTGATTTTGAAACATGAGCTAGCTACTTTGCGATCTCTAGAGGTTCTCCTAATAATCTTATCATTATTAAATATCGTGCCATTGAGGAAATACTATATTTTATTTCATCACTGATTCTAAGATTGGAAATAAAAGGCCAAATATTTATACGATATGCGGATCTGAGCGGGGGAAAATTGCAAGTTTCTAACCTCACATTAAAATGGTGTAAATTACCCTTGCATTCGATACCCGTCCAGTGCAAAATTTGTCAACATCCAAATCATCTGATGAAATCATTCTGAGAAAAATGGGTCACCTCATTTTTGTACATGGCTGTTTTGATTCATAACTGACTTTTTGTGAGTGAAATTTGAAACTTAACGGATCTTTACATTCCAAGGAGGAACTCAAGGCTGCTTTGATTAAATTTGATTGAAAGTCAGGACTGAACCAAAACATTCCCGTACATAAATGTCGAGGTCCATTTTTTCTCAGAATAATATCATCAGACGTTTTGGAGTTGACACATTTTTGCACCGGAAGAGTATTGAATAAAATGGCAATTTACACCATTTTAATAATAGGTTAGAGACTTACTCACATGAGAAATTGAGTATAAAACAAAACTGAAGTGTTCACTTCCCTTCCTCTTTAAATCAGATCAGTAGTCATGAGAGCAGTAGTCTCGCACAGAGCAACAGTCTCGCGAGATACCTCCCGAACAAAGATATTATTAACAAAATAGGGAGACCGCCAAAATAGGACTAGATGGCTCGGTTGGTATAGATAGAGCGCCGGCACGTTAAACCGGATGTCTTGGTTCAAATTTAGCTCTTGTTAAATTTTCTTTGCTTTTATCTTATGATAGCCTACTTAATGCCAACATTAAGGTAACTCTTTTTCAAGAATTGAATTCGAATTGAATTCGCATAAAAAAGATAATGAGAAAAGTAAACTTAACTTCCTGCCAAATCTAGGTCATGTTTAAATATAAACTTTTATGTCATCAAACTTTAGGGCATGAGAGTCAAATCATTTAGGTGTTTGTTAACATTTTAAGCTTGGATTTTTGTTCAAATTGATAAAGCCACACCATCATCGTTAATTTAAATATTCATTGGTTTTTAAATAAAATCAAAACAATTCTTTTGGAGTACTGCACTAATTGATATTCTCCATTAATTTGAGGTTTTTGAATGCCATTTTCTGAACTTGGTTGTGTTTTAAACGGAAATGTTTTTACTAGTAATTTGGAACCGGTACTGGGTATGAAGTCTACAATCGATCACTTTTTAAAACGAAACTAATTCATTTTGATTTGCGGTAGGCCTAACAACCAAAATCGTAGATTTTTGAAATTATTTCTACGATGTTTGTTCAATTAGTGATTATCACTACACTTTCATAATGTTACCTTTCTACACAGTGCACACATAATAAACTATTCCAAAAAAGGTGTGGCTGCCACGGTAGATGAGCCCACTTTTTTGTAAAAATATTCTAAAATTCCTTCAAGAGTGTCATCCATTGTATTTATAAGTTCTATCAAGTTATACTGTCGGTGGGTAGAGCTTATAATGTCAAACATTCTAAAGCACAACCTATCATAATGGTGTTTTTTTTTAAAATCCTTTGCGTTTTATTTGTATTTCTTTATTTTTTGTACCGTAAGTTCCCTTTTACCGGGTTACCGATTCCGACAAACAGCAATTGAAGTTTGTGTTTGGCAGCACTCTGTCGCTAAGTGACAGAGTGGACGATAATGGGCTATTAACAAGACGGTGAAAGGTGTTGAATCAAAGTTGAAATGAACTTTATCAACTATGGTATATGTTTTTTTATCGACTGATAAGATCTTGTTAAACTCTTGTAAATCAAAGTCCATTCAATAATAATAACCACCCTGAAGTCTTAAAGTCTACATTTTGAGTTAATATAAATACTAAATAAAACATATTGATTCGAAACACACATTGTGATAGGTGTACAGATAATTGGAGCTTTTGAGGTTTAACCACGCTTCTGCTTTCTATTGTGTGTATTCAATGAAAGATCTTCAAAATGGCAATTAATGTGAAGTGGGTTTTGCTGTGTGTTGCTGTTGGAATGGTGAAGACACAGAGTAAGTATATAGTCCGTCGTGGAGTAAGTACAGGTTTTTATTATAACAGACATGGAAATGATTATTTATTCTGGTGTCAAAAGTGACCAACAGGTTAATCAACGATCACAATGACACTGGCTTCAACTTGTTATGTTGTCACACCAGATTAAATAAAAGTCACACTGGAAAGGAATTAATTAATAACAGAAAATGAGTAAAATTTCGTCTTGTGTTGTCTGATATTTTATGTGTGAACATTTGGAATTGGCAACAGTAGTGAGACTTTTTGTTATAAATCATAAAGATTGATTCTATCCACAATAAGTATAATTACCAGTTTTAACAAGATTGCCTTTGGTAGTTTCATGACAATTCCACTAAACAAAATGAAAGAAACATGTTTTTTGTAAAAAAATTATTTTTGACCGAAAAAACACAGTTAGTCTATATTAGTATTATTTGACAAATTCTTCTCAACATGGTTTATGTTCTGTTTCACTTGAAGATTCAGAGTTTTGGAACAATCAAGCTCAGGATATTTTGAAAAAGGCAATCAAAAGAGCTGAAAACATCAACAACAATGTGGCCAAAAACATTATCATGTTTCTGGGTGACGGCATGGGTCCTTCCACCGTGACAGCAGCAAGAATTCTCAAGGGGCAGCTAGCAGGATTTGACGGCGAAGAGACAGTCCTCGCATGGGAGTCTTTCTCAAGTTTTGGACTTTCGAAGGTTAGTTATACCCTCAATATTAAAACTCTACATATTAAATACTACCTCACAGATGTTTGAACTGTTGTTTGTCTAAATTTGTAGGTTGTTCTTTGAGGTTCTATACTTGTCTTAAGTTTTAGTTTACAGTAGTTGAAGTGCTCTTTTGAGTGTGAGATTGTAGTTCATTCAACATTTGTTTGTACCCAATGTACATGTACATCACGGATTTTTTACTTATAATTGTATAACTTACAAGGACACATAGTTTCTCAAAATTAAAAATTTAGATTGCAAACGGTAATAGAGAGAAAATCCAACAATAAATGTGTTTGTTTTGACACAAAAAGGTTTCTGAGCTTTTAAAATAATCGAAGCCATTCATATACAAGCACACCTTTTAGGACACTGATTTGGAATGTGTGAACTAAAACAACATTTTGTGTTGGACGATGAATACATCATTACAACTTGTTCATTACAACGGCATTACAGATTCTCTTCAAGGTAAGAAAGTGCGCAGCAAAAAGCTTGTGTTTTGTATACAACTAATTTTCTATATTTAAAATAAAAACCAAGAACTCTAACAGACTGTGTCTGCTCATGTAGACTTACAACACCGACCAGCAGATAGCTGACTCAGCGGGTTCTGCCACGGCGTTTTTCTGCGGTGTAAAAGCCAAAGCAGGGGTTGTAGGATTCGATGACTCTGTAATGAGCAAAAAGTGTCCAGATAATAGTGATGCTGCCTCAGTTGATTCCGTTATGGTACATGCTCAAAGAGCAGGTGAGTAATTAAAACACAAGCACCCCAAACAGAGATTTTGATAAAACAGGGAGACCGCCAACATAGGCTTAGATAGCTCAGTTGGTAGAGCGGTGGCTTGTTAGTTCAGTGGTTGTTGGTTCAAATCCTGCTCTAGTTAATTTTTGTTGATCAACAGCAAAGTCATTTCAACAAAAACTATCCTTGTGGGTTTCCCTTGGTATTTATTATTCTTTGATAACATTAAAATGTTAGTTACTTAACTTGCTGATGTAAAAAGTTGTCCCTTTATCTACAAAGATAATAGACAATAAAACTTACGTGGGTCTGTTCAATACCACTCTGGTGGCTTTGTTTGAAACAAAAAACGATGCCTGCGAAAATGGCTACAGACAAAAAAGCTTTATGTTTTTAATACTGCTACCTTTTAACACTGAACTGAAAGTTTGCATTTTCAGGTAAATCAACTGGTTTTGTCACAACTACTCGAGTAACACACGCCACCCCAGCAGCTCTATATGCTCATTCACCTGAGCGTACATGGGAGATTGATGCAGATATACCAGACGAAGAGGCAGTATTTGGTTGTACCGATATAGCTCAACAACTCATAAGCCTGGCCAACAATACTAACGTAAAGTTCATATTTTGCATTTACGTCAATTATTTATTGAAGAAGAGTTTTGATGAGGTTGCTTGAAACGCTTACAGAGCGCCATAAGCACATTGAACGCGATGCTAAACACATTGTCAATTCTTTACGTTTACCTGACCCTGCGAACATTATACGACTTTACGCTCTCGGCTGTAAGGCAGTCTCCAACAATCTGAAAGACAAATATAAGACCGTTTTAAAGGCTTTCTACATGTTCAGAGGGTCTCCTTAGACTACTATTGGGATAGTCTTAATTAGTTAATTGCTGTATGGCACTTTGTACTCAAGGTAAACCTGCATCACGGAACATATAAAGAGCTGATTGTCTCGTCCATAGAGTTCCCAATGGGAGTTAATGACCTGCAGTGTGTAAAATACGTTAAACCTGAAAGTCGCAGTATCTGTTTGGCCCTATGGATAGCAGGAGATGTATGGTTGTACAGGTGGCATGGAAAGGCTGTTGAATTTTCGTGAGGGGGGTATACTGTCGAAAACTATTAGTTAGTTGATTTTTGAGACTGGACCGCCGACTCGGGCAAAGCCTAAAATGCACATAATCATTAGAAACGCTATACCTCAGAAAACCTGTTTTATGTTTATGCTTCACAATATTGCATGCAGGTGGTTATTTGGAGCATTCGTACTTCCGATAATCATGAGGCCTAATGGTTGGTAGTGCACAACGCTCTCTTTGGCATAATTTTACATGGTTAGAAATAACTTATTCTTCATTTTTGTGTCAGTCTATTCATCTTCTTATTTACACAGGTTATTCTAGGTGGAGGTAGATCCAAAATGCTTCCTAACTCCGTGTCAGACCCGGAATATCCAATCGTAAAAGGATCACGTAAAGATGGTCGTAACCTTATTGGTGGGTTGCCTATCTCAACTTCACCATGACACGTAGCTTAATTTACATCTGAGTTGAGAATGAAACATGTTTTATTTGCCATCTCATATAATTTGTTCTCTTTTTAAATTAAACTAACAATAATCCGCAAGTATTAGAAGCACACACAAAGCCGGCAAATGCTGATTTTCTAATACTCCCTCCCCTTTACAAAATGCACCTTTTCTGCATCTATGCAATTATTAAAAGAATGAAAGACTTTTAATTGAACTGTTTTTCTTGACTAGTTGTATGAGTTTAATATTTTCCTGCAGATGAATGGCTTTTTGGTAAGGATGAAGTTACGAGCCGATATGTATGGAACCTTGACGAGTTCAACCAAGTCGACCCAGATAAAACGAGCCACCTACTCGGTAACCCTTTTTGGCTTGATTAGGTTTTGGGTTTTTGGGTATGCACATAACGTATAAAATTTATAGTAGAAACTGATCTAGTTTGTTTCTCTTTCCGTAAAGGGTGCCCCGTGTCTGTTTTCGTTGAGAGCCTTTCCACCCTTGAGCACCGATGCCATATTTGTGGGCACAAAATTGAATCCTTGGTATTCTTTTTATAAAAATTTCCATTGTTTATACACAAACCGCGCTGGTTGGCACAGACGGTGGATTGTTAGTAAAACGTTCATTCGCGTTGACAGACATTTAAACTTTCAATTAAATAACATTTTTCCTATGATTGGTTGCTTTGTTTCAACAAAATCAACACTATTTTTGAATAATGTGTAATATTGTTACAAACTTCGGTTATCTGTTTTTGTTTTGCATTTACGGCTTTTCATAGTTTTCGAACCTCGGTTGGCAAAACGTTGCACTAGAAAGGTTTATGGTACTTCACTGTACCTGGCAAGCTGAGCTATTCGTGTGTCTGTTCTCAGTCAATGCGCCTTGACCCGAGAGGGTTAAACGTTGACAATACAATTAATAAGTTATCTTATTCTACTCGAATTTTACTTTTACTTAAACCAGAGTTTAAACAAATCTTGGTAAAAAACGTAATTAAAATGGTAGGTGAAATTTTGTAAGTGAATTTATTCTGTCTTTGTATCGTTGTACTGAACCCCTAGACCAATTTGAGCACCATATAAATACGCAAAAAGTAGTTCAACTTTAAAAGTTAACGCACACAAAAACATTACAATTCAGATAATTATTTTTAAAAACCTTACTGCTCAATTTTAAACGCTCTTTCACACTAATTATTTTTAGGTTTGTTTGAGACAAGCCACATGAAGTTTGAAAGCGAGCGCCTGACTGATAAAGGTGGTGAGCCCTCTATTGCCGAAATGGTGGAAAAGGCCATCAAGATTCTGCAGAAAAATGAGAAAGGTTTCTTCCTCATGGTTGAAGGTAAAGAATAAATGAAAGTTAATCCGTATTTACTTTAAAGGGTGTGTACAACATTGGTAATTGCCAAAGACCAGTATCCACACTTGATGTGACCCAACATATACATGAAATAACAAACCTGTGAAAGTTTAAGCTCAATCGTTTGAGAAAACAGTGGAAAACCCCATTATATGTTTTAACTTCTTTTCAAAACATCGGATTTTATTGAATAAAGACTATTGTTTTACTAAAAAAACTGTGGCATTTCAAGCAAAACTATTGTAAGGGGAGTTGTCTACCATGACCATCTTTATACCATGTAAGTTATGTGCAAACATGTGAACATTTATATTTTCAATCTTACCAATGTTATACACACCCTTTAAAGGCCGATAACTACCAGCAGGTGTGGAAGGGATTGGTGGCACATTACATTTCAACGACGAGGCCACTCACTACGATTGTGTGATTTGCCCAAGTATGATCAATGGTATAATAACCTGAAAAAACAATCAGTTTTTCCAGTTTCCTTTTTTCTTTTTCTACATTATTACCAATTTCTTACACTCCAGCAAGCTGTACGATTGTTCTTAACTCATTATCATTTTAAAAACGGATTGTTTATAAAATGTATTATTGGAATTCAAAATGGCTGCTAAGATTTCAAAATTTCTTTGCAGGTACTAATTATGTTAGTTTTTGTATTAATGCTTTGGTAGGTGGTCGAATCGATCATGGAAACCACATGGGGAAAGCCTACATTTCTCTTCGTGAAACTATTGCAATGGAAGAGGCTGTTTCCAAGGCAATGGAATTAACCAATGAGGAGGATACATTGGTGATCGTCACAGCTGATCACAGTCACGTGTTGACAATAGGAGGATACCCGAGCAAGGGGAATCCTATTTTAGGTAATTGTGATTATTAAAAGTGTTTGTTTGAGGGCGTGGTGGAAACCTTGGAGACTCAAAGAGGAAGGGGTGTGGACGATTGCAAATTGTTTGACGAGTCTGATTGCAACTTTATGTTCAACCAATGTATTGCTTACACAATATTTCCCTTTTTTCTCAATAATGTTATTAGTGCACTGACCAAGTTGTTTCGATGTATGCGTTTCCTTTGATAGGCGACACGGTCCCTCAAAAGAAAGGTAGACGAAGTATCATCAGAGCTAAATTCTACTTGCTAAAAGTATACAAAAACATGAAGAGTTCAGTCGGAGCTTGGCAGGACTAAACAAATCAGGCACAATATCAATGACAAAAATAGTCATTATTTGGTGTTTTCAATTAAATATAGTTACCTCATTTGGTCACATTTTTACACGACAGCTGTAAGGCCTACCTGAGATGAAACAGGATGTTCAGACTGTTTACCCTGGTTCCAACCTTTGAGCTCTTTCCATTTGTGTACAGACCATAAAAACAGTGCCCCCAAAAACATGGGTCCAACTAATTAGCCAGTCATAAACAAACTTTGGTCTATCACTGTGTTGAAAAATGCACTTTATAACTCGGTGTTGCAATGACGGTTTGAATCGCAGAGTTATGGTTTGTACGGAGTGGTTTTGGGGATATCAGTGGGTGTGAGTGAAATCAACTGTTGGCATTATTCTATATAGATGGAGCAAAAAACAAAATAATGATAAGAAGGTAGAAGTGTGTGATGAATTATTCATCCTAAGGCATAGCACAACGTCTAATTTTGCAACAGTTATTGCATGCTGAATTGTATTTTTCTGCTGACCCCCCCCCCCCTCCCCCCATTTAAAAAAGGGGGAAACACAAAAAAACAATTAGGAAGAAATTTCAACAAGTACATCTCCTCGCGGATTCCGTTAAGGGAAAGTGTATCATTTCGTTTCCTCAAAACACTACTTCATTCACACGAAGTAATATATTGATTATTTCTGTTAAAAATTTCGAGTGAAGAGACATTTTTTTTTCGTGGGAACAAAATAAATATTATGGGGGGAAAATCTTAAAATTATGAAAAACCACAATCAAACAAACAAACTTGTCAATTTTCAGGTTCCGTAGCTCAGAACGATCCCTACCGCTTTATTGATGACAAACTAAATGCGCGTTCCATACAAATCTAAAAGTTTATGTATCTGACTATTAACTGTTTACCTTCATCAGTGACGTATTTTTTGCATAATATTAATGTTTACCCTTTCCAGGCCCGAATGATATAAAGATGGGAGATGACAATTTATCTTTCACGACTCTGCATTATGCAAACGGCCCAGGGGGTTTCAGTGAAAAGAGAAGTTATGCAAAATCGGGAAAGAGACGAAACCTTACAAGTGTTGATACTGGTAAGAAACTGTCACCATCATCGTTATAATCCATAACATTTTCTACACCAAAATGCAGAATGAAAACTATCATTGCCAGAGGAATCATGCTGATTTGGAGGCCTGGGGTAGTCATGCCGAATAATAATTACAGAGTTTCATAACCGTATAGGTTGTCGTGATGAGTCCTGGAGTGAAGATTAATAAGGAACGATTACACCAGCCACGATGACAACGAATGGTGAAAAGGAAAATAATGTAAAGCAGCAAAACATTTCCTGTTACAACAGTTGGGAGGACAGTTTGTTTGTAATTACTAAAACATCGTTTTCACTTTGTTCACAGAGAAACCCAACTTTCTACAGCCAGCTCTCTTCGCAAATCTGGTAGAAACCCATGGAGGTGAAGATGTTGGTATATACGCCAATGGTCCTATGTCTCATCTCATCCATGGTGTCCATGAACAATCGTACATCGCTCATGTAGTCAGATACGCAGCATGCCTCGACTACAAGGAACACTGTCAGACTAGTGGTCATGACCTTTTGAGGGCGTCATTACCAGTAACCCATCCCTACCCTTCCCCGCCGAATGAAGTCTGTGATGGAGGACATACATTGGGTTCTCTGCAGACGTCTGTGTTAGCAGTTTGCTTAGCATTTCTTGTTTCAGTCCCTTGAGTTTGTTTTCTTTTCCTTGTCTCGTTGAATATTTTATGCAACTTATATTGCAAAAGACCCATTCATATTTAGTAGTCCTTTGTTACCGGCTGTCCCTTCTGAAATGCTCTGTTTATATCGGTAATTTGTCTCTTGCTACGTACCAGAGTACAAGCTAATGTGCATAGCCTATGAGAGATTTATAATAACTTTGATCTGCTTTTATTGAAAACAAGTTGCACCTTGGCTTTACATTTCATTATAATTCCCTTATTTATAATTGAGCCAGTTGAAGTTTTTCCCAACTCAGTATGACGGCAGGCCATGTGTCAAATTTATATATTCGTTATGTATGCTAAAACCAACCGGCTCACCGTACACAATTTGTAATGTTTGCCAACATTATTATCCAAAGTCAAGTGTATCTCTACCCACCCACACGTCGCCAAGGCTTTGCTACACCACAGAAAGGAACAGTTATAAAACTGTATGCGACGAAAATCTAATACAATCGTGTTTTTAATTAATTATTAACAAAATATATAATATAAAGGAAAATGTCCCAATAAATATAATTATATCAGTGAAACAAATTCCTCGTGTGACATAACCACTCCAATACAGAAAAGTTGTTTAAATAAATATTAATTTTTAACAAATATGTTGGTGATTGCCCCCTCTTCGTCATTGAAACAAGTTGTGTTCGTTACGTTGGAGATCAACCGTTTTCGAAAGCCTAGTGCCAATAAAAATATTAAATATTTCGATTCGGTTATTGCGACTTACAATCCATTATTACGTTTTCAAAACTTGTATTCCTGAGACAAAATCCGTCATTAAGGATTAACCAACTATACGGATTCAAAATCTGATAATTACTGGAAAAGGTTGGGGTGTGCTTTCTATTTTGCAGATTGTGAATAACAAAATGAATCGTCAATTCGTATTAACAGATTTAAATACCGTTTTGTTGGCGCGGGCCTTCGTGAAACATAAGTTTTTCGAGGTGAAGTTACTGAATCAGTAATATTGGTAAATAATAGCGCTTTAAAGTGGGAAATTAAAGTTCAAAGACCGATAATTTATTTCAATACAAGGTTCAAAGGCCAAATAATTAATGACATGATTTGTTGATTACAGTTGGAAGCCTGTAATACAAACTGACTTGACCCGGGGTAACAACAGCGACGGTCGGTATACACTGATTATAAAGCTTCATTTGTTCTGATTTTTTAAAACTTTGATTTCAACATGTTGGATTTGAGGTGGTTCATTTGGCTCTATGTTCTGACTGCAGGAGGCAATGTACTATCACAAAGTAAGTAGCGGGGAAGGTGAAAGAGTAAACTTAGTTTCTTCAAAGGTATTAATGTGGTTTCTTGCTTGAACCAGTAGAGTATGGCTTCATTTGCTTTTCAATCATTAATCTCTATGTGTGTCATTCTTTTACTCGAATAACACACAAGATGATGGTCGCTAAAGAACGAACCCTAATCTTAACCGTGGTATGTTTTGTGCTTTTGCGATGCATCTGCTTGCATGGTGGTGTTATTTTGCAAGGATGCAGAAAGTACCTATCAGAGTATTGTTATAAGTATTTCATGTATAACATCATTTTAGGTGCGAAATACTGGAATAACCTCGGCTACGACAGTTTGCAGAAAGCTATCACCAGAGAGCAAACACTAAACACGAACAACGCAAAGAACATCGTGTTTTTTGTCGGAGATGGGATGGGGATAACGACCGTGACGGCTGCAAGAATTCTTAAGGGGCAAATGGAAGGAAATCCCGGGGAAGAAACAGACCTCGAATGGGATAAATTCCCCAGCGTAGCATTGTCAAAGGTGATGGTTTAACATACAATTTGTGCCATCTCAAACTACACACACAGAAAACACCACTGAACATTTTCCTTGTTTGATAACAACCCCAAGAAAACCTGGCCCGCTGATATATCGCCCTTATTTATACTTAAGAAAATGCAATGCATTGTAACTAATTTGGCAATCGTTGATGCACAGACACCACAATCGACAAATCTCATTCTTATACAGACACATTTATCGTGGCTAATTAATCTTTCTTCCGTCATCGTAACCAAGCTAAGTCCAGACAGGGTAAAGTGAGAAGAAATGTGGCTGTTGTTGTTTTTAAAAAGTATTCAATATATTGCACGGACAGTTACTTAAGGTGGAGTTTACAACGGTATCGAACGATTTTAATGGTAAACAGCACCCTTAACGGAAAATATACATATGCTGCCATGCCTTGACACTGCGGGCCCATACGTAGAGTGTGGAGTTCTATGTACGACACCCCAACCCCTCCCCAACCTCAGCTGTACAAGTGAGAGCTGCCTGTCGAAACTCTAAAACAAGTTGATGAGCCATGTTTTTATCTTGGGAGTATCATTTGCAACAATATTTCCTGCCTTATTTCCTCCACTAGACCTACAATACCGACAGGCAAGTGCCGGACTCAGCTGGCACGGCCACTGCTTATTTTGGTGGTGTGAAAACCAAGACAGCAGTGATAGGCCTAGACGATTCTGTCCATACAGGAGATTGTAAATCTAGTATTAATGCAAACGTGGAGTCTGTTATGATATCTGCACAGAAGGCTGGTAAGTTACAACAACGGCACATTCTTTATTTCAACAGATATATACAATATAGATAGATAAATGGCTTCATGATTAATGGTTTCGAATAATTGATTCGTTGTCGAGTGTTTTGACAATAAATTTATTTCCGTGCGCTAACAATGTTATCGTGCAAACATAATTATAAAATAAAATAAATTGTCAATAAAATAAGCTGTTACGTGCAAACATAATTATAAAATAAAATAACTTGACAACAAATAAAGCACCTTTTCATTGCTTTTTTGTGTGTTTCAAGGAAAGGCAACAGGTTTCGTCACTACTGCCCGTGTGACACACGCTACCCCTGCAGCACTTTATGCCCATTCGCCCCATCGAGATTGGGAGTGTGACGCTGATATACCCCAGAAGGAAATTGGGCTCGGTTGCGTTGACATCGCTCAGCAACTCATAACGCTTGGAAAGGACACACAGGTAAGGAGTACGTTTGGGCGACCCCGACCTGAAACATTCTTGAGCTTTGGTCATTGGTTGTTCGGTTGAACTACAGATTTTCAAGAGATACCTACGTCATGAACTGTTTCTGATTACCAACCATTTTTGCGTAGCTCTCGGAAATTATTTCGGTCAGTGAATTTCACGCCAAAAACTTACTTCCGGTTATGGCTGCCAAAACGCACCCCAGGACTGCACCGTTGCAAATACCATGTTGGGATAATGTTCGTTCATTATTCTTATTGCGTGTTCAGTTTAACGCCATCATCATCAATGTCTTCATCACCAACATTATCAGGTATTTAGTAATTTTGAATCATTAGGGTTATGGAACCTTGAAGAACGCTTGAAGAACGCTTGAAGAACGCTTGAAGAACCCTGTAAAGAAAATATAATGAAGAACTGATCAGTTACAGAACTGCAGGAGGAAAGCCAATCAAGCTAGGCTTTGGTTTGACATGTAATACGAATCAGGGTGTTACAAAGATGAACGGCAGGTGAATGACACTATACTTCTCAAACGGTTCAGTATCACTCAATTCATGGTGTCCATCTTCTATATAGAAGTAGCTTCCTGCTGTTAGTTGTTGCCGACCAAAATGTGCGATGGATGGAATTCAAAGCCACCCGCTACTACTTAATACTGCGGTCATTTAAACAATTTTTTCATTAATCTCTGGCATGTTATTATGGGTGGAGGAAGGATGAAGATGTTACCAAAAGGAGCTGCCGACCCAGAATATCCCAATGACTCAACTAAAAATGGATCTAGAAGTGATGGACGCAATCTCATTGGTATGTAAACCTGATCATAATACGTAAACCTAGGGAAAACTTTCCATTGATGACTTTCTTATTGTTCAAGTATGTCGTTTTGCTATAACAGCTAACCTAATTATGAGTCTGATCCATATTTGAGAGAAACCGAGCCGCTTAAATCTATGGTGATTCGATAATAGTGAATCAATAATGTTAAATCGGTATCGGTGAATGAATAATTGCGACTCAATAGTGGGGATTCAATAATGGTGAATCGTTAGAGGAGAATTGATAATGGTGAATCGATAATGTTGAATCAATAATGGGGAGTCGATAATGGTGTTTCGATAATGGTGAGTCAATAATGGAGATTCAATATTGGTATTCGATACATTTACAGGTGCAAAGTCCGATGTTGGATTGAAGGGAGAAATCAAGAGACTGTATGATGCGTAGTTTTTAAGATTAGAAAACTCAGAGTCATTGATGGAAGGAAGGAACATAGTTGAAAAGGAAGCTGAAATTAATCAATACATATTATTAACCGTTTTCATTTTATGTTTTTTTAAAAAGATTATTTGTGTAAAATTACTTTCCTTGCAATCCAAACAGTTTCTCTTAAAATAAACTATGACTTAGATTAGCATCATCTACATGTAGTTCCACAACAATTGTTTTGTCTTTCGGTAAACATTGGCTCTTGCTATAGTACTACGAAATGTAAGAATCAAGTCAGGGCTTTTCCATTGTCTTACAATGTGTCTTGTTTTAGACGAATGGCAAGCAGGCGCAGACAAGAAAAACAGCAAGTACGTATGGAATTTGGAACAATTCAATGACGTAAATACACAAGAAATTGACAACCTTTTAGGTGAGTTTTTGTTTTATTTAGCAATTTGAACAAGTACAATCAATCGTGTGGACGGCAGCAAATAAAGGTAACCCACACTAGCAAGGAACATTAATGTGCCCACACAACCTTGTTGTACCGCTTCTAGGTACGGGATGTGGGCTTTACTCCAGCCCAGGGTACATTAAGGTATCGTGTTACATTTAGGTGCACCGCACAGTTTTCATTCGATTAATGCTGTGACATTTGCCTATGTTACATGATTGCCATAGAGTGAGAGTTTGTAAGTTTTAAATTCCAGCAAATCTTAATTAGTGTTACCTCAATACATGTAACTTACACTTGATTATAGTTGATTAATATCACAATCACACAACCCATCAGCATTTCCATCTGTTTAGGGAGCTGTCAACCACGGAAAAGACTTTTAGGTACTGATTTATTTGCTGCTTCAAACATAACTGCTCACATACACGAAACAAGTCAAAGGGCTTTTAAACTTGACCAGATAAGGACATTATGAAATTGAAACATAATAATGTGAGGTTTAGAGCAACCTGTACAAAACCTTGTTTATTTGTTACAGGTTTGTTTGAGCCCAGTCATATGCAATTTGAAGGTAACCGATTGAATGACGTTGGGGGTGAACCGTCATTGTCTGAGATGGTAGAAAAGACAATTAGGATACTGCAGAAGGACAGAGATGGGTTCTTCCTTATGGTTGAGGGTAAGAGATAAGGAAGTACAGGTTGTCAGTTTTATAGCCTCCGGGTAATTGATAATGAGCACTTATGTCAGTGCTTCTGTTTTTCGAAAGCTTTACCGTTAAGCCCCACCTCCTAAACAGTGGACAATAATTTGTTTTATAAACTGAAACCTGGTTGAATTTAATATGTGCATTGCCATAATATTGTTGCCATTGTTTACTTGCAGGTTGTAAGTATAATAACATATTCCTCACTATCATATACCCACCACCAAATCTCAAAAAAATATCAGACCTAGAACGAAAACGGCAACAAGTGATCTTTGCTGAAGTTCACTTGAATGTTTTCAATCAATAAGGAAATTTAGTTCACATGAGAGTAAACAACTTTTAATTGTGTAAAAACAATCAATTTCAACACCCTATACTCTGGTGCTTTTACAAAGATTCGTGAAAAGCCCTCGTTACGTCATCACTCATGTTACGTCATATGTGGGAGCTCCATTTTGTTTAGCTGCGTTGTTGCAGTATAATTATATGGAGGTATCAAAAAGCAAAATCCTATACGTGACGTCAAAGCATTTTGACGCATGCCGCCAACGGCAGAAGAATGTTTAGGTTTTCAAAACCTTTAGGTTGGGGGCTATTTTTGTTATTGTTTATAACGAAACATTTAGAAGAGTACAACATAATAGCAAAATTACATGAAAGTGATAAACAAGTTTAAAACTTCTCGTTAAATTTGTTTCGCTCAATTACTGTTTAAATACAAACTAGTTCAATAGTGTCGATACAAATAAATTATAGTATTATATCCCTGATTTCATACATTAAGGTGGCCGGATTGACCATGCGCATCATGACGGGCTAGCCTACCACGCCCTCCACGACACCGTTGCCATGGATAAGGCTGTAGCAAAGGCTATGGAAATGACCAATGAAATTGAGACTTTGTTTATTGTAACTGCCGACCATAGCCATGTACTATCTATAGGAGGAGCACCCGATCGGGGCAGTCCAATACTTGGCAAAGGAAGTAAGATTCATTGACACTTATATCTTTACAAGTTTCAGAGCCATATCTTTCAAAATATCACGATGCAAAATATTATCGGTTGAATATAAAAAGAGATCATTCGATGTAATTACAAGCTGCACTTGGGCCCAATTTCATAGAGCTGCTTAACAGCCGATTTTGTGCTTATAACGAGTTTCTATTTCAAAGCGCTGCACACGAAAAGGCATGCTAACCTTTCGATGCTTACGGCACGAAATTGAATGACGTATCAATGCAAATCCATTTTGAACGCGCAAGGTGGCCGCCTAATTTTCTTGCTAACATGTGAAACACGCTTATGATTAAGCACATTTTTCTGCTACAGTTTGCTTACCGTTATTTATTTGTTTACTTATTATTATTTTGCTTTCTTTTATTTTTTTCGCTTGATTGGAGTTATACGACTCCGTTTATTTCACACTCCAAAATATCACATCCTTCACAAACAAAACACCAAAGCTTATTTACTAATTAAAGGAACAAAGTAATTAATATAACATATACAAAGTAGGTTGCCTAGAGTTACATACAACGGCTATATACAATTAGAGAGGAGTCATTAAATAAGTGTATTAATAGTACACAAATAATACAGATGGTAAATTTGTTTCTTCATTTCTTTGTTTGTTTATTTATTTATTCATTATTTGTTTATTTTTGTTTATTTCTTTCTTCCACCTCTTCTTCTTTCTTTCTTTCTTTGTTTCTGTATTTATTTATTTATTCATTTATTTATTATAATTATATGTTTTTATAATGGGCGATATCCCTGATTAGCAGTGTTGTATGACTCGAGTCCAGGACTCGGACTCGAGTCCGTCTCGAGTCACAATTTCGGTGACTCGGACTTGACTCGAGTCACGTCTGCAAAAGACTCGGACTCGGACTCGGACTCGACTATCATGACTCGGACTTGTCCCCGAGGACTCGTGACTCGAGTCACGTATTTTCACAAACAAAACCTTTTTTAAATAATAAAAACAATTCCGATGATCCGATCGTCATTCCCGGAGTGCACATGGAGTTAACGTCTAGCACAATAAATAGGTACACTGTCGTATGGTATTGCAAGTAATAGTGTTCGTGATTATTGTGTAGATGGCCATCTACGTACAGCACGTGTATGTTCGATTCGTACATGTATGTTCAATACGCATATAACACTGGGATGCACGACACCAGTATTATGCTGGTATTCTGTCAACGTTAACACCATAGCCACTGTTTGTGCTTGATGCATATTACCAGGGAAATGGCATGTCTGGTACCTGTAAAACACAGCCTGCATATTGCACTGTGATGGCTGTGTGTTGTTTGCACCAGTTTCTACACATGGTCGACACACACACACGACGTCAAGTTTTGTCACGTCACAAGTAAAAAGTAGTACAACATTTTTTCAGTCATGGCATATCTGCCGTTCCGCCCCGTATTGTTTCTTTTGGTTATACCAACTTTAACAAAAACTTTAACAGAACTGTGTTTAAAATAAATGTGTTTTATTTTCTCATTTCCAATTCTTATTTTACGACATTTGGTTTGCAATAAATATTTAAACAAGTGACTCGTGACTCGGACTCGGACTCGGACCAAGTGACTCGTGACTCGGACTCGGACTCGGACCAAGTGACTCGGGACTCGGACTCGGACTCGACCCAAGTGACTTGAGACTCGGACTCGGACTCGACACAGGTGACTCGACTACAACACTGCTGATTAGTTCCAAAATTATTGTTAGACTGCAGTTTTTTTATGAATAAAAATGAAATATTGAGCTCAAGCAAGTTACCTGATTGGGGAATGCTGCTTTAATTGTTTGTTAGACTAAATGCTGCTTTCTTTTCACAATGCCGACTATTGAATACGGGCATGAGGTGCTTAAGGCTCTCAGTTTCAGGATTTCAAAATCTCGATAAGCTATCCACCGAACAACTTTTGCCAGTTCAATGTCAAACAATTCACATTTGAACTCCCCTGATAAATTTTAAAAACATAATTTATATAAAATGTTTTGCTTCACTTGCAAGGTCTGAACAAAGGGTTGGTTAATATGAATGATGGTTTGCCGTTTACAACACTTTCATATGCAAACGGCCCTGGAGGAATTGAGGAACTCAACAGCTTTAGAAGTACTGGGGCGAGACGGAATCTGACGGATACCAACACGGGTAAGTTCAATAATGGATTACAATGAGTAGAATGTTTTTATTCATACCAGAGTATGTACTTACACAAGTTTAGTGCAAATAATTTAACATGATAGTGATTTTGTTACAACGGAATCACAACCTATTCAAAGATTTACAGTCCGATATTACCATTTCATTTGTTTTGGGGATCCACATTCTTAAACTGTATCCCTCCTGTGTCAGCACAGTGGGGGAAAAGGTGTAATTTTCCCTTTTGGTCTAATAATAATAATAACCAGTTCTTATATAGCGCATTTCACAATAACGTCTCAATGCGCTTTACATTAGTGCCCTGGTCATTGGGCCAATAACATTCCTTTAATCTTTCTCAGCTCCTTGGGGAGTATACAGCCCGAGCTGCCGTGGCGCTCAGAAGGCTTTTCAAACACAATATCAACCTCTACCCTCGCAGGTACCCATTTATACCCCTGGGTGAAGAGAAGCAATTATATCGAAGTGTATTGCTCAAGGACACAAGTGTCACGACCGGGACTCGAACCCACACCCCGATGACTAAACCACCAGAACTTGAATCCGATGATCTAAACCACTCGGCCATGACACCCTAAAATCGTCTAAAATCGATATTTTATTACCTCACAAGAAATAAAATGGGTGTGGGAGGAAACTAGGTGGCAATATTGGACTGTTGAGAACGGTTGCTGTATGTGACCATCCAATATTAAAAACTACGATTTGATCAACCTTCAACATGATTTGGTCAATCGTATTTTGTAGATGAAAAGAAGTAACTGTTTACTATACGTCGTGTGTCCGGAGGAGGGGCGTGGGCCTTTAGGCCTTTCTTCCAGTGACATTTAGTATAGTGGTCCAGTTCAACCGCTCAATAAAACAAAACATTTGCTTGAATGTTAATACAGTTTAACGCATCCATAACAGCTACACAATATCGTCTCAAATTTCCTCAGCAAATATTGGTAATTGTATCTAAACTGCGTCCAGAAAGCCGGAAAACAGATTAATTTTTAGAAACCATAAACACATAACTCTTGATTATTTTAACACAGTGAATGAATCAATTTTGGAATAATTGAACTAAAATCAGTCCTAACTTCATGGAGTGTGAAAATGAAATTTAGAAAATCTAGTTCTGTGAATACTCTCACAAAATCCTTAAAATGAGCTTCTGAAGTACATTTATAATTATAATATTGATGAGTTGTCTCCCAATTTCTAAATAACAGGGACAAATTTCCGTACCCTGCCACCACCTTTTCACTCATTTTTACCAAAAGGAATATCTCATCTGAGTAAATTAGATACTATTTTATTTCTATTAACACAGCACTGGGCAAAATCCATAAATCCCTCAAGCATGCAGGTAGGCACCAATTTGCATAACCTTCTGTAAGTCTGCAGCTGTAACTTTACAAAGCCACTACAGAAAATCTGGGCCTAGCATTTGGCCCTTACATTTAGTATTTTTGTCTGGCATGTCAAGCAATAATAATGGCTCCTGACAGCAAAAAATTGTGACATTAATGTTACATTTTTGTTGATAGGATTACCCCAAAGATTTGTTTTCTGTTCAAATGTAGGATTTAACCTTCCTATAAAGACTTTTGATTGGCAGAAAACCGATCGAATTTTCACGCATGTTTTTTGTTTTCTCTTTTCCCTTCTTCTTCTTCTTAAAACAAAAATGATTAACAAAAATTGCTTAGCCCTTTCTGTGGTAAAACGTTTGTTACGCCATTCCTCCTAGTAAAAAATTATATCAATCTCCTTTTGGAAGAGTTTTTGGATCTCAAACCATAGCTTGACAATATCTGAGCACTGATCTGGATAGCTATAGCTGTTGAAGTTCCAGGACAGTGTTACACAAACGATTCTAACGTCAACAATGAAAGCACGGGAAATTGTGTCCCACTGCCGTTCAGATAAGAACTGTTTATTTTGCAAAAAACAAAATCTCTTCAAAATAAAATGTATTTACTAATTATGTATGTGCGACTTCACACATTATTAAGAATATTATTGTAGTGGTTAAGGTATTCTTGGGTAACCTACTTTTAATTTGAAGCCCGGGTTCATCATTTGTGTAATGGACAGGCATTGTGATCAACTTTGTTTTGTTTTTTACTATGCAGAGGCTGCCGATTTTGTTCATCCCGCGCTCGTCCCAATTGATTCTGAGACTCATGGTGGGGAGGACGTCACTATTTATGCCAATGGACCAATGTCGCATCTTTTTCACGGGGTCCATGAACAGCAGTACATTGCTCATGTGGTCAGATACGCGTCCGGGTTAGACAGCTGCCACAATGGGGCGCCCTCTACTGAAGCAAATTCCATGTTGGCTCTTGAGTCGTTTTTGCTTTTGTTGTCTGTCCTATGGAAGTTTGTTTAATAAATTAAAGAAAACATTCACATATTGTATTTTGTTAAGCTTATAGCACTGACAGCCACGTTTAAAGTTTAATTGATACTGTCTGCAAACAGTAAAAGAAACATTTCAGTATGAATCAGACCGACTATCTCATTAAAATTCACTGAATGAATTATACGGATATAACAAAATAATGAAACAACAAACCTAAGTAGGGATACAATTACTAAACCGGGATGTGAACCTGCGACCTCCGGTTTAGAGGGTTTCAAGAGGGAATTCAAAGGGAATTGAAACACAAATATTTTATTTTAATTTACTGTTTCTTATTACGTAAGGCAATCGATTTTGTATTAAAAAAAATCTTCTAATTAACCTACTGTCAGAAATATTTGGACTAACCCTCGCTTTAAAAAACACACCTAAAACTGTGGGAGACGTGGTCGAGGGCAGGAAGTGCCGTTTAGGGGATGCTACTTTTGTATTTCAAATAGCCTATCATGTTATAAACCACAAGGGAAACTGATTGGGATTGAACAAAGAAAAAATTACTCGAGCGGGATTATCGATTAAGCAAAACAAGTTGTTGACGAATTATTAGTGTTATTAGGTTCACGGAGACCCTTGAAGAGACAGGTAAACAAACCAAAATGTTAAAAGGGGGAAAAGTATCAACATTATTTTGTTCCCCCGAAAATAATTTTACCACGAAATAATATTTCCGTAAATATTTGAGATTGGAACTAAAATCGTGAATACTCACGTCAATATTTACGTGAATATTCACAAATTGTGCCTCAATCGCAAATATTTACGTGAAAATTTGCGAATTGGGGCAAAATTCGGGATTATTTACGTAAATAAAATTCACGTAAATATATATTTTTGATGTCCCTCTAGGGCCACCATATGTAAACGCTGCAGGTGATCATCAGTGCACTATGCTATGGAGATCAAGTTCACTTAGCTGTGTACGGTCAAGTAATTAGTGCCCCTGACCGTGTCACGTCTTTTACCGGATTCCTGTTGTACGAAATCTAAATATTACAGATCCACAGAAGAAAACTAATTTTGAAAGATATTAGACAATGCTTCAAAACAACAAGACTTAACCATTACTTTAATGTGTGACGTAACTATTCCAAATAAATGTTTTAAATATGAAATCCATAGTTTATCAAAATAGGGCGGGTTTTTTAGCTTGAATTTAACTAACTTAAGCAAAAAGGAATTTAAGCCGGCAAAGATAAAGTTAAGAAAACTAAAATAGGCCTTGTATAATATTAACATTAAGGAGGCCTAAAGAATAAGCCCCCGCCCGGTCAGTTCCCTAACAAGATTTAAGGTGCAGACGTTAGGCCTAGCATCTCCTTTAACAGCCGGCACCAGATCAGCCCACTCTCACAGGTTTGTAGGGGTAGACGTTTACTTTCCTAATAAAACGAAATGTAATAAAATGAAATTTAAGTTTAGTTTTGATTTTACAGAGTAACCACTAGCACTTACGTGAGATTTACACAAGGACTTACGTGAGATTGCACCTGCCACTGGTATTTCGTCGACACACTTGAGAGAGTTATTTGTTAAAAGGAATCCTCTCCCTATATAAGTGAGCCTCAAGATCCACACCCCAGGGCATTTTTGTAGACATACAAATGAGTTTTGCAGTTCATTTGGAGGGAATGTCAAATATTCATATTTGTAATGACAATAGTCACCCTACAGAGGGAGGGAGCGGAAGTCCTTTGGTGCTAGTGGTTACTCGGTAGAATGAAAGTAAAACTTCAATTTCATTAGTTATACATTTCGTCCTTGCATCGAGTTCGGCTGTCAGCGCGCGTGTCACAAGTCAAGAAAAACATAACAGCATCCACATGGTTAATCCCAGGCATGCGATAGTCCATGATATCCTCAGCGCAGTACCATTACAATCTGAAAGGGGTGTCAACCAACAAGGGTCGGTGACTTGGGTCAGAGGGGCTGAGAAAAAAAAATCCTCCCATTGCGCCTTTGCATTAGTTTGTACACAAAGCAATGGCCGCCTGGTTAATGTCAATGACACCGAGGTCACGCGCGTGGTCGCCAAAATTCCTGGACCCATTGAGTTGATAGACAAAAATATGTTCCCCAACTAGCTGTGAGTCCTGGGATGTCTTGCCGTCATTTCTGTGGTTAGAAAATGGGAGATAAGCCCTTGCAAGCCCTCTTAAGTGATTTATTACGTGTGCCACCACGACTGACAGTCATTGGAAAATACGTTAGGTTGAAACAGGTGCCTCCTTTGAAGGTTTTAATTAGGAAATTCTACCTCATAATCACATAGCACTTTGGCCGTGAGATGTTTGTCAAAGGACGAAAGCTTACAACGTAACGTACCATCTCACTGAGAAATCGTATTTTATTCAGTGAAACATTACAAACTGATCGTTTGTTTCAAATGAAACATTACTTATTCTGTGAAAAGGCTCTCAGCAAAACAAATGTGTTCCCCTGTGTCATCAACAGGCTTATCATAAAACTTAGCAATCGTTGATGATCTTGACCATCCTGCAGATTTCATGATTGTTAATATTTCAAGGGAACGAAATATTATTTCGTGGGAACGAAATGATATTTCGAGGGAACGAAATAATTTCAGTATTTGTTTGTCCCTTTTTTTTTACCCGTCCCTTAAGGGGCTCCGTATTACGGTACATAACTTTTAAATAGATGATTTTTTCCACCCATGACAGATTTAGTTTTCTCAAGATAAACTTTTAAAACGCTCATAACACACAGTAAATGATCATGAGGGTAAGCAATAAAATTAACTTCTGCACGAGGTTTACCAACTCTACTTGTTTTAGTAAGTGCCTCGACAGTAAAATTAACATAATTTGTCCTAACTTGGACTGAGTTAATGTTCATAAAGATAGGGTCGGACAACGTTGCCCCAATGTAAGGGCAGTAAGAACTACGTTTCAAGGTAATCTTTTTCAAAGAGAGTCCATCATTGGGACCGAGAGTTCTTAAATAGTCCAGCACCACGGTCACATCCGATGTATGTGAGTATCGAGCCTTTGGTGGTCTCAAATTGAACTCCTCTTTCTAGTCTCTTACCAATGGGTGAGAGCCCACCGTGACGCCCTCAAGCGACAAGGCACTTCTGGTAATGTTTAAACTGCTGTATAGGGCCTAGGCTGTCCGACAAGAATTGTTTTTTCAAGAAATCCAACACTTTTACCAAAGTTGGTCGAATCGGATGAGTTTCCGTCCGAGTGCAGAACTGAATCCATCTGTTGAGTGCAGACACTTCTTTGTGCCAGACCGCCATTATGATGCAATGATAATTTCGGAAGCTGGTCCTGATACACCTTGCTGTCGAAGCGCCTCTCTGATAAGGAACATGCCATCAACCTCAAACGATCCCGTAGTGGATGGAGTCTATTTGAGAAGGGATGCGAAAGCAAATATAATTGAAAAAAGACAAAATAATGGGATTTCTGACAAGTAATTTTAAAGCATTGTTGGGAACTATGATTGCGTATGCCAAAGGCGCGATCAGTATACCGATCGCCTCATCATGCTCAATCTTAGTGAGTACTTTGTTTATTATGCTAAATGGCGAAAATGCATAAAAAACAATCATACGTTGACCAGTCTAGAGTGAATGCGTCAGTGTGAACAGGTCGAGGCTGGGTCAGCTCTCCATGAATCATAGGGTAAAAAATGGCGGTTTAGCCTAGATGCGAAAAGATCCATATCAGGGTTAGGAAAGACTGTTATGATCTCCGAAAAAATGGTCTGGTTAGGTTTCCACTCCAGATAATCCCGACATTGTTCGGATGCCGTGTCTGCCAGAAGATTTTGCACACCAGGGGGTATGAACTGGAAACAAATATACCGTGCCATGCACCATAGCCAAATCTCTTTATAGCTGAAGGAATGTAGCGGTTCGGATCCCGAGCCATCAAAGTGTTTAAGGTAAGCAACCACAGTAATGTTGGTCGATTTAAGGTGGATTAAAACACCGTTTTCTTCTGAGAAAAATGATTGCAATGCTAATGATTGCAATGCTAATGAGTAAGCCTTGAACTGAAGCATTGACATGATGAGTGGCTTCACTTGTTGACCATCGGCCGCCTGTTGGGCGACCGTTAAAATGTGCACCCCTGCCTCAAGTTGGAAGCATCAGCTTAAGTAATTAGGCTCGTGGCTAATTAGGCATGGTGGGAGCATAAGCTATATTTTCAGTTCATTTATCCACCAATTTAAGTCACAAATACCTTCTTTGGTAATGCTAATTTTTGCTTCAAAATCGTCATTATGTTCTGATAATATAGGTTCATTAGGTTTTCTATTGTTCTTCTAAACAATGGCCATACTGTACAGCTAGTTCATGCGAGACCAACAGACCAATTATCCTGGCAACGTCTCAAATTGTTGGAGACTGTTGGCGTAACAGTTTACGGATTGAGTAAAAATGCTCTGTACCTTTGCAGGTGGGACAGAGATGGTCATTTGATCTGATTCTAAATGAAATCCCCCCAAAACTATCTATTTGGTGGGGGTAAGAATTGACTTGTTGTCATTTTATTGTAAACCCTGCTCAAAAAGAAGAGAATCGTCCATATAGTCACACGGGTCGAAATCCCTTAACCTCAATGAGGCAACCAGTGGTTTCATTAAGCTTCCAAATACACTTTGCCTTGCAGATGAGTTCAGTTCAGTTCAGTTCACTTTATTTCCATACTCAAAATGAATTACAATTTACTAATACACTGAAATATAATAAGGTAGTATGGGGGGGAGCTCACAAGAAGCAAAGCTTATCGAGTGTGAGCTTCCTCAGTAAAATATTAAGTCAGATTATAAAGTTAACCAAATTAATTAATAATGCAAGTAAGAGTAATATGAGCCAGACTTTTATTATAAGTAAATAAAATAAAGTCAGCAAATCAATATAAACAATATAAACAAACCAGAAGAGCAGGAATGGTCAGTATTAAGATAAAGTAAAGCAACTAATATGTTGAGCAGTAAGTAAGTTCAACAAACAAAGCAACGAAGCGAGTTAAGATAAGAAAATTAGGCAAATATGGCAAGAAGATTAGTTAACAATGCAAAGCTACAGTGGCAGGTAAGAACTGAAGGTGAGGGTGAAGGAGTTAGACTTATAGGGTGAATGGTTACTTTGGTTATTCTTACCCTACTTCTGCGTCTTAGGTGAATAACTGGCCTCCTGTTGACGATGTTACGCTGGTCCGTTACACTCCAGTCAAATAATGTGGTTTAATTATTTACAACACCATGGGGACCATGGATAAATTAAGAACGCGGCCGCCCGCGTGCAGACTCGTTCCAGAACGCGGTCGTTCCAAAATTGTCACGCGGCCGTCCCAAGATGGATTAAGCGCTCCAGTGATTTGTAGGTTCCCTCATTATCGAACTCTATTGTTGGTGCCTTTTGTTGTTCAGATTACGTGGACAAGGCAGCTCGTAAGTAGCCTACAAAGGGGTGAAGGATTAGTGTTTGCGGTCTAGCTCAGACAATGGGTTCGACAGATGTACGACCAACCCTCGAGTTTTCCCAAAGCTATGCTACTGCCATAAAAAAAGTTGAACTGGTGACAATTCTGCAACGGATAACCAGAGAGTCTACGTCACTCTACTTACCTGTAGAGCAACTACATTAGCATATTTCCCTAGCCGGAAGGCGCAAACGCTAAGACTTTTACACACAATAGCGCCCCCTGTTGACTCCCCCATGATGCCCCGCGGCATAGGCGCCACGTGAGCTTCCTCTTTTCTCTTAGCGCCCACAGTCACCAGACGTGTTTCTGTGAGCTCCGTCAAAAAGAAGCTTTTAACGCTGAGTAAGAGAGTATTTTGTAGTTATTTATTGTTATTTATTTATTATTGTTTATTTATTGTATATAATTAGTAAGAAACGTTTGGCAAGGAGCGAGACTGTCCTTAACGGGGAGAAATTCTTCTCCCCGCGACGATCCGCCTCCTCGGGGGCCCGGACCGGTGACAATATCCTGTCACCGGCTCCGCGGGCCCCCACCCAGCACTCGGGGCCGATGGAGGCCCCGGGCGCTGGCAGTCCCGGTGACCGGGCCTTGGACGCTATCCAGTCCTCGGCCCCGGTCAAGGATCCCGGGACAAGCCAACGAAAGGTTCGCTCTGGCAAGGTTAAATCAAAAACTTCCTCCTCTGCCGGAGCGGGCCCAGGCAATAAGGGCAGTCAAGCGAAACGACGGCGCCGTGGGTGGCCGCCTCCGTCTCTTTATGGGGTCCTGGGCACAGATTTCGTCCGATCGATGGGTACTCGATATCATCAGTCGCGGTTACGCACTAGAATTTACGAGTACCCCCCGTCGGACATGATCATCCGCCGGACGCAGATCCCCTCTTCACCGGCGAAGCGCCAAGCACTCTTCTCTCAAAACGTGCGATTCGCGTGACACCACTCGGAGCCACGCGTGTCGGTTTCACGTCAACCCTTTTCCTCGTTCCAAAAAAAGAACCCGGTGCTTGGCGCCCGATCCTCAATCTCAAGCCCCTCAACAAGTTCATAAAACCGCGTCGTTTCCGTATGGAAACTTTGAAAACCGTCCTCGAGTCTGTCGGCCCTCACACGTGGGCGGCGACTCTCGACCTCAAAGACGCATACCTACACGTTCCGATCCACCCGGATCATCAACGGTTTCTCCGGTTCGTGTACAAGAACATCATGTACGAGTTCACAACGCTCCCCTTCGGCCTCTCCACCTCCCCATGCGTCTTCACTCGTGTGGCAAGGGTGATCGGGGCAACATTACGAAGGCGCAGCCTCGTAGTGTTTATGTACCTCGACGACTGGATTGTCCTCGGCCGGTCACGAGAAGCTGCGGCCGAAGCCATCCGTCTGACGTGTGGCCTTGCCTCGGACTTGGGTTTCATCATCAACCCAGCCAAGTCCCACCCAATCCCCACGCAACAGCCGACTTTTCTGGACGCAAAACTCGACCTATGCGCCCGCGTGGCTCGCCCGACCGACGATCGCGTGGCGAACCTCCGGCAGTGTGTCACGTTTTTTCTGTCCGTCCAAAGGGCCCCAGCCCGCGCTTGGCTCCGCTTGCTGGGTCTTATGGCAAGCCTAGTGGACCTAGTGGAGTTTTGCAGGTTGCGCATGCGCCCTATTCAGCTCCACCTGCTATCCCTTTTCTGGCCAAGCCGGGACCATATCGACCATATGGTCCCGACAACAACATGGCTCATCCCTCATCTGCACTGGTGGGTGAACCCAGTCAATCTCACGAAGGGCCGTGCATTCTGTCAGCCACAACCATCGGTCACGATCACGACCGACGCATCGCTGACCGGCTGGGGAGCCACCCTATTGCCCCGCCAAAATAGCGGGACTTTGGGATGCCACCCAGAGCTCATTTCATATAAATATTCTCGAGTTCCTAGCGGTGTCGGAGGCCCTCAATCACTTCCTTCCCTCGGCCTCCGGTCGGGCGATTCGCATTCGCTGCGACAACAGGACAGTGGTGGCCTACATCAATCGCCAGGGGGCACCCGGTCAGCGCGCCTATGCGCACTGACTTGGGAACTACTTCACTGGTGCATCCTGCACAGAATTACCTTGTCGGCAGTACATCTCCCGGGCGAGGAGAACGGCCTTGCCGACGCCCTTTCCAGGGGTCGTGTCATCCCGACGGAATGGTCCCTACTTCCGTCGGTTGCGCAGTCGATTTTCTCCCTGATCGACCGACCGCACATCGACCTCTTTGCCACGGCTCTCAACAACCGTTTGCCGACCTACTGCACGAGGGCGTACGATCCGAACGCTTGGCAGACAGATGCTCTGGCGATTCCTTGGGACGGGCTGTTCGCTTACGCATTTCCGCCCCTGTCCCTCATCGCTCGGGTCCTGACGAAGATCGAGCAGGAGAATTGCCTGATTCTCCTCGTGGCACCATTCTGGCCTCGCCAGCCGTGGTTCGCCAGACTGATCGGACTTCTGGTGCACCGCCCCGTGATTCTCCCGCGGCGACCAGACATTCTGTTTCAGCCTCAATCCGGTCTTCTTCATCCAGCACCCGGGGACCTACACCTGACGTGTTGGATGCTGTCAAACAGTCTTTCCACTCGGCGGGCCTTTCTGAGCGAGCTGCACTTGTCGCCGCCCACAGCCGTAGAGCGTCAACTCGGGCAGTGTACAACAGCCGATTACGACATTTTTATCGATGGTGCAAGCGGCGCACTGGCCGTCCAGCCCATTCTTCTGTGGAGATAATAGGCGACTTCCTTTTGTATCTTTATGAAAGTGGCCTGTCAACAGCAACGGTTAAAAATTACCGTTCAGCCATTGGAGCCATTCACCATGGTTTCTCTGATGGTTCTTCAGTCTCCAATAATCAGGCTCTGGGTCATCTTGTGAAGGGCATGTTTGTAGAATGCCCCCCGTCTCTTAGACTTGTCCCTTCGTGGGACCTTTTCCAGGTGTTAACGGCCCTTTCGAAGGCTCCGTTTGAACCGCTGGCTGGTGCGTCGCTCCTACAACTGACGCTTAAATTAGCCTTTCTATTGGCGGTCGCCACCTCCAGACGCCGTAGCGAACTCCATTCTCTATCTCTGGAGTCGGGCCATATTCGTTGGGAACCTGCTGGGGTCCGATTGGTCCCCAGACTGGGTTTTCTCTCAAAAAATCAGTCCGAGTCCTTCTCTCCCCCGGACATTTTTGTGCCAGACATTAAATCATTTTCTGCCATTGTGGCTGACAAGCTGTGGTTCCCGGTCCGGGCCCTCAAGTGGTATGTCAGCCGGACGAAGTCACTCCGTGGCGACTGCAAGCAATTGTTTATCTCTACAGTCCCGCCACATGGTCCAGCGTCCCGATGGTGGCTGTCTCCCGATGGATTGTAACAGCCATCCGTTCGGCCCTTCCCGAATGGCCGGGAGACAATGCGGCCTCGATCCGCGCCCACGAAGTCAGGGCGGCCACGTCTTCGTGGGCCTTTTCCGGGGCGTACCCATGACAGACATCATCCAGGCGGCTGCTTGGAAGTCTGCTAATACCTTCACGGAGTGCTATTTGAAGGATGTTGTGCAGTCCGATGGTGCCGCTGGCCGAGCTGTTTTGAATGCAGCTGCAGCGTCATCCCGACACTAGTCATTGCGATGGCAACCCACCAGAGGTCCAGGTGAGTTTTGCTTTTCATTCCCTTCCTATCAGATTATATTGGTCTATATTTTATGTATTATATATTGTACGTATATATACTTTGTCACGTGTAATCGTTATTTATCTGTACCTACACGTGTTGTATTGACCTTTTTTGTTTATCTGATTGACACCCTGTGACTCAATTCCTCAGGTACAGCCTGGCATCATCCCCATGACGATGATATCCGCCTTACCTGGGTTGATGGACGGTTCCTTCCAGTCCATTGGATTATCGAGTCCTTCAACGGTCCTCCCGGAATCTCATTCTCTAAAGGTAACAATTATTTGTCTCACAAATATTCTAATGTCACCTTTTTCACCTCGAAAACTGCACCTTCCCTCGACGGTCGTACGCACGGTTGTCGAGCTGGCAGTTTTCAGTTTATAATTGTTTGTTTCTATGAGGACCGTGCCAGCCACGGTCCGTTTGTTATATTATCCATTATAATAATATTACACTGGAGTGGGGCGTGGTGAGTGTTGCTCCTCTCGGAGCATTACTCACACAGGCCTACCCCCTAGGTAGGCACGCCCCATTCATTCACTCATGCAGTAGCATCTCGCATACCCACCGCCTTTTCTTCGGTGCTAGTCTATGCTAATGTAGTTGCTCTACAGGTAAGTAGAGTGACGTAGACTCCCTCCCCACAGTAGTGTGGGCAGGGTCTACGAACGATACTTACCTGTAGAGCATCCCCCCTCCTTCCCCACTATACCCGATCTCGTGTTGTGTAAATGTTGCGCTCACGAGAAAAGAGGAAGCTCACGTGGCGCCTATGCCGCGGGGCATCATGGGGGAGTCAACAGGGGGCGCTATTGTGTGTAAAAGTCTTAGCGTTTGCGCCTTCCGGCTAGGGAAATATGCTAATGTAGTTGCTCTACAGGTAAGTATCGTTCGTAGACCCTGCCCACACTACTGTGGGAGGGATTTTGGCCCTTTTTAACTGCCCTTTTTACCACAACATTAGTGGGGTTTGAATCAGGTAGAATAGGAAAATGGGATCAAACGCCACTATAACGTTGTTTGTACATAACCAACAGTATGGTGATTGTTATAGTTGTTACAAAAGCGCGACAGTTATCATTTGTAATGTAAAACACCACAATATGGCAACAGTTATTATTTGTCATGTAAGTCACTGAAACCTTGTTTATGGCATATAGTACTTAACTCCACATATTTCAAAAGGTTTACATTTCTTAAAACAAAAGAGATCTTGAAATGATAATTTATTTTTTCCGAGTTATCCCATAAAACAATGTGTCGCCTTATTGCAGCATTTTTTTATCACATGCAATAATTACAGGGCGGCATTTGCATTCCCACCGCTGTCTATCTGACGTATCAAAATCCCAATAATCCCAAATAATATTAATAATAGTGGCCTCTTATAGAGTGCTCAGGTCCGTCAGCAAAGGGCCAATAAAGAAAGATAAATCGGTAGCGGATATGAATAATTTCAATACATGTACACGAGAAGTTTAATTGTAACACCGCATCTTTTATTTTGATATTTATCTTCTTTGTCACGGGAGTTATAATTTGATGTACATTATTACAATGTCAGCTAATTTTATTGATCAAAGCCTACCTGTAGTTTTTTTTTTCGATAGTCTCACAAACACTTTATTAATATTCTTCATTAACTTTACAAAAAACCTCCTTCAAATTTACAACTGTGTACACAATCAACTGTATAATTATGGATTATAAAATTAATAAAAAAAATCAAATGTACAATTGAATGTACTGACTACAAGTAGTGTATGGTTCTTAATTTACAGCATGTACGTTGTTATTAAAACAAACAGATTACAATATTTAATACATTACTTCTTTACAAAATTAACACTATCGGATGGTTTGTGGTAGCACCACATGTGTAAGTATTTATACATTTAATTTTTACAAAAACTTTCTTTTAAATTACAAATCGAACCATCGACGACCCATCGACGATATAAACATGTACATTAGAGTGCACACCGACGGTTACATTGCTGAAAGTTATATTAATTGCGACAATGAATTATTACCAGGATGACACTTCTTTGTATGGTTATTCTATTTGTCTTTGACGAATAAACATATGGTAGTTGACATTGGGAACACCTACCTAGTCCCCCCTGATTGAATTTCGGCATGTGTTCATCGACAGGACATCTTGGTTGCTGTAGCGCTTCTATAAATGTGAAGTAATGTCCTTCATTAAGTGAGGACACTTTGGTGCTTTTGGAGTCTTGCTGGGTAACACAATGGGCTTTTGGAACACTGATGGTACTTTTGTATTCCTTTTTGTGTACCGTGGTATTTTGGGGACCGAAACCTCATGGTATTTCGGAACATCGACGGATGTCTCTGATGGGATTTACCTGACAATGACTACAAGATTCGTTAAAACACTTCGAAAAAAAAGCATGCCAACCGTCTGTCCAGATGATCACGGGTAAAGAGCAGTTCTGATTGAACCAGTGGATTGTCTTTAAGCTGGGTGAGTGAACCGTTGACTATGGCCTTGACTTCTTCGTAGTCATTTATTGGAGCCTGTGGTGTTCCACAAACAACTCTGTCCACCGTTACTGTCTTGCCATCAAACTTAACGTCTTTCCAATATTCCCCTAGACGCTCCATGGCACTGTCAAATACCTGTTTAGAATTAGACATATCAATGGAAAAAATTAACGCTGATAAATATACAGTTTAATGTGTGATGATATCAACGGCAGATGAAGCTGGCGAATTTGAACAGCGCAATCTGAATGTTGTGTACAAATTCACAGAATGCACTCAACGAGCGTCGATTTTCGTTGGGCGCATTCTTTGGATTTTTCAGAATGCGCTCTGCAAGTTGTGCATCTTCAAATGCCCTTTTTCTGAATTGGACGATATTGTGCAAATCCGTAGAATGCGCACAACGAGTATCGGCGCACGTGATTTTGGTCACGTGTGGTCCCTTTTTCTCGGCAAACAGGCTACAAATTGTTAGTAGCCTAACTTTTGTAAAAATATTGGGGTTTTTAAAACTATTTTTGATCCAGCTTAATCATGAATTACTAATGTTTATTTCTCGATTTATATTTAGGAGCTACTATTAAAATGCGGTATCAGTTTTATCCATCAATAAAGTTACCCATCATTTTTACAGTGTAGGCAATCGGTGAGTTGATGAAAGTAACTTTTGTATCACTGTTAAAAATGTCCGTAAATTTACGGACTCCGTAAAGTGAAATATTCCGTGATTTCGCCGTTATTTTACGGACTTTCCGTAAATGCAAATATTATTTTATTTGTGAAAAACGTGGTATTGAGAAGAAAACAAGTTTACACGCAAAATGGCGTACCTAAAGACTGATTTCATTTTATACTGACCTGCGTCTGATTTGTCTGCTAATCTGATTAGCTTGTTTCGCTTTTTAATTCCAGCAATAACCTCAGTCACGAGGGATTTGGCCGACTTACAATCCTCTCGTCCTTCAGATTATTTTCTGCTCTATCGAGCTTCTCTACGATAGGCCTACCTGAGTTAAAATCGTATTGGGACTTATTCCCTTTAAAACGAAAACTTAGCTCTGTGGTGCGTTTCAGCTGCTGCACCTGGTCCGATGTCGTCTGTTGTCTCCGCTCACTTTCTTTCCGGAAAGTGTCCAGCGACGAGTCGAGATAGCCCCTGAAATCCCCAAGGGCAGCTTTAATAGTATCTCCGACAAGTTTCAGAGACATGGTACTCTCTTTTGAGGAAGTCGATTGTTCATCGCAGGACATTTTTTGCTAAGGCTAAAAACTAACAAGTGCACTAAATTTAACGTCCGTTCTGCTTGCTGAGAAATCGGTCAGTGACTTGAACACGCCTGTTCAATCACACCTTAATCCAGACTTCACTGGTTCTATTCACATGCAAATCCTCGCTCTGGCTAAGCCAACGAAAATATATATATAGTGATACCCAACATGGTCCAATACACTTTTATGATTTTGGTTTCTCGACGCATGCATTATTGGCTTGTAGGCCTACTCGTCGTATCCCCTAGTTAAACTGTTCCTTGCATTTTGTTCTCTTTCCTACTCACCACCAAGAGCAATATCCTGAGAAAACGCCTGGCCGACAAGACACGCCATCAATGATATCACTCCCAAGCCCGCCATTATAGTATGTCTACTAATATGGCCACGGTTTTGAAGTAAACTGGATTAAATGCAACTGCTTTTCAACTTTGTCGATTAAGTAGCGCCTTCAAAAACTGCCTAAACGCCTTCTCTCTACAGTCGAATTCTTGTCAATGTTTCGTACACCACTTTATTTATAAGAGGACGTGTTTATTTACAGTGTAAAATATCAGAAGAGTGAATCCGCGGCTCAGGACAACAAACTTTGACAAGTGCAGTTTTATGAGACCTGCACATAGACATAAGGGATACTGATGCTGACTTTACGGCTCCGCGGGATCGTTCATGTTTGATCAGGAAGCCTAGGGTTAGGGGGATATTCAGCCTCTTCTGTGACGTCATGGGAAATATTGACTATTAGTACAATGTGATTGTCCAGTTTCTATAACCAGGGTTTTTGTGTGTACATAGTGTAACGGATTCTCCCGGCGGGGTCGCCGGGTACCACGGGACTTCGGCCTCTACGACGAGCGGTAACCGCAGAGACCTGAGGGGCGGACTCGTTTTGGGGGAAGTCTACCTCCAGGCGCCTAAGTCGATCACCACGCACACACCACACACCATACAGGGGCTGACACTTAAATGATTATGCACCTTACACCGATCATATACCTTGTCTGGACTGGTTTATTTATTAACTGTTTCCTGAATAGGTGTTCCTAGGCGTTGATTGGGGGTTCCTAATTAGGTGTTTGTACTACAGGTCGATTGGCTATCCGTGACTGGTTTATTAGATAATTAGATAAATAGCTGTTCCCTGAATAGGTGTTCCTAGGCGTTGATTGGAGGTTCCTAATTAGGTGTTTATAGGCGTTGATTAGAGGTTCCTAATTAGGTGTTCATAGGCGTTGATTAGAGGTTCCTTATTAGGTGGTTATATAATACAGGTCTATTGGCTATCTGTTGATCCGTTTGTAATTGTAACTAACAATATATCAGCGGGGATTTATCTCAATCAAGAATCACTGAATTAATCTAGTAATTAATCAAACGGACATCGGGACTGATTACACATGAGGTGCAGCTACTCACCCTCGCAGCATCCGGCCTGCAGCGTCCCCGAAGCCCAACCAGCAACAGCCAACGCTCAGAGCGTGCCCGCAACACAACCAGCACGAGCACAGCGCTCGAGAGAAGTTCGGGAAAGAGAGAGCACGCAGCACACGTGCGACGCGCTTTTATACCCCACGCAGGGTACCAGCCAGCATGCTGATGCACGGACCGCAGCCCGCGCACCAGCGCCCAGCTACTCTGCAGCACGCAATCAATATTTCGTTACAATAGGAATGTAGGTGAGGGCACGAGTAACACCTCTAGTGAACCCTTCCACCTGGGTGCGGGCACGAGTGTGAGGGAGAACATCCACACACAATAGAATGTTTGTGATTTTGTTACCTTCACATTTTCCCACGTCACCTACGGCTAGATATTCCTTCATTGCCATTGGTTGAATAACATTAGGTTTGCACTACGTTCGGAAAGTTCGCAACAGCCTTTATTTTACCTGGGAAGGCTTTTTACGCTCTTATGCGTAGAGATTGTGCCTTTGTTGATGTGCTCAGTTGGCTCATAGGTTTTACGAGCGCCCATTATGGGGAAAACAAAACTCAGCACCCTCACAGGGGTGATCGAGCGCCCTTGTGATTGACCAACTGCAGCCTTTGGTGACGTCATCGCTTTGAAAGAGTCTTTGCGTTTGGCTTCATGAAACATAAGTGATGGTTGGTCAAAAGTAGTACAGGATCACGGGCGCACGAGTATTATAAAATTAACCAATCAAAATCGATGTTTGAAACACTAAATCGGTAGAGAAGGCCCCAATGCTGTTACATAAGACGCCACAGGGACGCGTTATTATCTGGGCCACGCTGCCAAAGTTGGACGAAATTGTGGTAAATAAGGAAATGCTATTTTAGATGAAAATTTCAGTTCTAAATTTGTTTTAAACTCAACTTTGTTACACTCAAGTAGCTAAAGTAAACACGTAAGATTAATACGAGTTTTTGATTGATTAGTTTTACAACATTCCTAAATTACTTACCGTGAAGTGCCACATAAACGCATCTATCAAGAATGGCGACTCTTTACGGAAGTTGGTTGTGGGTGCACGTGCCCCGCCGGTAAAAATTGACAAAAATGGATTAACAAAACAAATAAAAGTAAACAAAGAAAGAGGGGAGAGAGAGAGAAAGAGAAGCGGGGTGGGGGAAGGGTAAAGCAACGTTCTACAATAAAAACAAATACTTTTGTATAACTCATGCACGTTTGTTAATGGCTACAGGCTCATGATTGTCTTTAGTGTAATGTTTTCACCCCTGAAACCGGAAAACTGGTGACTGACAGCTCATTCCGATAGATTTTGATGCATTATTTTGAATGTAAATGTTTCTAATGCCCACCGGGTGCGCACTTACAGTTATTTTCACCAGGGAAAAAGAAATAACAAAAGGCAATTTAAAAAAAAATATAATAATAATAATAAAAAGCAATATTACACGATGTATTTTAAGCAACAATAACAATTTTGCCTTCTTTATAATGCATCTTCGAACTAAATTCAATTTTTTAATGGATTTTGGATTGATAAATACTTCGGGAATTTTTGTTTTCTTATGTGGCAAATTCCCGCAGTTTTCAAAGAACTTTCCGCGTATTGACTGCTGGTGGCGCTGTGAAAAAGCTTTATGTGTAACGTATGGCTGTGGAACGACTGGCGATTGCACTTGGACCTGGAGACTGATCGAGCCGCGTGACGGGACGTTGTGACTACTGCATGCCTTTATCGCCGAAAATAGTTTTATATGTGTTACTTGAAGAAAAATACAAACAACTTACGTTGTTGGTGGGTGCAGCAGAAATTCAAATAACAAATCCTGATTAAAAATTCTTTGAATTTCAGAAGAAAATTCTCATATTCAGAAGCGATTGTAAAAACAACGAGGTCGGACTTTAAGTTATCGAAGTGGAGTTTAAATTGTTAAACTCACTTTACTGTCAGGATATCAAATCCAAACTAAAGTCGTCAGAAGCACACGTCCATACGAAGGACGCTGTACCGACTATAAAGGCACCATACAATTACTGCGACGAACAGCCAGCCACCAAAAAGGACCAAACGCTCAAGCGAGGTGTACATGAAAAGTGAGAGGAGACGGGTTAAGACTATGAGACTAACGTTTAGTAACAAATGCCCCCACACGATTATAAACCAAAAACAGGGAGTGATAGATAAAAAAAACTGCTCTTAATCAAGCAAAGACCTTTAATATTATGTTGCCGGTTAAAATTGTGGTTCGATCAGTCAGATACGGTTTATTTAAAGAGTAAATTGTCAAATATTATTCTTATTGATGTCGAAAATAGACGGCTTGTTTGTTCTGTTGTACGCGATGCTCGTTCTGTTTGTGGTAATTGCGCATTCTATTGTTGGCACAATCTATGGGCAGCTCGATCTCCAGGTTGATTAAAATCTTGCGCAATCTACTGGTTGTGCACATCCAGAGAATGCTCTTAACAAGCACCTATACTACAATGACACACAACTTGCGGTATACTTTGGACTTCAGTTCCTATTTCAGCCCAAAATGTATTTTATGGTACATTTGCAAATACATGTACGTGGGCCCTACTGCAACAAAACATTACGAATGAAAGCACGTCACTCTAAAATTTAATTTGTCAAATTGACTAAAATAAATTAGTCCTGCGCAATGTCTCATACGACTTACTAAAACAAGTCAAATGAAGGCTATTACTAGTAAAATTTGTCAGATCCGACTTGAAAATATTTGTCGTGTGACAAGAGGAGAAACCTGTCTCATACGACTAATCTATAGTGACTTTCGCGCTTAGTAACCCAATGTCTGACTAATTACACATTAGTCATTAAAATAATTAGCTGCAACATATTAAAACTAGTCATATCAAAACCTGACAACACATTAGTAACAGAAGTGGCAAATCCCAGGGAACTTGACGGGGTGGGGGGGGGGGGGGGGGGTTGCTGGCTTCAGGTGAATGAGGTTGAAGGAGGGATCACAAGAAAGCTAACTGTGAAGAATTTCGAAACCACAAATGCTGCTCCTGGGATTTGCCAGTGGGTCTGATGATCATGTACTCAAGCCTGTAAGAAAGACAGTAGGGCAAATTAATGATTCAACATTTCATAAAAGTAGTTTAATAAATAAAGTTCACTGTTCTTTCAACTGCATCAATACAAATCACATTATTATAAAAGTAAATTGAATCAATAACATTATGGTCAATTCAACTGCATCAGTACAAATCACTATTAAAAAATAAATAAACAAATAAAACCACAAATTCAATTACCAGCGATGGAAACAATGTCTACAATGTTAAGTCAACAAATTGTACAGCACCGAAAGGGTGTTTCTCCACAAAGTGCGATAAGATTGAGATTTTACTTCATTACAATATAGACCAACCTATTACAAGCCCCCCCCCCCCCACCCCCACTACTGTACAATACAAGCAGCTCTCCAAAGCTGCACTATTCGAATGTGGATGCAACAAATACCCTCATACAAACTTTAAGTTTTATGTGTGGAATCTTCTTTAAAAGCGTTCAAGGTGTATTACAACAGACTGATGCATACCTGGGCCCAATTTCATAGAGCTGCTTAAGCAGAAAAAGTAGCTAAGCACAACAAGATTATGCAGAAAATTATTAAGCAACATTTTCTGCTTAAGCAGCTTTATGAAATTGGGGCCTGGAAAATGTTGAAACAGTGCAACTTCTATTTGAATTATTTTTTATTTTTTTAAAAACATTATATCAATTTTAACTCCACAATGCTACAAATGTTTCTCAGGGTTCTGCCCACGGTGGTCGGTGCCGGAAAACCCGACCGGCACTCATGATTCCCCGACCACCACTGGCAGAATATTTTCGTTTTCCGACCACCACACATTTTCCCTTTTTTCCCCCCAATTTTCTTCAAAATATTTTGAACAACATGTAAAACAAATTATTTACCATTAATATGTTTTATCCAAAGTTTCGAGTAGCCTACTTCTTTGGTTTGAGTCTATTTTAATGATCCAGGATCAAGCATCACTCCCGCCTGTACGATGTACATTATATCCAACGCACGAAACCCGCATTGATTTCGCAATGGTTTCCAGTCACGCTGATTATAGTTTTACGCTTGGAAAAACATGATACCAGTGTCATCACGGTGCGTACCCTATTCTATAGCGTTTAATACAACGGAAATGAACTGCAGAGTAAGCACCATGCTATAGATGCTGTAAATTGTTTTCCCATGGCGGTAAAGGCGCACTGAGGGCCTACATTCAATGCACAGCTGCAGGGCGCACGTGTGTAACAACTTAGTTATCCTCCCCGTATTCCCGTTGCTTTCCGAGTTAGAAATCGTTCCAAAAGATGAATAGGCTTACATCTTCAGAGTATACATTACTGAATCCTCTTATGCGTTGCCAAGAGAACAGTATCTTTTTGAAATGCATGTACCCGCAAGCCTGAGGCCTAACATAGGTCTATGTAATGTATGTTCTTATATTTGATTGAACTTGAGCTACATACAGCTGTACAAACCAAATTAGTTGCACCCAAACACAGCACAACAGCGCCCTCTTGGTGAAGCCCTGACCGGCCCCTGGAAATTTAATTAAGGAAAATGCGACAATGCGACAATGCGACGGCACGACGCGACTATGCGACGGCACGACGCGACTATGCGACGGCCCTATACAAACAGTATAAACAATGCGACGGCGGCGACCAGACGGCACGACGCGACTATGCGACGGCACGACGCGGCTATGCGACTGCACGACGCGACAATGCGCCGTCGACGGCGCATGTTTGGGAGATCCAAGCCAGAATGCCACGCATGCGCCGTGTAATTTGGCAGAGATGGAATTCCATATCAATCCGTTGCGTCCAACGTCGAATCTCTTGGATGCATTTATCAAGTCTTTCAATAGAGGCATTGGCATGTTCTTGAGAAGATTTAAACGTGATGTATACAGCAATCCTTCACCGATCTTGAACTCTTGGTGGCAGCAGATACCGCCATTATTGCGGCGGTACCTGGGTGGTACTGCGCTGCCTAGCGACGGGTTTAAGCGATTTGCAAAGTGAAAGTCCAATAACCCGCGACTGATCAAATGATCGCCGTGTAGCCCAAACCTTATACCAGTCGCTAGGCAGCGCAGTACCACCCAGATACACCGCAGTAATGGAGGCATATCTGCTGCCACCAAGAGTTCAAGATCGGTGAAGGATTGCTGTATAGCTGAGTGTCGTCTGCGTACACATGGTAATTCAGGTAAAATTTCAGAATGATGTCACGAATCGGTAAAGTGTACAGCGTAAACCACTGTGGCCCAGTACTGACTCCTAAGGCACAGAGTAATTCAGGACAACATGGTCTGATACCACAGTTTGTCACCAACGTCGTGCAACTACCGTGTAGCACGGCAGAGCTTGAGTTCGAGCTTGAGTTCGACACGGCAAAAATGCGACGTTTAGCGCAGGCACCTTTGCAATGGTTCACAATTAGGCGTGATTCGCAAACGGGATTTCGAGAAAGAAAAACAATATATCTTTTCAAACACCCTTACACCGCATTGTTGATAGCGTTAAATCGACTGGCAACAAGTATCCTTGTCCAAAGTTTTTAATTAAATATTGTTTCAATAATATTAGGTTTAACACAATTATTGTATTACACAAAAACTTAAATTTTGTTTATAAAATAGTCGTATAAGTATTTTCATTGTAAATAATTGTGTAAAACGTACATCATAAACATAACTTTAAAACTTTTAATTTTGTTTAAAAAGAAAAGGTATTCGTTCGACTTGTTTTCACGTTTTCGAAACGTGCAAGAATTGCACAGTCAATTGCTGCCGGGTGGGGTGGGGGGGGGGGATTTCGCCACTCACTGATTCTTCCGGGCATAATTTATATAATGTAGTGAGGAAACCGTTCGACAAGTGCTCGTGTAATTGACTCTCTACTTCAAACCGTACACAGTCGATCATATTCGAACCTATACTTGACATAACACATCGACATGACCGAAAATACAGCAGATGTTAAGCAGGCTGATCCCTGGCGTTGGATGATTCTATTCTCGAGATTCTTCGTATCGTTTCTTCTTTTGGGCAACTTCAAGTCCATGGGGGTATTTCTCCCATATATTGAGGAGGGATTTGACACCGATACTGCGGCTGCGGGATTTGTAATCGGGTCGTCCTTGGGTTTTGGTTTTCTTTGCATTGGTAAGTCTCTCTTCTTATGTAAAAGTTACGGTTTAACTAAGATGAGAAAATATAATTAGCTGTTGCAAACTGCTTACCAACCAAAAGGACCTGTGGTATAAATGCAAAAAATAAGTTAGTGGCCTGACGTTTCGACCCTAGCAAGACTCTGCTAGGGTCGAAACGTCAGGCCACTAACTTATTTTTTGCGTTTAACTAAGATGTTAAAATGAACGCAGTATGGTGACAAACAAGATCCTGCTAAATTAATATCGTGTACGAATGGAAATATATATTTTGGTTTAATGTCAGCATATGTTTTAACACTGAGAGACTAATGGCTGTCAGAATTGCAGGAAATCTCCCAATGTGCAGCATACTGCAGTCTGTTGGTACTCACTTCGCGTGTATAAACATATTCTATCAAATTGCCGTTCATATAGATTGTGGAAGTTGGTTTCGTTACAAAAAATAATTGTTGATTGTGTTTTGTTAAATATTATGTTTGATTTTACTATGAAAAGGGACATTCAGAGTTCAAACTATTCATAACTGTGAATGATTTCTTATTTTCATGGAAACTACTCGTCTAATGGCGCTTTCGGAATACATAAAATAGATCGTATACATGTACGACATTGGCACTGGTAGAGTTAATAACTAATTACGTGAGTTAATCTCCCGGTTGTAAACTTAATGGACCGTTTTTCATAGTCGCTTGCTAATTAGTTGTCAATTAGTTTTGTTTGAATCATAATGTGAAGTATCATTCATTTTGATGGGATGCCATGCATCAATGTTCATTGTTCGTTCGACTGCATTGTGCAGAGGTTGAGTGTTAACACCAGTGTCATTGCGTACTTGTCAGTATAAGTCGTGGCATATTTTAATTATTTCACTGTTCTCTCCAAAGTGCAATGTCATGATACATACATAAGAAGGGGATCCGGTCCCTGACTTGTGTAGGTTTGTTCAAGGGTTGAACAATATATTTTCACTCATTATATACTTTGTGCACAAAATTTTACAGACATACAGACCTACCCATCAGCTGGCTAACCAACCACTCTGATAAAGTGGAGCCATCTGATCTTTGTATGTATAGCAGGCTTACAGACGTTTTTCTGACACTCTGTGCTTCTATTGGTTCTGAGGTTTCCAGCACCCCTTCCTCCCACGCCAATCAAACTGGTTGCTTACTGGGGTTACTCCCTCCCTTAAAAAATCGCATCACGCACTTTCCAGAATTATTCCGTACAGCCAAAGAAGCTAAGCTTTCTTGGAGCGTGGTTAAGTTTTTGCACAACACTCGAGTATTGTGTTCAACTCATGTAGTCATCGCGAATTCAAAGCACACATTCGTTCTGATTTTAAAGGCACTATACACGTTTGGTAATTACTCAAAATATATATTAGCATAAAAACTTACTTGGTAACGAGCAACGGAGAGCTGTTGATAGTATAAAACATTGTGAGAAACGACTCCCTCTGAAGTAACGTAGTTTTTGAGAAAGAGGTAATTTATCACTAAAATAATAAAATACTTCTGGCCAGAAGCATTTTATTCCTATCTGAAAGCACACTAATTTGTACAACAAGGGTATTTTTTCTTTCATCATTTTCTTGCAACTTCAATGACCAATTGAGCCCCAATTTTCACAGGCTTGTTATTTTATGCATATGTTGGAATACACCAAGTGAGAATACTGGTCTTTGACAATTACAAAACGTGTTCAGTGCCTTTAATACTAATTAGGATTATTTACCATTAATTACAGGTCCCTTTCTTGGAATCCTGAAAGCGGTGTGGTCACCACGAAGAATTGTTATTACGGGAGGATGCATTGCCGCTATGGGAATTCTTACAGCGGCATGTTCACCATCAATCCTGCCATTTGCTACGTCCATCTTGATCTCCAGTTGGTATTTACACAGTAATTTTTTCTGGGCATTTTCTCCGTAATGGGTGTGAATATTTCATTTCATTTATTAACCCTGGTTGTGAAGCAAAGGATCCTTAGAAAAGCAAACTTAATCACTATACTAGACAAGAACCCCGCGGAGAGAAGACAAAGTTTCAGTTCTACACTAAACACTATTTGAACACTTTTCTGTAACAAATTTCGAACGGGTCAAAGGGTTTAGGTTAAACACATAACAGTGTTTAGGTTAAACACGTAACAGTGTTTATAGTTTAAAGACAGTGTTTACCTAGCCTAAACGCTATGTTTAATGCCCTAAACATGTAGAAACGTTTATATATTGAACACTTTCACACGTTTAAATAATATTATAACATATTTCAAACACTGCATGGCGTTTATACACTTAAACACGTTTATGGAAAAAACATGCTGTTTAGTCCATTTGAAAATGGTACAGAGAACAATGTACAATCATGAATCATAAATCCCGCCACACTAGAAGATGAATTAAAACGGCCACTGAAATGTTGCTTGTCTGGCTATCGATGCAGATAGTATCACCGATTATAAAGCTCCCTTTGACTTGTCCATCGCTTGTTGTGATGGCAATTTATGAGGGGCAGTCCTTGATAGTGTCCTCAACTCTGACTGTACATCTTTATCTGCAACATCCTTTAGAGAAAGTTTACAACTTGTAAATAATACTGTCATCACTACCTAACTAAACTTCATACGATGTCATCACCCTTTAGAGGCAGTATTGTAAGTATTGCAAAATGTCAACATTCCAGCTGAAACAATTGGCATTCATTAAATAAATAATGAGTGGGGGGGGGGGGGGGCATTATTTGTGATTAACTAAGACTTACAACAAAGATATCGCCCCAACCCCCCCAAAAACGTACTTGAGTTTTTAATGTTAACTTTATGAGTTAAATCATCAACTGTATTTGCATTATAAATTTGACCTGCTTGGTTGACGCAAGGTTAAATAGGCCTAGAAATTCAAAACAAACAAAATTAATTACGAGACTCCTTGGTTAATAAACTGACAAGGTCAAGTTTTCACGAGGGTGACGAAGGTTGAGTTAAATTTGTTACTTTTAAGTTATGATACAGAGAAGATGACAGTACTAAAACAGCAAACTGTGTTCTTAAATTTACTTCAAAATGATAGTAATGATACGTAACTTAAAGTTGTAAGAAACCACACGAAAATAATGGGTTTTTTTGACTAATTTGTTGCGAATCAGTCCGACAATAGTGCATGCACTGCAGTAAGAAGTAACCATGGTACATGTACATGTAATAACCACATGTATTCTCAAAATACGCGCTATGCGCGGGTGCCAGGGCAGTAGTTAGATACATGGTAGATAGTACTGTCTGACTGTGATAACCAGTGCAGCATGAAAGGAATACGTGGAATTTTCCAGAAAATGTTTGACGTGAGCGAGTCGATAAATTCGAAGGTCAAAGGTTAGTGCAGTAATTAAACGTGCCAAGTGTTTGGCTAAAAGAAAAAAAACTAAACATAATGTTTAGGGGTTCATGGGTTGTGCTGTAAAGCAATGGTTTTCGCCCATTTTCTTCGTAAAGAAGCGAAGTTGCGTTGGTTTTATAATTATACGCTAGTTATCTATGTCAAGATATTAAGAGCAGAACAAGTCTTGCAACGATTGTAACGGTAGCTGAGTCGGTTAAATACCGGCAAAATGCACTATGTCTGTGGGTATGAACCAAAAGGAGGCGAAATTGAATAAATGGTTTCTTTGAATAATATGGTTTATTTACAATCACATTAATGCAGTTTTTTATTACATGACTATAAAAACTGCAACAACCTGCAAATAATGGCACATCGCCCTTAAACACCAAACTTAAACACTGGTGTTTAGCAACATTTCATCTACTGAACACCTTATAAACGCTTCCTAAACACATTCTAAACACATTAGGGAGGTTTCGCATACGAACGGATACGGTTAATGCGACGGATACGTCATCATTATGACGTCATACGCTACTCGCTATCCGCTATACGTGCAGACGACACTGATATCCCGCTTGCTACACGTAAGTCAAAAACACGTAGGAAATCTCGAACTTCTAGTAATTCTCCTGTATTTGTTTCCAAATATGTATGAATAGTATCAAAATAAATGAATCACTGAACATGTACGTGTCATTTTGTTGATTTCTAAAGACTTTGAAATACGAAAAAATGCACTGTTTCTTCGTCATTTTCCTTTAAAGCTATGAACATAAGCTCGTCTATGGAGGATGCCATGTTGAACAGCGCCACCAGCGAACAGTACCACCAAAACGCTGGGATTGCAAAACAACAGAAAGGCTGCTAACGGTTACGGATAGCTAAACGTATGCGTATGCGTATCCGTTCGCGTGCGAAACCTCCCTAATGTAAACGGCTGACGCGTCAAAATACAGTTTTACAGTGTAGATGTGGGAGGAAATTGTTCCAGGGCAAACCCACGTCCTCCGATAGGAACTGGAAACCCTACTGCCCAATATAGTAGTCCAATCACGTAATTTGCAAATAAATATTTACCTTTTATTGAATACATAAAAAGTGACTAATTAGGAAATAATGTTGACGTGCTCAGTCGACCACAACCCCCAAAATGGTAGTTTAAAAGAAATGGTTTATCACAAAGTGTTTGCTTCAATTTTAGGCTATTTTTCTCCTTAGCTGATGATTTAGTTGTACATTAATACAATGCGCAACGACCCCTTCACGACGTGGAATGCACATCCGCACAGAACGCGTCTGCCATTTTTGTCATTTTGGGATGAGTCAATTCCTTTGCACACGTACACATTTAGACCATGGAGATCATGTAAGTGCTCTGCTCGTCGTGAAATTGCCCAATTCTTTTGGCAAGTCATCGCATCACACGCGTGCGTAAATTTTTCGCTACTTCCAGCCCATAAGTTTACTTATGTTTGTACGAAATTTTACCAGAAAATACTGCAATCATGTTTCGTTCCCTCAACATTTTTTCGTTCAAAGATGACACGGAGCCCTTGAAATGGCAATTGATTTTTAGAGTATCTATCCAAAGTGTATACAACTACCTTGAGTTGAAAGAAAAATAATAGCAAGTACCAATGTCAACCAGAACGACTGACAGCACTTTAGTTGCAAATAATACGTCTTATTATGCCTTCAAATTTGTTAAAGGCCTACAGTTTTGACTGGTCGTAGAGAATTCTCTGCCATAAATCTGTAAATTTTGGTCTTAATGTTAATTGGTCTCACAACCGTGGGTCCATTAATTAATTAAGGTCAAATATTGCGTATAACTCAACAAAGGTTGTCTCATTTACCGATAAATTGACAAGGAAACGGATGTGCCCCATTGGAGCAAAATATTGATTGTTGTTTTTGTCTATCAACAATGGAATTATTTCATGACGTCAGCTTTCGCTCACCGATACTAACAGATGCTCAATGTCAGCCCGCTGGCCTCTATTTACTCGAGTTCTGTGGTAGTTTGATATTTATCAGCAGAGTTTTGGATGACGTTTGTTCAACATCTCAAAATCTAACGATCTTTTCATCGAGAGATGCAGCGATTCACTCAAAGGTAAAGAGAAGACCAACATAGTGGGCACAAAGATTTGATTGGAAACACTTTCAAGTTGTAACAAGTGGTTTATCTGCATTCTTTCATTTCCCATCGCAAAACTGGGGATAATTACGAGGTCAGACAACCACGAAAATAGAACATCCCATTAGAACATGGAAATTAGGAACCCTGTCCAGTTCCGGGTTCAAACGGGTACCAACATTGGGCAGATGGATTTCCAAGAGATGTCGAAGGTCGCTGTGTGCTAATGACAATCATTGGTGTAAAAGGCCAATGGAAGACCAGACCGTGTGATAAACAGGGACAATACGCGACTTGCGAGTACCGTGTTAACAAAACCAACCCGGTGTCACGTCCTCGACGTTCCGGCGTACTGAGCGTTCCAGGTGACGTACGCATGCGCGGCCGTACTGTTCGTTCCGGCCGTGTTGGTGACGTGGTCTCCTTCTCGTGCTCTTAAATTGCCTTTCGTTACAACAGGCGAAATATACGTACTGTGCTACAGGTACAGCGCTAACTAAGTTGGTGCTACCAATGGTGCTACACACACTACATGTAGTTCTGTAGTACTAGTATTATAGTAACCATGGTAACTCATTTGTCATTGAGTACTTACTGGCCTCGTCGTAAGAATAACTCTTAGATTGGGCACGTACAGCCCTCTTTTCCCACTCTGTCAGGCCTTCCACATACTTCCCGCTGGTAAGGTAATGAATTATTATTGATGTCTTCACACCTAGAGTTACGACATGTTTGTGCGTTTATCACTACTAGTATTAGTACTACAGCTCATGGGCGACGCCATGACAGCTAGAGACTAGAGGAACACTCAGTGCGGCACAAAATTGACTACTTTCGCTTGCTGCGCGCAGGCATGACATGACGTAATGTATTATATTTAGTCATCTGGAACGTTTAGTACGCCGGAATGCTCAGTGCGCGACACCGGTATCCAGCCTTCAGTGTCTGGTCGGTCACGTCATGAAGGAGCTACGGGCTGATGGTGTGGTGTCTTGTGGGAAGGCGTGCCGATCAGAGTCCCGATGTCGCTCCTTCAATCTACTGATGGAACAAGGTCCAGAGAAGATGGTTTGTCAGCTGAACAACGCGACTCGTCACGAAGCTGCTGAAGGAAACATGAAGGCAAGAGATGAGTGCTACTTCTTTGATCTGTAAGAAAGAATTGAACGGTGAACTGACATTTTGTTTGTTATCACGGCACGTTCCTTTGAGATCGAATTAACTTGTCCGCTGAAACGTTACGGTGAGATACCAAAACACACTAGTCTTAAAATATATAAAAGGAGAATATAAATGTTGTGCAAAATTAGTTTAATTGATGCTTATTTCAAGTAAATCAAAATACGTTAAAGTTTGCAAGTGGGCGATTACCGTTGATTGCGTTTTGTACACAATTTTATCGAAATTTGTTCTAATACAGATATAAGTCCGGTTTTTAGGCAACTTGCTCCAGTTTAAATTAAAGTTTAAAATAGCCCTTATTCATTAATGTGACAAAGTTTTAAGCTTTCAATAAAGATAACTGCACGAAAAAATCCGGCTAAATTAAAATTTTATTTTACATCAGTTCAGTTCAGTTCAGTTCAGTTTATTTCCACTCAATCAGTTTGCTTAAACAAAAATACACATACGCTACTTTAGATACAATGTATGATTAAGTGGTGGGAGTCTCCTAAAAGCAAGCTTGTTAGGTGGAGACCCCCGACATTTTTATAACTGGGTTGAGGAAGTACTGAGTTGGAAACCTACTAGTAATGTAACATCAATGATTACGTAAACACACATTAAGGACACAAGACAAACACAAACAGGACAACAGATAGCTGGAAAGGCTCACCGCGCGGCGGCATTCAAATAAATAATTAAGTAGGAGACAATATAAATAATTTTGGTAACAAATTGAATCTACATCTAACAATACCAGGAAAAGTGAGGACTTAAGGACTCAGTATTTACCAATAAGATAAATTTTAAGTTTTTTCTTGAACAACTGAAGACTCTTACATATTTTTATTTCATTGCCGAGGGAGTTCCAGTACTTTGGACCTTGAAAATAAACACAACTCATGGATTTAGATGAGTAGACACGAGGTATATGAAAATCTTTTGCATGTCTAGTTTGATAAGCATGGAATTGAGAATTTAGTGTGAACATACTCTTAAAAGAATTAGGTAAAACATTGGAGTTGTATTGATGCATAAATATTCCAAGTTGTAAAAGATAAATATCGGAAACTTTAAGAGTATTGTGTTTTTTAAATAATGGGTCAGAATGAGCACAAAAGTCGGTACGATTAATTATTCTAAGAGCCCTTTTCTGCAGCAACATAATTCTTTTCAGTAGACAGGCACTTGATTTGCCCCATGCAAGAATTCCATAACAAATGTAAGGCAGGATTAACGCAGAATAAATATCAAAGAGTATTGTGGATGGGAAAAAGTATTTAAGTTTATTGATAATTCCTATGTTCCTTGCAATCAGTTTACATAAGTAATTAATATGCTGATTCCAAGAAAGTTTATCATCAACAAACACTCCAAGAAATTTGACACAATCAGTACGAAGAAGAGGTAAATTATCAAACATAATGTCACTTGGAAGTAAACTACTGGAATGATTGAATAACATATAGTTAGTTTTCTTGATATTGATGGATAACTTGTTTGCCTTGATCCAGTTGGAAATGTGGATAAGCTCCAAGTTTACTGTTTCAAAAAGAATGTCTATATTTCTATGGGAGTAAAATAAATTAGAGTCATCTGCGAAAAGAATAAAGGTGAACTTATCAGAAGATTTGGGGAAATCATTAATGTAGATTGAAAACAGGAGAGGAGCCTGTTACATGTATAGGCCTATCGTGCATTTTCCATGGCATAATGCGAAACTTGTTGTATGTTTTTCGTTTGAAATAGCATCATCTACTAAACAAATCCAATCAGAGTAAAAATTATAATCAAAAATCATTTCGGCAAAATATAGCCATGCATCTTTAATCCGCTTTAATACAAGCAATTCTTGTTAATTTCTGTCGATTTTTAGGCAAGGGCCTAAAGAGATGGTTCTTGGGTCGTCACGAAGCGGTAGCGAAGGATAGCGATGGTATAGAAAGTTTTAGTTTAAGAACAGAGTCGAGTATAAAGCTCAACGGAATCTTAGTTTGGGTTTTTAAATGTATTATATAGACTAAGAGAAATCCAATCAACAACTTCAGCGCCTAAATAGTAACACAATAAAAAATAAATAATCCCAAATTGTTGATTTGACGCTCTTCTTACTGAGTATTGTAATCATGGTTTCCATGGAGATGTGAAGAGTATTTCAATCATCTGCACATTTTCCTCAATTATGTTGAGAAGTGGAATTTCTATTCGTTTTCGCACGACAGGTGCGAGTGCATTGGCACACAATGCTATTACGCAACCAATGCACAGTATATAAAGGCCATGCTGGCCCTGAGCTCATTCTCGGTCAAACAGTCTACCTCACCGTATAAATTATTATTGAAGTTCTACATTACTGCAATTTAACGGTACATTATATTGTGAAACTGCCACGTTCATTTTTGAGCGTACAATGTCTGAATATAATAATCAACCAAGCCAAAGCGGAAATCAGGAGATTTTGCAGGCTATCCAAGCCCTCACCAACTCCCTGGACACCCGCGTTGAGAGCGCATGTAAGAAGCAGCGCCTGTCTTCGGACATTCCTACATTCAAGAGAGAGGGGAATAAGCAGCAGTTCGACCGCAGCGAGAAAGTCTTGACCTTCGTTGAAAAATCGCTCTACAGAGCATTGACTCATTGGATATTAACTGTGCCAAATCCAATCTCAACGACGCCATTAAGACGATTAAGGAGCGGCAGAAGTTGATTCGCCTAGCCGACAGGTCTGAGCTTGGCTGGGGCGTAGTCAAAGAGTATGTCGCCGATGTGTTGGCTACGGACTCTGGCGACGAAAAGCGCATCCAAAAATCTGAAAAAGTAGCAGCTTCCAAGAAACAGGCCCCGAAGAAACGGTCTTCTAGCAGATTTGCACCTCTTATGCCGCAATACCCCAACAGGGCTCCATCTACTTTTGCTCCTACTGCTCAACGCCAGCCATTTGTTCGTCCCTACAACAGAGGCAGAACCGACAACCGCATTTGTTTTCAATGCGGAATCCACGGCCACGTCCGTACAACATGCCCCTCCCTCCGGGCACTTCAGCGTCAGCATGGACAACAAGAGTCCAATAGATCAGCCATTGGGAACTAGACAGTGGGAGCATCGCCAAGGCGACATCAAACCTCCCGAGGGAGTAAAAGATAAATTGAAACCTTGCTTGCCTTATTGGATTTTTTTTTTGAGAGCCAGAGAGTTTGTTCTTGGTATTATTGAATCGGGTTATAAAATTCCCTTTTTTCTTATAGGCCATACGGGGTAAACTGTATCTTGTCGTCCCGTTCCGACCCCTGTGGGTCTAAGAGAACTCTGCAGTTTTTAATAAAGTAATTGCTGGAGATTACGATTCCGAAAAGTTCTCCACAAAAACGCCAGTCAAATTTGAGAAATTATCGACCAAACATTGCACTAGATAATCGACAGCGATCGAACACTGTTTACGGTTGTGACACGTCGGCTCGTTACATTTTATTTGAAATACCTGCGCACAGACACCATGTGATCCAAATTCGCCAATCACATCCTAGGCCATACGTCATGTGACACCCCAAAACAAACATGGCGGCGCCCGTGCCTCGATCGAGTGAGAAAGACTCCGTGATAAGACCGAAGTGTTTTGTTCACTTGAATATGTCAAAGCTGAGAAAGCACACTATTTTTAGGGAAGAGTATAAAAATCATGCATGAGGCCGTGTTCAAGCGCCTCGTCATGATGAGATCATGTATGTGAGATCACGAAAAACACAGCATCTTTTGAAAGTAGGCCCCTACTCGATATAAGGCGCCTATGCAGCATACAGTGCATAAGGCCCTCATGCACTACAATTTTTATTAGAGAACATTTTTCAAGGACATGCAAAGAAAATAGGATCGTAACGCACTTAAAATGTTCATAAATGTTCTTAAAGTTGGACAATTATTAAATATGTAGCTTCTCCCCGTGTCGAGTGAGAATCATGTTTTGAAAGGCAAGCTTGAAGAAATTTGAGGCGTCATCAACCTAAAGAGGGGTGGGGGAGACCCAACAAAATGTTTAGGGGGCAGGCCTGTAAAAAGAATTATTCTTCTAACCCTTTTGGTTTTTGGGGTTGTTTTTTTTTTTTGGGGGGCGCGATTTTTTTATTTATTTTATTTATCTATTTTATTTTATTGTCATCTTTATTTATTATTAATATTTTTCGGGGGGGTGGGGGCGAATATGAAAGAAAAGGACATCGGCACGTTAGCGCCGCCTGTCGCCCAATGACGCGGGAGGGGGTGGGGGCGCTGGATTTGTACTTCTTTTTTTTGACAATGAAGGCCCAATTCCAGCCATTTTGGTCAATTTTTTAGTTTTTGTTTGGGGGTGTTTGGGGCGCCATTTATTTTACATTTTGGGTGGACTTTTTCTTCCTTTTTTGATTTTGATGGTTTTTTTTTTATTATTTATTTTATGCCTTTTTATTTATTTATTTATTTTTTTATCAAATGATAAACCACAAAGGAAACTGACTGGGTAAATTTTAAATGAGTTTGGGTTGAACAAAGAAAAATGTTCTATCTAGAGCGGAATTTGAACCAACGACCTCCGGATTAACGTACCGGCGCTCTACCAACTGAGCTATCTAGACCTATGTTGGCTGTCTCCCTATTTGTAAATATCCTTGTTCGGGGGTTGCCAGTCAGAAGCTATTCAACCGTAAACTGCCGTGTAGCCAGGGGTCACATCCAAGTACGATACAACCTGGGAAGCCGCAGCCAGATATTGAATTCACCACAAGGGAATTTGACTGGGTAAATTTTAAATGATTTGGGTTGAACAAAGAAAATTATACTACGAGTGGCCCTCACCCCCAAGTTACGGGCCTGGTATAAGGGAAAATCCACAAGAAAGGGTGTGTGTGGGAGGTGGGGGGAGGAGGGAGGATATAAGAAAAAATGAGACAAAGTGTGCCTAGGCACTTTCCTGCCCATTAATCTTTATTAGCGAGTGTTCCGGCGAGGAGACATCGAAAGAACAATGATCAGAAAAGCGTTGAAAACCATCTGGATGTTGTTTTCTGTGGAAGACAATGGTCTCCCTCGAAAAGTCAATTAAACATACTTTTTCTTTGATATTTGCATGCATCCTCACAGAAAAGGGGGTTATAAGGGGTAAAGGGGAATGTTTTAACTTAATAAAACAAACATTTCCCCCTTTGTTTCCCCCCTAAAAAAATATTTTACCTTAGGCCTATGCCTTATGATATTTTGTTTGCAATTAACAGTGATAGGTGTTTTAGAGGAAAGTATCCTATTAATTAGAAATCAAAGGTCAAAAGAATAAGACAAAAAAATTGTCAGTTCCTTAATTTTGTTGACAATAATTGGAGCGACTCGTCATTCCATCCTTGTTGTTCAACTTGACGATACAATTTTTTAAACTAAGCTCTTTATTCTTGGCACAAAACTTTGATGGCTAACCATTCAGTGATTTTGAAAAGACACGATAGTCTAGTTTTTGAGAAGTAGGCATACAGTTTTAAACATGGCCTAAACCACACAATTGACGTTGGTGGACGCGACGCAATCTCTGATTTTTTTTTTTAAATACATATAATAATGTTTTACGGCGCACACACCAACGAGAGGAATCGATACTGCGCGCTGCCCATGGTCAATTCCGTGTCTCAGACGCGCAATTTGATTTGTGTGTGTCGGCAGACTTCAGTTCGCACATTGCGCGCGCGCATTTTCACAGATTGCGCCCAACAACGTTTTTAGCAAACTTTGCATGTTTTTGCAAATTTGACTGGATATTTTTTGGAGATTTTAGTATAGTGTTTAATATGTCTACAACTCACAAAATATACCTTCAAAAAGTAGACCCACGGGGGTCGGAACGAAAATTATTTTCCAGGCATCTTTTCGTTAACACCGTACGGCCTAAAGTGTGTGTGTGGTGTCTTTTCCCCCAGCGGCAGGATGGAATTTTGTTTCATCCTATGCCTATCAAATTTGTTTCCTTCTGCCAAAATGAATCTTTCATGATATGTCACTTGTAATTGCTTAGATTTGCACGATAACATAAGCGTTTGAAACCTGACGTGCCAATTTGTCCTGGATAAAATATATTTCATGTAGTGTAAAGACTACTTGAACAATTGTTTTTGAATGAATATGCATGAAACCAGATATTGCAGCGACCAGATCCAAACGCGAGATTTGTGGGATTAAAATTTTCTTTGGGTAAAATTAGAAAATTGGTAGGGATCAGAAGTGCTTAAAAAGTGTGTCTATTTCTCGGTTTTAGGCACACAGAGGCTGGATTTTTCACCCCTCAAAATGCCAAAAGCTCAGAGCTTCCGGGGGCTTCGCCCCCGGACCCCCACCAGGGCTTCGCCCTTGGACACCCAACATCAATGTTACAGAAATGTTTCCAGTAAACTTAGAAGATTTATATGGATCTGAATTCCAATAAGAGTGTGTCTATTTCTCTGTTTTAGGCACATGGAGGCTTGGTTTTTCACCCCTCAAAACGCCAAAAGCTCAGAGCTTCCGGTGGCTTCGCCCCCTGGACCCCCACCATCGATGTTACAGAACATTTTCCGGTAAATTTAGAAGATTTATATGGATCTGATTTCCTATAAAAGTGTGTCTATTTCTCTGTTTTAGGCACATGGAGGCTTGGTTTTTCACCCCTCAAAACGCCAAAAGCTCAGAGCTTCCGGGGGCTTCGCCCCCTGGACCCCCACCATCGATGTTACAGAACATTTTCCGGTAAATTTAGAAGATTTATATGGATCTGATTTCCTATAAAAGTGTGTCTATTTCTCTGTTTTAGGCACATGGAGGCTTGATTTTTCACCCAACAGAACGCCAAAGGCTCAGAGCTTCAGGGGGATTCGCCCCCTGAACCCCCACCGGGGCTTCGCCCCTGGACCCCACCAGGGACCGTAAGGTCGGCCCCTGGACCCCACCCATTGTTTTTTACCCTCTAATACAAAATCCTGGTTGCGCCGTTGTGCCCCCGGTTTAAATACCTCTATATTATTACTTCCTTTAAAATCACTTGGCATACAGTTATGAGAAAGCAAAACAGGCTTATGTTTTGGGGAAAGATGTTTGTAATGAATTGATAATCGTAATTGGAAATTTAATATAATGTTGCAGTTTTGAAATATGATTTGGCTATTCATGATTAGTCATATTATATAAGAGAATAATTGATGTTTGAGACTATCGATTAAAGGTGCGGTATACGGCTGCAGCGACCCTACCAACAGTTCAAACATTCGTTTCCTTTGTCCTTTATTCATGTTCTTACACCTTATAGGAGAAATAGAATAGAAATGGACTTTCTTACGTAATAATGGAGTAAGAAAGTGTTTTAAGATAGTTTTGATGGTGTAATGACGTCATTTCTTACTGAATGCACTGACAGTAAAAAGTAATCTTGCACTTAATAAACCTGTGTATTATTAACATCTAAACAAGAACTAGAATCTTGCTCTCTGAAATAGTTAATCAATATTCCTCTTCTATATCTTTAACCTTCGCATTAAAAAATACATTTGATTGTTAATAATAATAATAATAATAATTTACATTTATATAGCGCATTATATGAATGAACATCTCTATGCGCTTTACATTACAACAAATTACAATTACAGTATTATAAACATATATATCAGATTTCAGAATCATTATCCCTATGTAAGGTGAAAATCATGACAAATTAAATTTTTTAATAGTTGGGTTTTTAATAGTTTCTTGAAAGTGTCCAGGGTTGGTGCGGCACGGATGTTGGATGGGAGTTGATTCCACAGGGTTGGTGCTGAGATACTGAAAGCGCGTTGGCCATAGTGTTGTGTGTGTGCTCTTGGGACTTGAAGAAGTTTCTGGGACTGGGATCGTAGGGAGCGGGATGGGGCGTATGGTTGGAGGAGTGCAGAGATATACTGTGGTGCCATACCGTGGAGTGCTTTGAAGGTTAGGAGTAGTACTTTGAATTGTGTCCGCTTGTTTATGGGAAGCCAGTGTAGATTGGATAGTATGGATGTTGTGGAGGTCCGGGAAGTAGCTCGTTCAGTTATTCTTGCTGCGATGTTCTGGATGCGTTGTAACTTGTTGATGTCGTTTGCTGGGAGGTTCGCAAGAAGGGCGTTGCAGGTGTCTAATCTAGAAGTGACGAAAGCATGTATGAGAGTGAGTGTGGATTGTCGGTCAAGGCAGTTGCGGATGTGACCGATTTTCCGTATTGATGACATGGCAGAGCGACATACATTTGCTACGTGGGATTTCATGCTAGCGTAGATCATGGATTTCAATTTATGAGCCGCAATGATGTCATGAATAGGTGAGGTATATAGTGTAAACAGCAATGGGCCAATCACGGACCCCTGTGGTACACCGCATGTATCGCTTTGAAGTTGACTGGAAGTGAACTCTTTGACTTTCAAAGCATGGCTTCTTCCAGACAAGTATGACCTTATCCATTGAAGAACAGTTCCCGATACTCCAAATCGATCCTGGAGACGTTGGAGCAGTATGCCATGGTCCACGGTGTCAAACGCCGCTGTAAAATCCAGGAGGACGAGGATCATCTCTTCATGTGCATCCAACGCACGAAGACATTCGTTGTGGACATGGAGAAGGGCTGCCTCGACGCTGTGGTTTCTCCGCTATGCCGATTGCGTTGGCGACTGTAGATTATTGTCCTCTAGATATGATTGAAGTTGCGATACTACCGACTTCTCAATTACCTTTGAGAGAAAGGGGATGTTTGAGATAGGCCGAAAGTTCTGAAGATCTGCCCCAGACAAACCGGGTTTTTTCAGCTTGGGTACTATTAGAGCTTCCTTGAGGGATGAGGGAACTTCACCTGTTTGTAGGCTTAAATTAACGAGCTTTGTGATGGCAGGAGCTAGTATTTCTATGCACTGCTTCAGTAGTCTAGTGGGGAGCGGATCAAGATCACAAGATGACGATGACGCTGCTTTCACAATGGACAGGACTTGATCCTCAGCAACCGTGTCAAAGTTTTGGAAGCGGGATAGGCATGCTTCGGAGACATCAACCGAGAGATCGTCATAAATCTGTAGCTCAAGGTGATCACGTATCCGCCGAATCTTTGTAACGAAGAAATCAGCGAATTGATGAGCTAGTTCAGAAGCGCTCCTCTTTTCTGGCAGGCTAGAGTTGACATCTGGTGACGTCAGATCACCCATTATGCGGAAGAGCTGTCTCTGATCTGCATCCTGGATCTTGTTTTGAAAGTAGAGTTTCTTAGCTGATATCAGCAAGTCGTTGTACATCTTGCACTTGCTGATGTAGAGTTCTCTGTCAATCTGTAGAGCTGTTGGTTTCATTGCTCGCCTTTCGTAGCGTCTACGTTCCTGCTTCGCCTTGCGTAGATGGTCGGTATACCAAGGTGCGTGCGGGCGGAGAATGATGTTTCTCTCCACTTCCGGAGCATGATAGTCAAGAAGGGAACGTAGTTCGTCATTGAACATTGAATTCAAATCGCGAAGTTCACCAGGAGGGTTGGAAACTACGTTGGATGCTTCTCAGTCGTTCTGAAATGAACAGATGTCCATGGCTTTCAAAGATCGGGACTTGATGCGTTGCTGTAGAGGGGGCGGGCGCTCCAACTGAAGATCGCAGAATACCACTGAGTGATCAGATGGTAAACTCTTGCTTGTAGATATGCTTTGTACGAGTTGATCGTCTTTCCTGGTAATAAGCAGATCCAGTGTATGATTGCTGGTGTGGGTTGGACCAGTAACACAGTTTTGAAGGCCGACCAGATCCAAGAGTTCAAGAAATACTTTGGCGTTGGCATTGTCTCCATTGTCTACATGGAGATTAAAATCCCCAGCAAGCAGCAGTGTTTGGTTGGAAGCTTGCAGGATCTCAAGCAGCGACGAGAGTTCTTGGCAGAAGGCTGTAGGAGAGTGGCGGTTCTTCTTGCTGGTCGGGGGTCTATATACGAGCCTTGTCATCCATATTTTTAACAAAATCAAGATTTAATTGATAACAAAATAAAAACCTGCAAATGATTATTTTCATGACATTTTCAAGCAAAATATAAAAATATTAAAAATCGTTAACGTGTATTGAAAAGTTAATATATTATTATAATATTGAAATTGCGAAATTTGCACAAATTAGAAATAAAGTAGTAAGCCATACGTAAGCACAATCACGAGGTTGCTGAGTCTCCGTAGCGTGTTGTCTTAGGTTCAACACTTAAGCTAATGCGTCACACGGGGTAATTTAACCGGCAATCAGACTTTAGGAAACTCTTATAGAGAAGAAAAACTATAATTTCCCCGATGGTCATAATACAGTTTGGATGTAAACTTCGCATATTGACTGTTCCAGGTTGAACAAAGAATTCCCTTGTGAGGTCCATTATTCCATTGTGTAAAAGACCCAAAAAGGCAATCTGTAGACATTCTTTTGTTCTGTACACTCATGGAAAATCATATTCTTCAACACCGTTAAAAGCATTGTGTGGACGCGTGTAAGTCGGACTCCACAGTGTTTCAAGTCCCTACATATTTATGTGGACCTCTTTTTTTCCTTGGTCCACACTTGATAGGCCTATGCAGCGTTATAAAATACACGTTTTTGTGGTTTTGCATTATTAATTTTTTGTCCACATTGCAGTCTACATTCCCGTGTTCTCACACCCTTTTTCTTAAACAAAACCTCTATACTGAGCGGAAGAGCCACTAAATAAATGGGAACCACATAATCACTAATAATATTGAGTCATTTCTACAAAGTGTAATGACCGGGGGAAGTCAAATTCCTTAATATCCTAGAACGAACCATTCCACATATCTTTGAGTGGGTCAGCCCCCCGCATTGTTTTGAAAATGAAGGCACATTTTAAGCCATTTGGACAAGTTTTGATTCTGTTTTTTGTGTGTGCCCCGCATTTTGTTTTCATTTTGGGTTGATTAATTTTTTTTTTTTCATATAGATTTTTGTGGAATTCCCTTTTATTTTTTATTTTATTTTGTATGGGGCGAACGCCCCCGCCCTACCCCTCCTGTATTTACAGGCCTGCTGGGTAGCTAAAGGAGTTAAATGATCTTAAACAATAGCTGAGCATGTAGAAGTCACTTAGATGTACATTATTGGGAATGCGCTTCTTCTTTTTAACAAAATAATTCGATTGTGTGGTAGTGAATAATGGGCCTTTTGCTTGTCGGGATAAGGTGTGGGGTGTTTTCACGCCCCTAAGAGCTTAGCTAATTAGGGAAATAAATCAATTACTGGGTAACTATTAAACATTACTCAAATAGTTCTAAAAAATAGCTGGGCATGTAATAAAGTCACTTAGATGTAAAAATTGTTGGGAAATGAACATAATTTTGTTAAATACACCTTAGATGGTGTGGTTAGAACTAAGGGCCATTTCAAGGATTTGCGTATAGATTAGGCTTTTCAAAAATTTAAGGGTTTTAAAGAACTGCATGCGACGCCTCAAATAAAAGATCAATAAATAAAGCTCGCCTTTTTAATACCTCTTTCTCATTCAACATAGGGAGAAGCTTTATAACTGACAAAATGTGAAGCCTTTGAACATCTCGAGTGCGTTCCGGTATTTTTTCTTTGCTTGTCCTTCGAAAAAATCTCTCTGTGATGCATTTTAAGAAAATAACACCAATTATGTTTGTGGTCACAGTATAATGGTCTCATCTATAATGACTTGCTTACACACAGACACATGTATGATTTTACTTTTCCCTCTATAAACACAATTTCGTTACAGATCAATGTTTGCCCCCTTAGATTTTGGCTTGCCCCTCCCCCCTTTCCCCCTGTCGGATTACAATGCCATAAGCCGTTGTTTTGTACATCGACAAACTATTATAGACCCCTACATGCAAAACAAGGAACGCATCTCCGAACATGGTGCACGCCCTTCCATATTGGGAGTCAACTATAATTCTGGTTGTGTACATAGACCAACTCGACTTATTCCGTTAGCTACGTTTCTCCTCTCACACAGCTTCACATAAGAAACGTTCATTTTAATTAATAAGAAGACGTTCTAAATAAAATTAACACACAAACCGGCTATTGATCTCGGAAAGATACTTGGAAGTTAAACGGCATAATTAGGTGTTCCGTAGCTGCTTCTGTATCTGGATTGAACGAAATACTACTATAGGGTGGAACGAAATAATGATTTGGAGTGAACAAGTGTTATTTTGAGGGGATGAAATAATAAATTTTGATGTTACGAAATAATTGTTTTTCTTTTGTACCTCTACATGCATATAGACACACACAACACTACCTACATACAAAAATACAAGCAACATGAATTTTAGTGAGACAAAGGAGATATATATTATTTACCCTTTTATATTATTTTGTCGCAATGATTTCTAGGTATCGGTGCGGAAATTACTTGTATGGCAGTAATACAACCTGTGATAGACTATTTCCCGGAAGACTTCGCCATGGCTAATGGTGTATCCTTGCTGGAGGTTCGATAGGCATTATGGTACTCCCACCAACAATGGAGTATTTGTTGTCAATCTACGGTTGGAGAAGGGCTCTAGGACTCATGGCATCGCTATCTACCAACTGCCTTGTTTGCGGAGCTGTCCTTCGCCCTTGCCGGAATAGGAGAGGAATTTATCGCCCGTTGAATCATCAAAGCGATAGTCAAAATGAAATTTCGACAGCAAGAAATCCAGAAGATTTCTTAAAGGCATCGGAGAGTGGAAAAGGAAGTGCTTTTCAGGAGTTAGGAAAGTTTTTCGACGCTGAATTATTGAAACAACCTATTTTCATCATTTACCAAGTGTTGTCACTGCTTGTTGGTTCAATCTACAGCATTTGGCATTTGTTTCTGATTCCACTTGGAGTACAGTTGGGCCACGGACAGACCCTAGCCGCGTTTCTTGCTACATTCGGTGGATTTGGGACTCTGATTGGACGTCTTGGCCATGGCTACCCGATTGATCGCAAACTCCTCAAAACTTCTTCTGTCTTTCTCGGAGCATTACTCATCTTTGCCGCATCGAGTCTGTTGAATCCGCTGGTCAAGTCCTCCTATGTAGGGCTAGCTACCCTTGCTACAATCTCGGGGATTTCCGTTGGTGCATTTTACCCTTTAGCATTTGTCTCGATGTTGGAGGTCTGTCCTGACAGGAGCGAGACGGCGTTTGGTTGGCTTTTCTGTTCACTTGGAACAGGAGTAATTGTTGGTGGTTTTTCCGCAGGTGAGTTTAGCTTTTAAACAAAATCGCATTATAAGAATTATAAGAATAAGGAGATTGGTGTTAATTTCAAACTCAGTATAAAACGATCAGCAGAAGCTCTTTTACAACAATGTTAAGAAGGACAAAAATACAACTGACAATAAAATAATTTTTTTTTTTAGAATAATAAGGGAATGACAACCAAAGGACAAAATAGTAAAGGACAATTACTTAAAGTAAAAATGTTATCATAAATATAACATTATTTAGAGATAGGCCTATGTACTTATCTTCATGTTGTTACCTTAATTCATATCAATTTTGACTTTCAGGATGGATTCATGATTTGTATGATGGCTACAACATTGTCTTCGTAGCGATGGGAGCTTTGTCAGTCGTCATGGCCACAATCTTGTCTTTGACAATATGCTTTTTAGACCCAAAGGTTAAATGTTGATTAATGACCGATGGCAAAGTGGATGCCTTTAGCTTTAAACCTTCGCATACACTTTGTGAATAGATTCCCATTTACGGATTTCTAAATCGGAAAACAAGCAGAATCGTTTGAGGGCGTGTAATTGTCGTCGTCAAACAACTGATAAAATTATTGGTTTAAGTGAGAATTGTTTCCATTATTTCATTGAAATTAAATTAATTGTAGGGAATGTTTTTATTTTGGAACGCTTACTATACTGTTTTTTAAATTGTTGGCGTTTTCGGATAACATTGTCACTAGCTATACTGGTTGGTTGGTTTCACAAGCTACGTGGTTGCTGATGTCCAGCAGTTAAAAACTTGAACTGCAAGAACCACTTTGCTGAGCAGCCGACACCCGATATAGGGAAAATCCTTAAAGGAACACGTTGCCTTAAGATCTCACGAAATCTCACGGTTGGAGGTGTTCCTTATAGTTATTAGGAGTTGTTCTTGCAATAAAACACCTTTAATGTGTTATAATTAGTGAATGGTAATTTAAAAAAACAAACATTGACCTCTGCCCCCCGAGACATGTCCCGCGAAATGTATACGTATTTCAAGCTGTCAATACGATCGTCGGTGTAATGGGCAATAATGCGCGATGAAGAGCAGTAGGCTGGCACCGTAGCCTGTGGCATGGTAAACCTATCACATGGTAAACCTATCACATGGTAAACATATCACATGGTAAACCTATCACATGGTAAACCTATCACATGAACCCCAGGTAATATACCATTCTCTACTCGACGACATGTGTGTATACAACTTACAAGTAAACACGTCCACACTGTTCACTGTTAAATTGGATCGCCAAGAAAACACAGAAGACGTGTCAAAAAAAGAAGAAACGAAAACCTCGCCAATCAGGGTAAGAATACTGTCATGGGACAAACCGAGAGGAAGGACTTGGGTTATTTATACCCAATGTTTATTGTGGACACGACTAAACAAACACGGCAAATCACACGTAATAAAATAATTGCTCAGTCGTAGTTCAACAGCTACGACTCTGGAAATAAGACTAATAGAATTTGTCCGCCATTTATGGGAGTCAAAATCTTGACTCCCATAAATGGCGGAGCGTTTTGTTTCGCGAAATTTAGCAAAAGCGAAGCATTTCTAAGGCACTTTTGTGTGGATCATTATATTCTACTTTTTAAACATCTTTCCGACCGTGCTCATTTTAAATCAAACGCTTGTTATAGCCCAACAGCGCCCAACAGCGCCCAACAGCGCCCAACCCGAAGGCAACATGTCCCTTACGCCAACATTGACGTACCTATATAATTGCGGTTGCAAATCCCTTTTGAGTCCTAGCTCGTTCTACTTTGCGATCATTATTGTGTAGGATCTTTAATTGTATATTTGTTTAAACATTTATTCCTTAGTTTACTTATTTCCCCGGTATTTAAATAGAATGTTTATATTTGTTCTCATGTTGTGCTCGATACGTGGCATGGTGTTTCCCCCGTCGATCTCATAATATTGTGTGTTTGTTATGTTTTGGGAATCTCGTGATTTCTTTAGAGGATTGTAGGGGTTGGAGGGTGTGAGTAGGTATACACATTCAAACCGGGAACCTATAACAAGAGGACAATAGGGTCCCCCGGTTGGGGAAAGGTCCCCAGTTGGAGATCGTGTACAAAACCAATGGGAGCTGTTCAGCGGCGTAACTAAGGTAATTTTTTAGGGGGGCACAAGGGGGGGCACAAGGGGGGGCACAAGGGGGGGCACAAGGGGGGCACCATTTTTTCTAGGGGGCACTGCTGGCAAATTAACAATAGATTCCTTTGCACTTTTTAAAAACTGGATCTTAATATACGCAATGGCGGGTTCCAAACAGCCCCTCAATTAAACCAAAGGGAATTATGGTAAATACTAAATAAATATAAAGCAAATCTCTCTTCTTTTTCGCACATCTAGAACCACGCAGTTACTGTTTGAATGTGTAGAAATAAATCATAACTGTTAACAAGGGATTTCGAGACCGGAGTCTTGTTTTATGGGGATTTATGTATTTCAGGACTGGCACTAATATTTATTACACACTTGGGGCCATGCACAGTAGGCCTAATCAATGTTAAAAACTTCGATTTTGAAACCCCAATTTCGATTTTTACATATTGACAAACTATTTAATATACCCTATACACTGAAGAACAAAGTAATGTCTCAAGTGAAGCAAATATTTTAGATCAATGCTCTCGCAGCTCAAGAGTTTTCAATGGCTTTTCCTCATGTAAATAAATGCAACGGCACCCAGCACGTCGTGTAGCTTCATGTGACACTACCGTACCGTATTTAACGTGGCAGAATGGGGCGCGAGCGGGCGATGAGACATCATACAATTTGCGGACGTGATTTACCGTACTCTGAAGACGTTGGTAAAAATAACAACTGTCCATTGCAAAGGTACAACAAATATGTGTCAATAGAAAAATAGTTTGAAACATTGAGTTACACGCCACCAGTGCTCCATAAAAGTTTACAAAACTGAACATTTTATATTATGGTAGGCTAATTATTATAGTCTCAAAGGTTCAAATTTCAAATGGGGGCACTGACATAAATTGGGGGGCACGTGCCCCCCCCCCCCCGTGCCCCCCCCCCACCCCACCTTAGTTACGCCACTGGAGCTGTTGCAAAAAGTTAGAGTATAAACAAAAGAGGGACAATAGGAGGTCCCCGATTCCAGGTGTTTACACACCTATGTGGGTATATACACGATGGAAAGAGTGTGTTAAATTAGTATGGGTTGGAACATTTGTGGAGGGGAAGCCTTTATCGGGCATAATATATTTGTCCTATATATTTTTTGTGTAGTAGTCTTTTTTAAATTTCTTTGTACATCGGAAAAGACTCTGGGTTTTTAGTATTCAAACATTGAGAATGAGGGAAATACTACATGTCACATTTTAAGCGGAAGTTTATTAGTCTGACGAGTATTCTACATCAGACAAGTATGATATCAGAAAAGTGACGCATGAGTTTTCTACAGTTGATAAACAATTTGGAAAACATTTCATGTGGCCTCTTTAACTAACTTCAAATAGTTGACCCCATTATGGTTTGCGATTGTATCCTAGCTATGTCCAAGTATAGATTGTTGAATATGATTGTGAATCACTGTGTCTTGCATTGTGAGTCAAGTTCATGGCAGTCATATCTTGACGTTGTTTACAGATTAGAAATGTCTCCATTACGAGTGTACAGAGGGGTTAAAAATGATTTCGCGTTTTAAATGAACTGCTATATGGCGAACGTGCTTTTTCGGTAATAGCTTCAAAACTTTGGAACAAGCCTCCAACTCACAAGCGCTCTATAAATGTTGCAATTATTATTATTATTATAAATAAACATAACAGTTTTGAATCAGGCTATCAAAAATATCTTTAAAATGACGTCATCAACCGCGCAACCAGAAACTCATGTAATGTGGCAGTTATTTGTCACGTGATAGTGATAGTGTTTCAATGCATAGTGACAATTCAAAATGGCCACCATACCCGGCGGCCATCTCGGAGTTTGTGTTCTCAGCGCGTATTTATAGGGGTTCAAACTACAGTTTTTTATCAAAGGAATATTTTAAGGTACTAGTTCTCAACTATTCAGGCAAAACAAATAATTATTAGCATTGAACATTGGGTCCTAACAAGGCCAAAAAAAATAAATTGTTGAGTTGCCCTCCAGTAAAAAAATTTGAAGGGGTCGGTCGGTCGGGATTTTATTTTATTTTATTTTATTTTTGTTTTACCTTGACTGTCATTTGAAGATTGAAATGCATTGGAACTAATCCCAATCAATATACAATGATGTACTAGTGTGCAGAAGTACATAAAGAATGAAAAGACAAGAAACATTTAACTTCATATCTTTTATAATTTGTTTTCAAACATTTTATACACTTTTTCCTGGATCCTTGGTCACACATCCCGCCCATTTCTGTTGAAGCTATAACCATTTTAAAGAGCATTCTCTAAGGGTCATTCGGTGGTTTAAACCAGCTAAATGTGTTCACCTAGCTCTTAGCTTGCCTTGCGTGTTTTTGATGTTCAAACAAACGATCTTTTAAAAATATATTTCAAACAATAATTGTGCGACTTACTCCGAAATACTTTCCGCGATGTGTGCCGGGCGCCGCCATTTTGGAATGATCCAATCATGCCAATCAAAATACCATGTCGTCGGCCGGCTGGTGGGCGGAGCGAGGGTGCGAACATTTCAATGGTTGCTTTACTTATACGCTCCTCCCACAGTTTGGCCGGCCGATGACGTCGTAGTTTGATTGGCATGATTGGGATCATTCCAAAATGGCGGCGCCCGGTACTCATCGCGGAAAATAATTCGGAGTAAGTTGCACAATTATTGTTTGAAATATCCTATTGAAAAGTTATTTGTTTGAACATCCAAAACACACAAGGCAAGCTAAGAGCTAGGTGAACACATTTAGTTAACACAAGTTCTAAAAATGACCGTTTGATCTGGTACTCGCGCTCAAAACAAGTGTTGGGTACCACCAGTGAATCCGCTTCTTGGCTCAAGCGAATTCGGGCTGTATGCCAGCGAATTCTGTCTGCAGGCAGTTCATGTCATGTGCTATTGCGTGGGATCGATCCGAGGTACCGTAGATGGCCGGGCACGTTGCGTACGACTACGAGTGTAGCGGCACACAAAACACAAAACGTAAAATATCGACCTCTTGCATGTTTCAGCTTATTTGGAATAAATATATTCGTTTTAGATTGGTTAAACACAGATAATGTGTAAGTTTCATCAAAAATGAAAAAACGGGGGGGGGGGGGAAGAAAACCCGACCCGAGATTTCAGCATTTTTGGGTCGGTCGCGGAGGGCAACTCAACATGTTTATTTTTTTGGCCTAATTGGGAGTATTCAATTTTTTTATTTAATTTTAACTTAATTGTATGTCCAAGTCAGACCCTAACGTCGACTGACAAACTGGGGCTAAAACAAGGTTACCTCCCTCACTAACTTTTTACGGCACTTGAGCGAAATTTTAACGGGAATGCTATATTTTGAATTGTTTGTTTATCATTTAAATGTAATTTATATGCTTGTACACTTCTGTATTTCCGTAGTTATCGATCAACAAATAATTTTGCCTCAACCTCAAGGCTTTGAAAAACTAGAAACACTTCTGCCGTTGACGGCGTGCGTCAAAATGACAATACTTTGACGTCTGTGTGGGAGTTTGCTTTCTTATACTGCAACAAAGCGGCTATATAAAACGGAGCTCCCACATAATGACTTTACATGAGTGATGACGAACAGGGCTTTTTGGAATCTTTCTAAAAAGCACCGGAGAAGGGTATTCAAAATTATTTTTTGTTTACAGAATTAAAATCTGTTTAATCTCATGTGAAGCTCAGTTTCCTTATTGAGTGAAAACATTGTAAATGAATTTCAGCAAGAATCACATGTTGCCGTTTTTGTTCAAGTAGGTCTTTTAGTGCCTTACTGAAGGGCACAAGACATGACTTCGATTCGAACTCACACTCTGCTGCTGACACTACCGGTGAACTGGGAGCGCTCGTCACACTGACAATCTATTGTTAAAACGTGAATTTCGGCATAGACGCCATTTCGGTAGAGTAAATGTGTCGATAAAGTGCACCGATAGCAGTGGGCATTGTCTGTATTGATCTAGTGTTGCAAAACATTTGATTACTAAAATGGCGTCCAGTGTACACTTGACATTATCTTTTATACGGAGTTGCACATCTTGGACATGCGGCTCTATACGATCTTTGCTGGTGTCAAAAGATTATAATGCGAAATTAGGCACAATATGGGGAACTGGTCTGGGCTCTATCAACTGTTGGAATGTGACACGCATAATACCGTACGCTTTTACGGTCAAACTGCCGTAAATTATACGGAAATGTTTTACAGTGTACAGAGGAGCGCCATTTTAGCAAGCAAATGTATGTTGTTGTTATTTTATACATTTATAGGCCTGTCATTAATAGAAATGGTCACGGTCTGCACTGATTTAATATTGCATCAAAAATAATAGTTCATTGCAAAAATGGCGTCCAGTGCATCTTTTGCGCGTTTGAAAACAAAATTAAAACTTTGGACGAGAAATCTTATTTAAAAAAATAATAATAATTGACAATCATGCTCGAATTTGAGCGACCATCAGAAATGTAAAGTGACAACATGAACGTAGTTGGACCAGACAAAAATAATATATATTTGTTTACAAGTAACCGGAAAGATCAGGTCAAGTCTCATTATCAGGTGTTCTTAGTTGATTTGTTGAAAACCTTTTACTCTCATGTATTTCAAGACCAATTTTTTACTTTTCCCAGCAACGCGATGTAACTTTTATAGCCACAAACTGCGTTAAACTGAAGTATTTGAAGAAACAGAGTCGCGCACACGTGGATATGGTTGGGACAAACTTGGTCCCGGAAGTTCGAATAATGCTTTGAGTGAATTATTTTGTTTGACCATCACGCAATCTGCGTTTGTTTGTTCGTTTGTTTTAATACATGTTTTAACATTGGCTACCTTTATAGAGACCGAAGACAATAGGAGCAAGAATATCCACAGAAGAATTCTAAAGAAAGGGGTGATTCACAAGGAATGTTGTGCACCAAGCATATGGGAGAATGTTAAATATTGGGACAAGCAAAGAACACAATTACACATTTCGCTGGTACGTTTATTTCATATTACGTAGTGGAATTCACTGGGAACCAAAATATCAGCCATGACGTCATTCAATACGGCTCAAACGTTAACATATCAACTTTCCCTATAATTTTAGTCGTAATAAAAAAAATTAAAAATAAAAAAAAATGTTTAAGAACAAAAACAGGGTGTTCGGCATTTGTTCAATAAGTCATTCGTTCAAGTTTTGTTATTACTCTGGTTGTGGTGGAGTAATGAAAGAAGGGGTCGAAAAATGTGAAGACAAGGTTTTGCTAATGACGCTATTATTATGTATCCAAAGCCTATTCCTTGTCGGATCATAAGTTTGAATCCTTTTGGATTTATGCAACAGGTTTTCAGCAATTAATAGTTTCTATTTAAAACCTTGTCACGAGAGGGCGCTGTTGAAATTATTATCATTTCTCTTTCAATTGAAAGGCCAAGTGGTCAAACAAAATTCATACAAATGGACCTAATTCTAATTGTAGATCATAATGTTTTCGTATCACATAACGAGGCCTGGGAATATTTATTTTCACTCCGAATTCTGTTTTCGACCAGAAGTAAATGTCACACGAGCCACAGTTTGTGTAAGAGTTTAAGGTCAAATGGAGCCACACTCTGTGTAGCATTTGTGAAGTTGATAAAATGCTTTTCCAATGACGATGACGTATTGATTGCAAAATCGAATGTGGTTCAGTAGTTATGATTTTCGAATAATCAAAACTTCAACTTCCGGATTGAACAGTAATTAAAAGTGAAATGGGGTCAGATTCTATTTGACTTTTGGGAAATTTTTCACCTGTCCGATGATGTGTAGATTGTAAAAATCGAACATGTGGTCATGAGTTAAGATTGTTTCCGTTACTAAACTTCAACTTCCGGTTTCAACCGAAAGACAAGGTCAAACGGGGTCACACTCTGTGTATCATCAATTAGGTTTTTGAATACCTTTCTGATGGTATGTAGATAACAAAAATCCAATGTCTGATTCGGGAGTTAAATATTTTTCAAATACTAAGCTTTGATTTTATAAAAAATTGTAAAAAATAATTTCATGACGTCATCATGACATCACTCCACATTTTACAAGCCATGGCCAATGTCTAACAGTACACCAAGTTTCAACTCAATCGGCTGTTTGGTTTAGTAGATACAAGGCTTCAAAAAGTGCACCTTTAAGGCCTTATCACGTGACATACGATGACGTCATCAAACTACGACTCCACAAATATGTTGTCTGCATAAAGGTTAATGTTTACCTGTTTTCAAGAGATTCTAATAAACTTTGCCACAGACATTTAGTAAAAGTGTGTTTTGACCCATTTTCAACCTGCCGCTAGAGGGCGCTTTTATAATGATGTGACGTCACCGGTCCAATTTTTTCAAACCTGACACTTGCAAGAATACATTATCGTAAAAAAAACCTCAACAAATTATTGGCACTTTCTGCCACAGTCAATTTACTAGGCACTTCTGGTTTCGACCGGAAGTAGAGGTCATGTGAGGTCACGCACACAAAAAATAAAGACCTATATGTGAGTTTCGCAACACCTCCATAGTAAAATAGTATAGCCCACGTGAGTTCCTTATACAACATGGCGGACAATAATACTTCAGAAACTCCTTCCCCCTCCCCCCCACAATTAAAGAAATTTGTTTGATATTTAAGACGCTTTTACTCATAACTGAATGGTATCCTCAAACCTGTTTTTCCCCCATTGCACTTCAAACATTTTGTCGTCAGACGCCAAGGGGAGTGGCGGGGGGGGGGGGGGGGGTCATGTAGGCGAATCTTGCAGCTCACGTCGATTTAACCAATGTGATGTTCGTGTCCACATTAATACATTGTAATCAGTTGCAAGAAACTGATACAAACTTATTAAAATGTGTACTTGCTTGTCGTAAATTATCGTGATGGAATTGATCTCCGTGCCTCGTATTAAATGGTGCCCTTTACACGTGTCTGTTTATTTTCAGTACCCACCCTACAATATTTGAACAATTGTTGTACTCTAGTAAAGGTCAACGATCTTTCCCATCATGAAGGAGCCCACTGTTGACGAACGTCACCCAGTGCTGTTTCTGAGTCCTCTATTATGAAGACACGCCAGCTCATTTGCATGTTAATAATTGACTCTTGCACTGTTAAAAAAAAATCTGTTTTTTTACAGAAAAAGTTCTGGCAGCTCTATTACCGGACTTTTTTTTAGAATCCGTAATTTATTTTTCAAGGAAATATTCTGTAAAATAACGGAAATTTCAGTTTTTCAGTTTTTTGAAAATTACGGAATAAAACAAAAATCCGTAAATTCTATTTAAGGATTTTTTTTTCCTTCCGTAATTTTACAGATTTTGTCCGTCATTGAGATTTTACAGAACTTTTTCCTTCAAAATAAAATTACGGAATTAAAAAAAAAGTCCGGTAATAGAGCTGCCAGAACTTTTTCAGGTGTCCGTAATTTTCTGGTTTTTTATTATTAATTTATCCATTACCGGAATTTTCGGCAAAATACGGGATAATGTACGTATTTTGAAGGAACATTTTGCCCCCCCCCCCCCCAGAAAAAAAACCCAAAACACACAACAACAACAAATAAGCAATTCAAATAAATAAATAAATAAAACAAATAAAAACAATTAAAAAACATAAACAAACATTATTTTATGTAATTTTGTTGTCAACTCCAAAAATAATATTGACAAACTACAACAATTACATTGAAGTAAATACCATTGTCCATGTGGAACATTATGCTGTCAAAACTCCCTTAAATTTAGGAACAAAATAGTCATCTAAAAGAAATAACTGTAATGAGCATGGTTATCAGTTATAACATCATTAAACAAGCCTGCAATCAAAGTTGCATCTCAATTTATTAAACTCATGAACTATAAATACATTTTCCATATTTTTAAAATTCATTTACAAAAGGCAACAACTTTTTCCAATGAGCTTATAATTATAAACTGTGCAAATCTTGTGCGTATTCGAACATTGGGAGTTTACCCGAAAGAATTCCCAAATATGCCGGGGTAATGCACCATCCAGGAAGAAACATGACTGCACAAAGCCTCAAATAACACATTAACAAGTTACAACAAAAGCCTTAACATTTCAACGTCACAATTTGCTTTTAGTTTGGCTAAGTGGGTCATTCCATGCCAACTCACCTAGGTTGTGGCAGTGACAGATTCTCAGATTTTGCTAACTTTAAAACAAAAAATTTCTATGGGTGCTAGGACACACATATAATTTTAGAATCCTTCTCTTTAAGATTTCTGAAGTATAACCCCCTAAAAATAAATAATAAGCCCGCACCCCTTCAAGTTGGTATTTTATGCTTTGGGGCATTTATCATCATTTTTATAGTGCCTGGGTGCTTTTATATTGATACATTTGGTTATTAACTAGGTGCATATGTGTGACCTGATATAAGGATAGACTAACCACATCTATGATGGGTATTTGGCAGGGGTCTGAATATGGGTCTGTGAACTCGGCCTCTAAAAAAACACTTCAATTTGAAGGGGCGGGGCTTAATATTTTTTTAGGGGGATCATATCTCAGTTGGAGTATGATTCTAAAAGTGTGTAGTAGTGTTTATAGCACCTATATGGAAATGTTTAAATAAAAAAATTGCTAAATCTGAGAAGGTGCATGCCAAACCTTTAATATTTGTAAGTGATTTGGCACAAAATGACACAAATGCTAAATACTTCCAATTCCGAATTCAGAAAAAGGTACTATTTTAAAAAGTTTAAACCATAGTTTTGTTTATAAACATGAAGCCACATTATTATCTCTTCTGATGAACAACACCTTTTCATGACCAGCACTTCCCATGCTTTACACCCTAATAAACATGAGTACAGTATTTTATTGATTATTTATTGTTCAAAGCTGTATGAAAAACTGCGGAGCACCTACAGGGACATAATGATCACAAATAATTTGACTCCTTTATTATGTGTGCTGAGAATCATTCTGTGCGCTTGAATCGTTTTGTGTGACTGAAAAAATATAAATAAATTTAGGGCACATGAATTTTTTCAATTTCATCCCATGTCCCTTTAGAGGCTCCGAACCTGCCAGTGAAATGTTTTGTTTTGTTTTAAAAAATGTAATATACTGTTCAATGCTCAAATATGGAAGTTTGTGTTTTGACAAAAAAGAGAGCAACCTTCAAACCATGAAAACACTTTGTTCAGTGTGTTTTTACTTGCTGAGTGCTGAGTACAAAATATTTATTTGTACCATTTCTACCTGAAGATTCCTTTAATTGCGTTTATAAAAAAAAAACTCTTCAAGAATGTATGCGATACTGCCTTTTAAGCTTGCCAAGTAAACTTTGGCATTTATAAAGAAATTCACAATTAAAACGACTGCTCCCTGATAATGCCGAGACATTTGCTGTTGCTCATGTAAGATGCTTGTGCTGCCTCACAAGTTCGGACTCAGGTTCTTAATTTATGGTTCTTGAAATAAAGTCCAATCACTTTCGAACAAAGCCATTGCATTGGCTAGTCCTATGACTTTCAGACTTACAGGTGTTGCATTCTTCTTTCTTGCTGTTTTTGTTCCTTCGCTTGGGTTTATCCCAACAAAGAATCTGTATATGAGTGAAAAACATTGCTCATGAAAGTACCATACACTCTGATTGGTTGAAGACTGGTCACATAGGGGTGTATTAACATGATATAAAGACAGACTGTGTAAACTAAAGAATAAATGACCCCTAAACAAGCACAATGTGCTTGTTGTGCGGGAACTATCAAATCAACTGGATTTTGTGTGCGTATTGTTTTGATTTTTCATTTTGGTACCGAAAGTAGCTGGTACACACTGTAATGAAACCAACATGATGCAAAGCTGGTTCTTGAAAATTATGCATGTGTCACACAAAATTTAAACAGCCAAGGGAATGGCCCTTTAACATGAGTAGAACATTTCTAAAAACTAACAGAGAAAGAAAAGTCAAACATTATTTTGTATTTTACTTGTTTTTTCAATCAAGGTATTTATTTATGGGTTTAATAATGTAATGAACCGGTCTTCACTGTGTGGTAATGACCTTCACTGTGTGGTAATGACCTTGGTTGGTGGTTGGCCCACTGTTAATGGACCTCGCCTTTGGCTTTGTCTGTTAACAGCAGCTAGCCACCAACCTGGCCATTACCATGAAGTGAAGACCAGGTCGTCACACTGGTAATCCCTAATTAACAATCTTCATACAATACATTTAGGTCTAAGACTGAAACCTAGGATAAAAGGTTTTATCCGTCTTACAGTGTAACACAAACAAATGGTAAAATAAATATGGCAAATTTCCATTCAACCACATGAATTGAATGAAATCTCATGAATTTTCATGAAAGAAATCTCACTGAATTCACATGCAACTAAACTACAGTAAGATTGATGAAAGTTTTTTAAATTAATTTTACAATATAGAAACAGATGGTTCACCTTGCATATGCATGAATCCATGGAAGACATTTTTTGAGTTAGCCTACAAAAACATGGTGCACATGTACATACCTTTGGATGAAGTCCAGAGTAGCTGCCACAGCACTGTTGTACTCCATATTGAAGACGTAGAAGCACCCAAATAAAAATGAGAAGGCTTTCTCAAATGATTTGGGCCTTGTGACGACTTTTTGCTCGATACAAACAAAAAAACCTTGATGATCTGAATACAAATCTCCTATAGTACAGGAATCAACATAAATAAATATTACTTTCAATTTTAACTGTTTTGTACAAAGGTGCCAGTCTGAAGCTAGTCTTGATTTGCACCTGTTTTTGTGTATTAGTCACCGACAGAGGGCACAACATCGACTGTCTCGAAGGCTAGCTTGGAAGAACTGGCCAAGTCTAAGAAACGGGATTAGAGACGAATTACCAGTCAGATCAAAACAATGCTAATTTGCATAATCTATATTGAGGCATTTAGCAACAGAGTATGTGTATGGTAGCTAGACTTAAGTGATGTTTACTAAAACTGTAAAGCGTAGTGTTGTGCTGGAAATGACTGATCGTGTTCAACTCACACAGAGTCCATCTGCACACGCCATATTTTGCACTGGAGTGCTGTCCTGTCCAGTCAGACTATGGAGGCAGCAGACAGGTCATTTCATGAATATTCAAATCACGGTAAGAAAAAAAAGTCAAACATGTCACAAGACATTTGTTATGATCCAGATGTTTGCTGCCAGTAATTCATGTTGCATATTGGCAACTATGCCCTTTTCACTCCAGAGTTGAATTATAAATTTACCCAGTAAGTTTTTAATTGCTGTTTATTACGTTACATAAAAAAGTCATAACATGTTTATTGTCACAAAATTAAGAAACTAACCTGTCACAGCTATGCAAGGGGAGACGGGCAAGTCCTCATCCTTCTCAATGTCTTCTTTGGTTGCTGTTTCCTACATGTTTGAGATGAAGTTTAGGTTAGTTACATCATTTTGAATTACCAGTCAGATCAAAACAATGCTAATTTGCATAATCTATATTGAGGCATTTAGCAACAGAGTATGTGTATGGTAGCTAGACTTAAGTGATGTTTACTAAAACTGTAAAGCGTAGTGTTGTGCTGGAAATGACTGATCGTGTTCAACTCACACAGAGTCCATCTGCACACGCCATATTTTGCACTGGAGTGCTGTCCTGTCCAGTCAGACTATGGAGGCAGCAGACAGGTCATACGAAAATCAACAACCCGAACTTGATCCCATTAGAATTTGCAAGAGGTAAACTGGGTTTTAAAATCTGTGCATGGACAGTTCAATCATGTTTTTGTTTGCAGGCTTTTATTAATTGCAGATCACAAATAGTACAATCGTTATCGCATTTCATTATGATGAATTACTCCATATGGCTCAGCATTCACAGTTTGTTGAATGACCATTATTGCCTGTTACGTGCTGATTGGCGATTATAGTTCAAGAACAAGTCAATCATTCAAAAGGGAGACAAGGAGACAGTCTTTGTCAAAGTTTGTTTACCATTGTGAAAGTGTCAGTCATTTCATGAATATTCAAATCACGGTAAGAAAAAAAAGTCAAACATGTCACAAGACATTTGTTATGATCCAGATGTTTGCTGCCAGTAATTCATGTTGCATATTGGCAACTATGCCCTTTTCACTCCAGAGTTGAATTATAAATTTACCCAGTAAGTTTTTAATTGCTGTTTATTACGTTACATAAAAAAGTCATAACATGTTTATTGTCACAAAATTAAGAAACTAACCTGTCACAGCTATGCAAGGGGAGACGGGCAAGTCCTCATCCTTCTCAATGTCTTCTTTGGTTGCTGTTTCCTACATGTTTGAGATGAAGTTTAGGTTAGTTACATCATGGATAATATAAGGGAACTGTGTGATAAATTTCTGTTTTAAGACTAATTGGTCAGTGAAATTGTTGCTAATTCTACCAAATTTGTACTAAAGCCATTAAATTTAACTAAAGCCATTAAATTTAGCGTGTCGTGGCCGAGCGGATAAGAGCACCGGATCCAAGCTCTGGTGTTTCTGATCAGCAGAGTGTGGGTTCGAGTCCCGGTCGTGACGCTTGTGTCCCTGAGCAAGACACTTAACTATAATTGCTTCTCATCACCCAGGAGTAAATGGGTACCTGTGAGGGCAGAGATGGTTCTTGTGATTGATTTAGCTTGATGCGCTACATATTTGGCAGCTCAGCTGTATACTCCCCAGGGAGCTGAGATGGTTAAAGGAATGACACAAAAATGGCCCAGTGACCAGGGGTAATAATGTTGAAGCGCCATGAGCGTCACTGAGTGACGGACCTGAGCGCTATATAAGAAGCCACTATTATTATTATTATTATTATTAACTGATTTGTAGTGGTAAGTGTGCACATGAAAAAACGACACTTCACATTCATGAACAGACATGTACATGACTTGTGTTGTGAAATCAGGACCATGGTTTTAGTGTTAATTCTAGTGAGACCATGGAATATGGTTACTAGCCAATTGTACATCTTGCTTATTTTTGCTTACAGAATATTATTTCAACCAATAGTTTCTGCTTTTAAGCAGCTTTTGAAATCAGGCCCAAATAGTGACTGTGTCTCGAGTTTGAGACTTCCAATTCAATGTGCAACTTAAATAATGAGCAAACATACATGTACACTGTACATACTTACATCGTAACAACGAATTAGAGCTGACAAATCCTCCTTGAAATATGCTGCAAGTACAGCAAGCACTCCCTTGGTGACAGCTTGTTGATTTTGATATTGCTTTGAGGCTTGTTTGATCTTGTTGAGTTCATCAACCAATTTAGGTGGAGCATTTTTTGTTCTAAGGTACATGAGGAGCCTACAGCCTTTCTTTTCGATGGCATCATTAAACCTTTCAGCCAAATTAATTCCAGTGAGTCGCAGAAAGTGAGTGAATAAACATTTCTCCTCTGCAAGAAAGGGCCATTCTTTGAGCAAGTCGTCAATACTTTTTGGAGAATCATCGTTTATTTCATTACGTTGAGAGTAGTATGTAATTGTAATGTTCATTAGTTCAGTCACACTGTCCACACTCCAATACACCTTTTGAAATTCATCTTGTAATACTTTCTTCTTCTTCTCCTCCTGGGTATCATGTGTTTCCCCAACTGGGAGTTCTGGGTTCCATTGTGTCTTTAGGCACCCAAAACTGTCCAATTCCATTTTTTGGTTTTTGCGGCGTGGTTGACTCTTTTCAGCTGACTTTGTACGCTTTTGTGACTCTTTCGTTCGCTGTAGGTTTTCTTTTCGGCTCTCCAACTGCTGGAGCAGAGTTGCTGTGCCATCTCCAATTATTTCCCCATTGATGGTATCCGCAAGGGACTGCTTAAATCTTCCAATGAGTTGATTGGCAACTTTTCGTAGCTCCTTCCGCTTGGGGACAACCTGTACAGCAGAGATGTCATCCATTATAATTCGTATAATTTCCCTCCTTTCACTCGGGTCTGGCCTTTCTTCTTTCCTGCATTTGTCCATGACTTTTGGGGGGAATTTATGCCAGGGTACCTTATACGAAGAACTCCAATCCTCAGATGATGTGCCTGGTGTGTTGTCCAGGGCATGAGTACTTGAATTCCTCCCCTCACTAGCTTCTTGTGTACTTGTGAATGTGAAGCTGTCACCACTTGAACTTGAAGAGGAAGGTGTGTCTGAAAGTAACATTGTAAAGTCCATGTACATGTAATAAGAACACAATAATGCAAAATTAAACAAAAGCACATTATGCCTATAAACAAAAATTACTGCCCAAATTGACCACATGAGTTGGTTAAATAAATGGAAACCGAAGTATTTCAAGGTTATACATGTATCAATGTGTATTTTGGTCTAGAAATACAATTGCATACATAATGTTAGAAGCATTTTCAAGAGGAGCAAATCAAAAAAAATTGCTCTGAGAATCATTGCTCCTGACCAGAAAACTGAACATTATAAATACATTTTTTTTTTCCCATTAACACAACATTGATACTTTCTAGTCACAGAGGTATGAACAAAACCTTCAATTATAAGCTACAATTATCCAGGAATAAACATATGAAGGTTACTGTATCCCCTGCTTTGTGGAAGGGGGGGGGGGAGGGAGGGGGAGTAACATGTTGTTTCACAACGATGCCAACCCAAGAATGGGTTAAGGAAGAACATTTATAATGTGCATTCTCTTCAAGTATTAGTGGGGTACCTTATGGAAACCAAGGACAAAACTAAAAAGGGAAAACAAAAGGTCTCCACATGGAATTTCTAAAGACCAGGGTACTCCACAAGGAAATTTGTGTACAAAGTCTTTTGGAAACTGTTACCGGTAAGTGCAGGGACAAAGGAAAGAACAAAAGAGTGCTCCACAAGGATGCATTTTTGGGAATGTGTGTGTGCGTGTACCTAGTGTGTCATCAACTATTAACATTAATATACCTTTGTTTTTCCATGATTGGATGAGTTTCCTTGCCTTCACAAGTGGGATCTCTCCCTCAAGGTCGCTGTAATCAACAAATGGAAGGTCATTGTCAGTCTCTACTCCCAGCTGCGTGAGCTTTGACGAGATGTTATCAACTTGTTCATCAGTTAATGTGGGTAGAATTTGTCTGATGCTACTCGCTAGCCATTCATTACTCGCCATGATGCTACCAATACACAAGTTATTGTCACCTGTACATGTGTAGTACAAAATATTTGAACAATAAAATAAAATAATTAATTTACATAGAAATGTCACACTTTTTTGTTCAGATCAAAACAACAGGGCAAAATTTCATGGCTCTGCTTACCGTAAGTAAAGAATCGGCGCTTATATGGAAGTAGGGAATTCTGCGCATTCGTCAAGCGTATTTCACGAGTAAGCAGGGAATATTTGCATGTGTGCTTGCGTAGTCCACGTTAGTCATTCTAAGCTTACACAGTTGGCGCAGAAATTCGGTGCTAGATCAGTAAGCGGAGAATGATGATCGCAAGCGCATAATTCAGCGGTAAGCAGAGACATGAAATTGGGCCCAGTTGCTTAGGAAGTTCAACACCTGCTTCAACAACTAAACAGAGCTTGATTAATTACCTCAAGAATGAATCCACCTTGGACGAAGCAATTGTTGATGTGTCTTCAGTATTTGCTACATGTATGAAGGCCTACAGATTGATGTCCACAATTGCATGCTTCAATGCAATAAACACATTGCCTTCTACACAATATCCAGACAAAGGGTGATAGTCCAGTAATTTGTCTGCATCCACACACTTGATGTTTCCATCTTGTCTAGCATGCATTACTTTATACAGACCCACATCACAAAGGAAAACACACTTACAAAGATGAACTATAAAATATGGATGCTCTGTAGTACTAACAATCACCAACAGAATCTCTCCAAGCAGCAAATCTCCATCAACTTTATCAACAACAACATACATCCCTTTAGCATATTTGGTGCCATGGACAACAAAACTGTTGCTGGTTAAACTGTGTGTGTGTAGAAACCGCAAAGAGGAAACTGCCTGTTGTATACCTTCATTATACAAATCCAGACTAAAAACAACCGCCTTGTCATCTAGTTGTACTGGTTTACCAAATAAAGAGCCTCCATTGTGGAAAGCCTGAAGAAGTTGATGAGTTTCAGCAAGAGAGTGTGTTACATTAAGAAAATTCTTTGATGACCGTGTGCACCACTTAAAAAATGTGTGCTTACTTTCCATTCTCATCGTCCATAAACGGATCAAGGGCCCAAATTGCAGGGTGAGTTCTGGGTAATGTGTTAAGTAGTGGTGTTTAGGTCTCAATCTTATATCACTGAATTCTTTGACTCTTAGAGCAATGTACTCCTCTATCAGAACATTAAGATATGCAATCTGCTCCTTATAAATTTGTGGAGCACATACAAGTTCCACAATCTGCCTCAATAACAAAATTAAATTCCAAACTTTATCACTGAAATCTTGAATTTTGTTGAAGACAATAACAGGGAAAATTCTCAGAAAAAGCCAATTCTGCACAGCATGACCTCCAAGCTTTTGTCCATTAGAATTTACAGAATTTGGCTTGTCAAGACCATCACTGCCAAGCAATTTGAAGTGTTTGAGATTTCTATTAAGCTGTTCATAGGTGAACCATTTCTTTTCCTTCACAAGGTACTTGATGAAAATTGCCATGTCGTATTGTATAATTCCCTCAAACAAGTCATGGCCAATGCAAGGGGGTAGACCTGGATTACAGACATGGAAGTAGCGTAGTTCATTGAACACCGAGTTCTTTTTGATCCCTTCGTAATTACCATTACTTTGTTCTTGCATAGCTGCTTGTTCAATAAATTGTAGAGCTTCATTATAGTTTTCCTGTGTCCGTCTTTCTGCTGTTCTTTGTGACTGTAAATTGCCAGAAAACATGTCATCTTTTTGTATCTTGCAATACCTGCACATGTACTGTGCAGTGCTGAAATTGTCAACAAAACCACCAAGAAAATGACTTCCCAAATTGTCTCCTAAGATGCAAACTACAGTTCCCTTTACATTATGACCAACTCCTATGTCAATACCATGGTCTTCCATTTCTTTTAAGTCCTTGACTAATCTTGAGAAGATTTTTTCTTGTCCAAAAAACTGCAAATCTTTATCCCTACATAATGCCACTAATTGGATGGGATCAATTTTTGATCTGTTGTATGGGTACAAATTGCCCAGTGTATAGTATACTGCCACGATTTTATGCTTCTTTTTAGCTGAGCCAAGAGGGTTAACAATCTCAAATGCATCCTGATAGAGAATTAATTGTATGTCCCCTTGCAAGCGTGTGAAGAGTTCTATTTGCTTAAACATACTACCATCAGTAAAATCACTGAAAACACCATCTTGTCTTTGAAGCGGGTAATGATACTGTTCTTGAACTGACATGTCTTTAAAGAGTGCTTCGATGGAGCTTTTAATTGGCACATAATGAAAGTGCCTTGAAGTATTTGTGTCATCTGTGCCAAGCTTCATAGCAACTGGCTCAACATAGGACATATTGTGCTTGTAGTATTCTTTTCTTGTGAAATTGGAACGAAGCGGACCAGTAACCTGTTTGTGGGCAGCAGTAAACAAATTTTGACATTCCATGTCCTCTAGTATCCGTGAAGTTACACAATTTTCGAGACCAGCAGAAACAAGCTTTGATTTTAGTAGCATTTCCAGATGGCTTGTCTGTATATTTTGTATGCTGTTCAGTTCATCAACTATTACTTGTATTGTAGATGCAGGGACATGGTACTTTGTTTGTAATCGAAGGTAGAATAATGCCATGTTGTGTACATACAGCTCTTCAATGTTGTTTTCATCCTCTTCATCTACACTGTCACATAATTCTTCATTAGATTCAGAACCACAACTACCAGTCTCTCCAAAATCATCTTCCACATTGTTATCATGCGTGCTTGTTTCACTACATGGTGGTACAGGAGTTGAAATTGAACGGTGCATTCTTGATATGTGTGATGTAAATGATGATTTCACTCTGTATTTTTTGTTGCATCTCAAGAATGGACAACTTATTTCATACCCATTATCAATGTGTAGTTTCAAATGGGAAAGAAGAGCAACAAAATCTCCACAATTTTGCTGGCAATTTTGAAGCTGGCAGACTAAATTTAGGTCTTGCAACTCTATCATCAAAGCGTTTCTCCCTGTGAACCCTAGTGATGTGCACATTGAAAGCGTTGTAACTTCTGAAGTCTCTATTGCATTCTACAACTCCACACGTGAAGGTGACTTTACTGTTATTGGCATGGAACCTATAATGCCTTGCATAGGCTTTGAGCGAAGTTGACTTGTTTTGACACACAGGACACTGATACATCTGCAAATAGAAACATGGGACAGTCACAATACCCTAGATCGTCTAAAATTTGTTATACTTATACCATTTGAAAAAGAAGTGCCCATTTACGGAAATCTTTCCAATATTTAATAAGTTTTACTTTCTCTGGAAAGAATGGTGGGAACCAATACTTTGACGGGTTGTGACAATCATCCCAATCCTCCTGATGGTCATAGATTGGAGGGGTATACTTATATTTACAACTATTAACCACTATGGGGATGGGGGATATGGGAATCTTTTGTTTGTGTTTTTTTCTTCAACCTGTCAGCTCTTCAAATGTACACAATGGCAAGTGTCAGTGTCAACAGCAGTACAGTAAAAAGGTCATCTCGACACTGTATCTCAGAAATTAATAATAATCATCGTTTAAGAAACACATCTTTCCAAGAGCATGATTTAGGTGAACTTAAGTGAAAAGATGGTAGAAAATGAACTTTCCTTTGAAGTTTGTGTAAGACAATTTTTTTCCTTTGTAGTTTGTGTAAGGTGTTTTTTTTATTCCAAAATTATTTTAAAGTTTTGTTTATATTATTTTCAATCAAACATTTTCCTTAATTGTCCTACATTATTTATTTTTATGTGTATTCATTTATTAACTGGAACATTTATCTCCTATTTCCGGAAAAAAAAAGTCATACATTAACTGCAAAAGAAAGTTCATTGCGTTGACGGTAGTTTTTATGCCATTACTATGTATCTTCGAGTATGTACATTATTAAGAGCAACTGATTACAGTTCACTGTTTGCACTTGATACCCTTTATCAGCCTCGTTATCGCTGCCTATTGATATTAGCATATTGCATTATCACGTGTTGTTGACACGTATCCTCTCAAACCTGTTCATTCTAGGTTGTATCCATGCCCGGTGTCCAATGGCAATACTTCTTTAATTCTTGTGAGTTCGTCTGGTCAAGGTGTGAGGATGTTGCGTCTTAACCTGGTAATAGTTGCAATTTGCGTCTTGTGTGGATGTCTTGTCAACACACAGAGTAAGTTATACAATTACATGCACAAATTAATGGTAACAGCTTATCTAACAGCCACTGCATGCTGGTTTCTTCGTTAAAATACTTAATGCGAAATTTTGTGAATTAACGCGAACAAAATGCACCATCTCTATTTGCTTACTCATTAAGTTGTTTTTTGTGGTGTTTTTTACGAAAAAATGGCTGTCAATAAATTCCAGGTGCTCTTTAACATGTAAGTTTTAATGGTCATTAACTTGTGGAGATCCACATCATTGATAATAATAATTATTATTATTATAAAGGTGTCTATAGCGCTCATATCCGTCACTCAGTGACGCTCAAGGCGCTCTAACATTCAGTATTTACCTGCAAGGAGCTACGTTTTTGAAGTATGAGACCTATTCCTTTACATGGCACCATGGTTTTTAAGATGCTGTGGCAGCCAATTTTCCTTCTCTTTTCGACAATCGCACTGGTTTTTGTTACGTGCATTACACAATATACAAGAACAGTGGCGTAACTAAGGGGGGGGGGGGGGCACGGGGGGCACGTCCCCCCCCCCAACTGATGTCAGTGCCCCCCATTTGAAATCTGAACCTGTGAGACTAAAATAATTACCAGAATGTTAAGTTTTATAAACTTTTATGGAGCACTGGTGGCGTATAACTCAATGTTTCAAACTATTTTTCTCTTTATTTTACACATATTTGTTGTACCTTTGCAATGGACAGTTGTTATTTTTACCAACGTCTTCAGAGTACGGTAAATCATGTCCGCAAATTGTATGATGACTCATCACCCGCGCGCGCCCCATTCTGCCAGTCTGCCACGTTAAATACGGTACGGTAGTGTCACATGAAGCTACACGACGTGCTGGGTGCCGTTGCATTTATCGTAAGTACATGACAAAAGCCATATAAAACTCTTGAGCTGTGAGACCATTGATCTAAAATATCTGCTTCATTTTAGACATTACTTTGCTCTTCAGTGTATAGGGTATATTAAATATGTAAAAATCGAAATTGGGGGGGGGGGGGTGGATGGGTCAAAACAATTTCGAAAAAATATCAAAGTTTTTAACATTGATTAGGCCTACTGTGCATGGCCCCAAGCGTGTAATAAATAAATACTAGTGCCAGTCCTCAAAACATAAATCCCCATAAAAAAAGACTCCGGTCTCGCAATCCCTTGTTAACAGTTATGATTTATTTCTACACATTCAAACAGTAACTGCATGATTCTAGATGTGCGAAAAAGAAGAGAGGAAAAAAGAAAGGAGAACAAAAACATAATTAATAGAGATTCAGAGTTTGTCATACCACAAACTCAATGTGTTCGGTTCCGGTGGTGGGGGAATGATGAACCGTTTTTCAATACACGCGGTTGGTATCGTAAAGAGTTTCATTTTTCCCCCCTCAAATTTAGGACGAAAAGCAGTCAAAAGCACCATTTAAATGAAAATCAAAGCATCAAGTCTCCGCTGTAAGAAAACCAGTTAAAAATACTCAAGCGTTTTGAAGGAAAGCGGGATTTAAAAAAGCGTTCAACATTGAACGCCGTTTTCTACAATTGTTACTTTTTACTGTCTACGTGTGTGTCAGTTCGTGGAACCGGTGGGTGACGATTTGATAGCTTCACAGTTACCTTGACAAATGTGTCTCGAAAGTAAACATTCATGACTTTCACATTTGCTGCTTGCAATGGTTTATTGTCTGACACAATGTATGTACTAAATTAAACTTCGGAGTCTAGACACTATTGTGTACATTTTACCAGTACATTGTACATTATTGATAGCTTCACAGTTACATTGACAATGTGTCTCGAAAGTAAACCTGTATGAATTATCACATGACTGCTTGCAGCGGTTTAAATACCATTTGTTTTCAAAAAATAACAACGAATTTATCGTTCTTAGTTTCTGAGTTCTGGTTGTTAAACCAAAAACTCAAAATTTGATTTAAATTAATTACATTTAATTACCCAATAAATCAATGGATGACGTCATTATGTTGTCAAAACTTCTGTTTCATCTATTTATCAGGTGTAACACTGTTGCCAAGTTTCATGACCGTACGAGCTTGGGAAGGATGGCAAAGTCTGCGGACAACGATTTGTGTGTATTTTTGAGATGGGACAAACTCAAAAATTCACTAGAGATTTAGAGTTTGTAAAACAAACTCTAGGTGTTCGGGTATCGCTCCTGGCCTCAATGCTGTTTTAATGCGTTAGCTATATAAATGAGTCGCTGAAAACAATGTTAATAGCTTGTAAATTTTAAAGAAAGTAAAGTGTAAATCTTCTTACACAGGAAATAAAAGCTACTCTCAAGATATTAAATTTTATAAATAACAAACGTTTGTTCAGCCAGATTTGAAAACTGATGACATCATTATGAAGTTACAAATGTTTTTATCGAGACATAGATATTTAAATATGTGCCAAGTGAAAAACAAAGATTAACTTTTAAAACAAAATCAGCGAAAGAGTACATTATTTAAATTATTTGAAAGGGCAAAAGGTCCATTGTCATTTCATAGTCATACAGCAGAGGAACATTTTTCCCCTTCCCCTTGGCAGCAGATGTTGAAACGATCCTTTGAATGACCCACACGTTCAACTAAATATGCCATTCACTGAAGTTTATTTATTTGTCAATGGATATCGATTCTTTTTTGATTAAAAAACCACATTAGATGATATTCATGTTGACATTATTAAGTTACAATTCTGAAACTTTTACAGTGAGTTGGATACTCATTAAGTATCGGTGCATGAATCATTAATTGTTCAAAACATATATGCACTGATGAAGATGTCATTAAAATTAGTCAAGTATTATGAGCTATCGGTTGCATGTTTTAAATTAGCTTGTTTGATTTTTAGACATTGATTTTCCTACAGAACGGTTTGTTAAATTTAGAATATTAAAATGAAAGACACTTGTTTAGGATAATTATGCAAGACAAAGGCAAAGCATGAGGACGGCAAGTCTAAGCATCTCGTGAATTTATACTAAATAAAGTACTATTTTTAGGAAAACCTCCATCGAAGGGTCTTTAAATATGCATGTCATAATAAAAAAGTTGACGAAAAACATTTATTAGTCGAACCATTCTCTGACTATAGTGACACAGCCAACAACCATACCAATCCCCCATTGCCTAATTCTACCTCTGCGACGATCATACTAAATGCTTCTTAATTTTAAAAACATCTCACCAACGTCACAACTTGATGATACAGGATAAACTTTATAACATAATTGTGCATTAAATAAAAGACTCATTTTGAAAAGCAATGATGTTCATACGAAACATACCGTTTCTAGTCACCGTGCAGGGACGATAAAGACTACCGTGTGTGAGGGCCTGAAACACCCTACACAAACCAATGACGCGTCCCTTCTTCTCGGTGTGTGATCAAAACACAACCAATGTCCATCTTTTTCTGCTTGCATTTTCTTACATAATTAAAAGTCATACGAATCACTGAGGTAGGTGGCCATCTCAGCGAAACTTCGTCTTTAATTCCATTTGATGATTAAGCCATGAGAAGGGCGAAAAGGGGAACAATTAGACGCCGAATCTGAGTGGAATTCAGATCTGTAATGTTACTGTTGTTAGTACGCCATTGATAAGATTGCTCTACGTTGTAAGTGCGTTGACCGGTGGCGTGTCAAAACATGAATGAAACTCACGCCACAACACATAGACTTCAGCGAAGGCGCTCACGGCAAACAATACGCGGTTGCGGTTACTTTCGTCTGATTTCGTGCCGATTGTTAATCGCCTCCCCTAACAAGCGTCTTGACTGACAAACTACCCACCGTTGCGCAATGCAATCAGTCGCGAGGAGGTATGCCATGCTGCGTTAGGCAATTGATTAAGATTTAAACGTTTTAAAAGGCCAAATTCTCTCAGAAATCTTTGTCTAACTTGATTCGTTCCAAAGTATGAAACGAAAAGTATTCAATACCCTTTCTTTTCAAGAAATTACAACGATTTTATCGTTCTTATTTTGTGAGTTCTGGTTGTTAAACCAAAAACTCAAGATTTGATTAAATAAATTACATTTAATTACCCAATAACTCATTGGGTGACGTCATTATGTTGTCAAAATTTCTGTTTTATCTAATCATCAATTGTAATATTGTTGCCAAGTTTTATGACCGTGCGAGTTTGGGAAATATGTCAAAGTCTGCGGACAACGATGCGTGTATTTTTGAGGGGGGCGAACAAACTCAAAAATCCACTAGACTTAACGTGTTTGTGACAACAAACACTAGGTGTTCGGGTATCGCTGGGGTCAGTGCTGTGTCAATGCGTGAGCTATTTCATTAAGTTGAACTTTGGTGCTATTACTGTTTTGAGGTGCGTAACAAACTACACACTTATGCAAAAGTAAAAAAAATAAATCAAAAGCCTAGCATTTGATTGTTAACGAGGTTTGCATAGACGGCTGTTTTAGAGACTACCAAAGCGTTTTGTAAAAATCAGGTTGCGCGAACCTTGAACAGAGACTAGACCACAAGCATGTTTGATGGACTTTGAACCGTGCGGTTGATTTGCTCACCGTTTAAATGAGTTAGATCGCGTATTGTGTGTGTTTATCCCGTGGTTTGACAGCGGGTCAATAAATACCCGTAATGATTGGTCAAAATTTCAAATATTTGAAAAAAAAAAAGGAAAGACGTCTTCACGAAGTCAATGTCACTGTCTATCTATAAGCCAAGTTTCAACTCAGTCAAACGTTTGTTTTTTTTAGATGCAAGGCTTCAAAAAGTAAAACTTAAAGGTATTACCACGTGACACACGATGACGTCATCAATCTGAAACTCCACACATTATGTTGTCTGCATAAAGGTCATTATGTATACCAATTTTGAAATGATTGTCATAAATTTCGCCACAGACATTGTAAAAATCTAATAAATGGTTCATTAATTATGACTTTTCCAAAATATTAAACTTTGATATAATGAAATTCAATACCCGATGACGTCATCATGACGTTTCTAAAATTGTGTCGTCTTGATTCTGAGGTTCAACTATCTCATGAGTTTCAATGTTCAATTCAACTTCAATCTTGAGTTATTCCGTAGATAAGCACCAACAAATTAATTATTTTATTTAATAAATATCCCAACGAAAGAGGGCGCTGTTGAAAATTGTCTTTCCTTCCCGCGTAAACAACAAAGACACGACAGTGCACGCACACAGGCACAGTCAGCGCGTGAACTACATACAGCTTGCATCAGTTTCAACGTTATGTGTACATAATGTTTTGTCAATCAAAGTGGGGGGGGGGGGGGGTTACGAGTGGGTAGGTGCGCTTCATTGTCCGGTTTTGACCATATATTAAGGTCAAAATGTTGTCATGTCTGTGTTCAAAAGTTTGAGCAGGACTAACGTTCTACACCCTGATACAAAAATTATGCTGAAATGATCAGTAGTTTTAAAGATATATATAAGATAGGATACTAAGAAATTTTCAACTTCCGATTTGAACTGGAAGTAAGTTCAAATGTTGTACGGGTTCTGTGTAGCAAATGTCGAACTTTAAATGAGCTATCCGATGATGTGTAGATTATAAAAAACAAACAAATGATTCATGAGTTATTCTTTTTACAAATATTAAACTTTGATTATTATAATTCGATGCCCGATGACGTCATCATGACGTAAATAGGTTTGTGTCGTCTTGATAGTGAGGTCCAACTATCTGTTGAGTTTCATTGTTCGATTCAATCTCAATCTTGAGTTATTCCGTAGATAAGCTCGAAAGTGGTTTTTTGAAGGAAAAAAACGAAGGCGAACTTCGACCTAGGGTAACGACCCGGAAGTTAAGGTCGGACGATTTTGGCGTTAACTTTTCAAATGTTGCCCGTGTCTTGATCTATCATATGCCTAAATATAAATACTGTAGCTTAAATATTCAGAGACATACAGGCATTGGCGCGAGGTCACTTTTTGAACCTAAATGGCTTGTAACTTGACACCCGATGACGTAATCGTGACGTCACAACTTACTCGGCTTCTGCTAGTTATGTTCTAACTTCACATAAAGTTTCAAGTTGATCAAGTATGCGTTTGCTTGCGGACAAAGCTCGGGGAGAAGAATAAGCAAAACAAAGAAGATGAAAAAAAACGAACAATAACAAAGAGTTGTTCGGGCGGAAGGCCCGAACACCTAAAAACCGAACAAAAACAAAGAGTTGTTCGGGCGTAAGGCCCGAACACCTAAAAAAAAACGAACAATAACAAAGAGTTGTTCGGGCTTACCTAACAAAGAGTTGTTCGGGCCGAACAGTATAGGTTTTTCTCCTTTAGACGAACAAAAACCTGTTCCGTTTTATTTTACTATACGATCCAGACCCTGAACCTGACCCCGAGTCAGGCAGTTGACAATTACCATAAACCTAACACAACCCTCTCATGTGGCTCTGTGACCCAACCCTAACCACAACATTGATTTTGAACCTGACCCTTACTCTTAACAACGACTCTAATCCTAACCCTACCCAGACAGTGACCATTATCCGGACCCCAACCGTAACCATTTATCCTTGATCCTTACCTATACCATTAAACCTTAATAAACTTTCCAAACTTATGTTGTCAAACATTAATACTGGCCTGTTGTCATGATTAAACCTGCGGACTGTTATTATTCTAAAAGAACTGTACCCCAAAATTCTTTATTCTCTTTTTGAGCTTAAGCAGTTCTTTAAAATTGGGCCCAGTTTTCTACTTCATACATGAAAAACCTTAATGGTGTGTCCAGAGATCAGAGCAGTGTTCAACTCTTTGGTCAGTTTAAATTTGAGAAACTCAGCCAATAGGGTACGATATTAGAGTAGGCCTATTTTTAATAAACTGTTTTGTTATTTTTACCTAGCTATCTTTCTAAACACAATTCATTGCTTAATTTTAATATAAAAACAGACTTCACAACGTGTTGCAGGTACAGCTTATGATGAAGATTGAACAAAATAATGATAATTGAGAAATTTTGAAACAACGGCTGCAATAAAATCAACGGTGTGTAACTTTTATGGCTCACGAATAGTGGCAGGAAGATGATTAGATCGGTTTGCTTATTTTAAGAGTGGCGGCAGATAATTCTGTGAAGGCTTATTGTGATAAAATTATCATCACCATCAAAAAGCACGCACCGTCGACTTAGAGCTTGTTAATACATATAACAATCTGGTTAGTACGAAAACATAAAGAGAGAAATAATAATTTGATGACAACACTCACTAAAACCTTGTTTTTGTAAAAAAAATAAAAAAAAAATAAATCGTTAGTTGTTCTTGCTCCTGTTCTGGTTGTTCTTGTTCTTCTTGTTTATCTCAGGACTCTTCTTCGTAAAACAAGCTCTATTACAGGACATAATTAGGCCTATCTGCCGCCACCCTTATAATAAGCAAACCGATATAATCATCTTCCTGCGCTGTTCCTGAGCCATATATACACACCGCTGGTTTTTATTGCAGGCGTTGAATCAAAATGTCCCCATCATTTTTAATGAATCTTCATCATGTGGATAAAAGCCGTACCTGCAACATCTTGTAAAGTCTGTTTTTAAATTAACTTTTAGCAATAAATTGTTTTAGAAAGAAAGATAGGTAAAACAAAAGAAAACGATTCATTAAAAGTATTCTATAAATATATACACACCGTTGGTTTTTATTGCAGGCGTTGTATCAAAATGTCCCCATCATTTTTAATGAATCTTCATCATGTGGATAAAAGCCGTACCTGCAATATCTTGTATAGTCTGTTTTTAAATTAACTGTTAGTAATAAATTGTTTTTAGAAAGAAAGAAAGGTAGAACAAAAAATTAAAAACAAATATCGCAGCAAAAGGCTCAATTTTACAAGTTTTAACTGAACAAAGAGCTGAACACTGCTCTATGGACACTATTGAGTTAACAAAAAAGGTTACTATGAAGTAGAGACCCGGCCCAATATAATAGAACAAGAATTTTTTGGGGGCACGTTTTCTTTTAGAATATAACAAGTCCGCGGGTGCCTGAGGACAGACCAGTATAGTAATGTTTGGCAACATAAGTTTGGAAAGTTTATCAAGTTTTAATGATCGGTCAAAGGTCAGGAAGTTACGGCTGGGGCCAGGATAATGATCATTGTCTGGGTAGGGTTAGGATTAGAGTCGTTGTTAAGAGTAAGGGTCAGGTTCAAAATCAATGTTGTGGTTAGGGTTTGGTCATAGAGCCACATGAGAGGGTTGTGTTACGTTTAGGGTAGTTGTCTACTGCCTGACTCAGGGTCAGGTTCAGGGTCTGGATCGTATAGTAAAATAAACCGGAACAGGTTTTGCTCGTCTAAAGGAGAAACACGTATAGTGTTTAGTTATTGTTCTTGTTCTTGTTCTTGTTTTTTTCTTCTTCGGACATTTCACCCAATGCACGCAATTTTAAAGCTGGACCTTTGAGAATAACGTTACTAAAATAATACAAATACTATTTCAATTTCGCCCGATTAGAAACATAAAGTAAGAGTTTTATCTGCCCAATGTATAGAGTGAAACGAATCACCACACTTCATGGTTTCATTGTGGGTGTTAATCTCGAGTCGCAAACATCTCAAGAGTTCTTTTTTTCTTTTCTTCACGTTTTCGTGTTAACCATCTTCTTTGTTCTTATATTATATTTTAAGAGACACGGGAAGGAGGCCGGTCCTCTATTTAAAAAGGACAAACATTCAGCAAAAGTATAAAAAGTACACGATCAAAAGCCTAACATTTTATTGTTATAGCGAGGTTTGCATGGACGGCTGTTTTAGAGACTAACCAAGCGTAATGTCAAAATCAGGTTGCGCGAACCTTGAACAGAGACTAGACCACAAGCATGTTTGATGGACTTTGGACCTTGTGATCAATGGAGCGGAACAGCCAGGCCCGTTCTTCTAAAAAACTGACACTTTTAAATTTCAAGTCTTTTCCGGTTTCGACCGGAAGAAGAGGTCATGAAATGTCACGCACATAATAAGATGCTGCTGTTAACATTTACCCAGTCAGTTTCCCTTGTGGTTTATTATTTGATACATAATAAAAAACTAAGACCTAGATTACCTCTATATAATCCCGCTGAAGGCAACCCAAGGTCTCTTGTTCATGATTTGATATAGATTTTCAAAGATTAAATTTTTAATACAAAAAACTGCTTGTAATTTGACACCTGATGACGTCATCATGACGTTTTTGATGCTGTTTCATTTCATTATGATTATGTAACTGTATGTGAAATTTCAAGTTTATGTGACCCCGCTACATACTTAATCAAAAGTCTTTTAAAAGCGCACGATCAAAAGCCTGACATTTGATTGTTTGCTAGGTTTGCATAGACGGCTGTTTTAGAGACTAACAAAGCATAACACCAAATCAGGTTGCGCGAGCCTTGAACAGCGACTAGACTACAAACATGTTTGATGGACTTTGAACCTTGCACGTTTCAGGTTAATTGTGTGCTACACACAGTATTCGTAGATTGTGATCAAAAGAGCGGATCAGCCAGCCCCGTGCTTCTGCGGGCTAATACTAACCAAATGTTCAACGTACATTTTGAGCCGGAGGTCAATGTAAACTGGAGTCACTCTTTGTGTAGCATTTGTTGGGTTTTAAAAGACCTGTCCGATGATATATTGATTGTAGAAATCCATTGTTTAGTTTTTGAGTTATGATTTTTTGAAATATTAAACTTTGATTCACTGTAACTCGACACCTGATGACGTAATCATGACGTCACAACTTACTCAGCATCTCCTAGTTATACTCTAACTACATGCAAAGTTTCAAGGTCATCCAAGGTTCGCAACTATGCTTTTGCCTGCGGACAAACGACTTTCAGGAGAAGACTAAAAATGAAAAAAAAACGAACAATAACAAAGAGTTGTTCGGGCTTCTAAGCCCGAACACCTAACTAGAGATTTAGAGTTTGTAAAACAAACTCTAGGTGTTCGGGTTCTCGCTGGACTCAGTGCTGTTTTAATGCGTTAGCTATATCATTGAATCGCTGAAAACATTGTTGATAGCTTTTGAAATTTCAAGGAAAGTAAAGTGTAAATCTTCTTTAATTGTATGTTAGACGATGATGTCGTTAAAATAAGTCGAGCATAGTATGAGCTATTGGTTGCATTTTTTTTAAATAGCTTGATTGATTTTTAGACATTAGTCTTCATACAGAACGGTTTGTTAAATTTATAATATTGAAAGAAAAGACACTTGTTTTAAATAATTATGCAAGATAAAGGCACGTCATGAAGACGGCAAGTTTAAGCCTCTCGTGAATTTTAACTAATAAAATATTTTTAACGAGTTAATAACTATTTCTACCTGTATGGTGCATCATACTCAGTGTGTAGTTTGTTACGCACCTCAAAACAGTAATAACATAAAAGTTCAACTTAATGAAATATCTCACGCATTGACACAGCACTGACCCCAGCGATACCAGAACACATAGTGTTTGTTGTCACAAACACGTTAAGTCTAGTTTGGTTAATTTTGAAGCATTTTGAAGTGTATTTAAGGACCCCTGCCCAAACCATCACTGTGTATACTGACCACAATCCACTGGTTTTCATCCAAAAGATGAAAAACCATAATCAGAGATTACTCAGATGGAGTTTAAGTCTCCACGAGTTTGACATTGAAGTAGTTAATGTTAAGGGCAAAGATAACATGATTGCTGATGCCTTATCACGACGCATTTAAAACGATTATTTTCAAATTCCACTCAAAGTGAATTTAGATAAGTATTTTCTTACCAAGTGTGTAGTTATAATATAGTAATTTTGGGGGCTTGATAATTTATCAAATTAAAAATAAAATGTTGAAAGTAAAAAAAAAAAATATATTACCGAAATATTATCGGGGCCACTCGCCTTTCTGTAGCTTATTCCATTAAGTTGTGCGAGGACTTGCACATGGTAAAAATCCATACCTTGTTGCAGAACTGCTTGCAATGGTTTATTGTATAATACATAATGACATGAATATAATTAGCAAATCTTGAGACCACCATATCTCGAACAGTTTAAGTCCGATCAACTGTTTTCGATTGTGTACTAGTGGGATACTGTAGATGTGTTTGTTAGGCTAAACGTTGTGCGACGTCATCATGACGTCACCAGTGCCCAACGTAAAGTCAATACATTTCGCTCACCACAATTCTTGTTTTATGGCCTGTGTGGTAAAAAAACACCTCCATAAGACTGTGTGGCGCGGTATGCTAATTTATGTGTTCTCTTATGTTAAAATGTAAGGAATTATGAAGTCACCACCTGTAACAGAGCACCCTCTATCAATTGTCTATTTTTCAAGTGTCAAAAAAAATAAGTTTAATTTTGAAATCTACAGAATATGCTTGATCGAGTCAGAAGTTGTTTCCCATCCCATCTTGGAATACTGTGAGCTACGGTACTCATGTTTCAAGCTCGAAAACATGTTGCATCAATTTTTGATTTCACGTACTAACGCAAAACGTTTTACTTTATTGCTTATTAATTTAGGACGAAAATCAGTCATAAGTACCATATATATGAAGTTCAAAGCAACAAGTCTCCACTGTTAGAAAACTAGTGACGTTTTGAAGGAAAGCGGGATTTTATAAAAGCCTTCAACATTAAATGCCGTTTTCTACAATTATTTCTTTTTACTGTCTACGTGTGTGTGTCAGTTCGTGAAATCGGTGGATGACGATTTGATAGCTTCACAGTTACCTTGACAAAGTGTCTCGACTTATCGCATGGCTGCTTGCAATGGTTTATTGTCTGACACAATGTACGTACTAAATTAAAGGCACCTGGAAGTGGTATTTTTTCAAAATAAAGCTTTTGTCATTAATATATACATTTTTATGAGTGGAATGTGAATAAACAATTTACTAAGGTTAAAAAATTGTATTTTTCTTTTAATTACAAATTAAAAAATAGGCCCCACTTTACATGGCGCTGTTCGTGACGTCAATCGAGGCAGGAGAAAATGTGTAGTCTGGCCCCGTACATTACGTCTGGGTACCTGATCAGTATGATGCGTTTTCGTATTCGGACGTCACCACCCAATGCAATCCTAGGACAGTGTACAGTCGACTAAATACGAGACGCCAGTTTATACGAGGTTTTTCACCGGTCCCGAACTGTCCCATAATGTGCGTTTCTATGTCTTAAAAACGGAAGATACGAGCATGGTCATAACGAGAACACGGATAATACGAGGTATTGTTTTTCCACCAGAAACATTTCGCTGGTAACCTAAGCTTCACTGCAACTTCCCTTGCACACTACTACCAACGAAAAAATCCCCGGGCTATCCACGTGTTCGCTGCATAGCGCTGAAAACGACGTCGGACCGGACCACTTTGCCCTCGTTAGCCTAACTTTCGATGCCCGTAACTGCCTATATTTGGGATCTGCAGGAAAAAAATGCTGGCTGACCCCATCTTTAGTCGTTTTGCTGCATCCAGCAGCAATTTTCGCTGGAAAAATGCAAGAAAAACCCCCCTTTTGGATAACCAAACGAAACGTACAATCTCACTACTTGCACGTGTATATACAACGTAAATGCAGGCAAGTTCGAGTGGGGTCGATGTTCAATCGAGGCGAAGTCTTCCTCGATTGACGTCACAAAAAGGGATGGGCGGAGTCGCCCCCAAACAACTTTATCTATTTTTTTAACATATAAATACTGACAAACAATTACTAAAAAATTTGTTTTATTGTTAATATACATATACTCTTATATTTAAAAAAATAAAAAATCTATTTCCAGGTGCCTTTAAACTTCGGAGTCTAGACACTTATTATGTACATTTTACCAATACATTATACATTTGATAGCTTCACAGTTACCTTGACAAATGTGTCTCGAAAATAAAAACAATCATGATTTATCACATGGCTGCTTGGAATGGTTTATTGTCTGACACAATGTATGTACTAAATTAAACTTCCGAGTCTAGACACTATTGTGTACATTTTACCAGTACATTGTACATTATTGATAGCTTCACAGTTACATTGACAATGTGTCTCGAAAGTAAACCTGTATGAATTGTCACATGACTGCTTGCAGCGGTTTAAATACCATTTGTTTTCAAAAAATAACAACGAATTTATCGTTCTTAGTTTCTGAGTTCTGGTTGTTAAACCAAAAACTCAAAATTTGATTTAAATCAATGGATGACGTCATTATGTGTCAAAACTTCTGTTTCATCTATTTATCAGGTGTAACACTGTTGCCAAGTTTCATGACCGTACGAGCTTGGGAAGGATGTCAAAGTCTGCGGACAACGATTTGTGTGTATTTTTGAGATGGAACAAACTCAAAAATTCACTAGAGATTTAGTGTTTGTGAGAACAAACACTAGGTGTTCGGGTATCGATGGGGGCACTGTTATGTTACTAAAATGCGTAAGCAGATTTATATTCAAAGTTTTTAATTTTCAAAAGAAAGTCATTTGCAAACCTATTACTTGTATACTTTTAGTGTACACGGGGGAAAGTGATATCGTTGATGTATGAGTCTCCATAAAGTAGTTTAGATACACATAACAATTTTCATGTAAATAGTCACAAAATTAACATGCTTAACTGATAAATTAAAAGACTATCACTAACAATTCAAAAATAAATGTTATCAAACTACGCATGCTTGCTACCTTATGTGTGAAGCAACATCATTTGTCATGATTATGAAAAGGGCATAAGAACCTACTGTTTACACGATGTGCAATTTATGTTGAATTTATTTTGCTAGTCACATTGTATTTCTTTGAAGTATTCAACAGGATCTAATAGTTAGATTCGCATAAAAACCGTTGTTGATCAGAGTCAAATTTATGTTGACCTTTTTCCGATTGCATTTTCTCAGTTATCAAAAGTTATTCAAATCACCAAAACAGTTCAGCAAAATACACTCGTTCAGTTGATATTTACCACCAAGCCAACAAAAGGCTAACACGAAGGTTATGCAATGAGCTATTCATTGGACCACCGTCGAACATCGTAGATTTCCGAAGGATGGTTGCATTTATCGACGAGTGCAGTAACAAAGGACCATTAACTTGGTATAGCGCCACCATGGATAACGTATCACGACACAGCAATGCAGTCTTCGTGGACTTTGCACCTAAGGTCAATGGCGCAGTGTGTGTACCGTTTACATGTACATGCAAGATTACGCGTGGTCAATGGAGCAGAATGACCAGCCCTGCGGGCTAATACTAACGTAATGTTCAACTTACATTTTCAGAGGGAAGTCAAGAACAACCGGGATAACTCTTTGTGTAGCATTTGTTGAGTTTTAAAAGACCTGTCCGATGATGTATTGATTGAAGCAATCCATTCAGTAATGATTAAGTTATGATTTTTTGAAATATTAAATTTTGATTTACTGTATTTCAACACCTGATGACGTAATCATGACGTCACAACAACTTGATGGAGGTTTCATCAAGGTTCTAACATGGTGTAAATTTGAGGTTGATCGGATAAACAGAAGTGAAGAATTTGGGCAGGAAATGTTTTTCGGTTAAGAATTGCAGAAAGGCAAACTTTGACCTTCCGTTACGACCGGAAGTAAAGGTCATGTGAATTTGGCGTTAACTTTTCAAATGTTGCCCGTATCTTGATCTATCATAATGTTTAAATATGAATATTATAGCTTTCCTATTCAGAAACATACAGGCATTGGCATGAGGGCACTTTTTGACCTTAAATGGCTTGTAACTTGACACCCGATGACGTCATCATGACGTCATTGCTCACACATCTTCTGCTCTTTATGTTCTAATGTCACATTAAGTTTCAAGTTGATCAAAGGTTTGCAAGTATGTTTTTTCTGCGGACAAACTACAATCAGAAGAATAAGCAAAAAAAAGAAAAAAAAAAAAAAAAAACCGAACAGTAACAAAGAGTTGTTCGGTCTGTAGACCGAACACCTAACTAGACTTAACGTGTTTGTGACAACAAACACTAGGTGTTCGGGTATCGCTGGTGGGCTCACTGCTGTTTTAATGCGTAAGCTATATCATTGAATCGCTGAAAACAATCCTGATAGCTTTTGAAATATTAGAGAAAGTAAAGTATAAATAGGTTACACAAGAAATAAAGGGCTGCTAAAATTTTTATAAATTTTATAAATAACAACCTTTTGTTTAGCCAAATTTGAAAACCTATGACATCATTATGAAGTTAGAAAGTTTTTAGCGAGACATAGGCATTTAAATATGTGCCTAGTGGAAAACAAAGATTAACTTAGAAAGTAAGTTTATTTATTTTTTGATGGTTATCGATTTTGTATTGATAAAAAAACCACACTATACATGTTGACATTATTAGGTTACAATTCAGAAAAGTTTTTAACAGGGTTTCAAATCCAATGAGGTGGATACTCGGTTCAGGAAACATTGATTGTTCAATACAAAAACACTGATGATGATGTCGCTAAAATAAGTCAAGCAAGTTCTGAGCTGGCAGTTGTATTATTTAAAAAGCTTAATTTGCTTGATTTTTGGATATTGATTTTCCTACAGAACAGTTTGTTAATTTTTAGACTATTGAAAGGGCACTTGTTTTAAATCATAATGCAAAACGAAGGCAAATCATGAAGACGGCAAATCTAAGCCTCTCTTGAATTTTGACTTATAACATAATGATTTATAAGTTCTATTTCTACCTGTATGGTGCATCATACAGGAAATGAGGAATGCAACACAACAACACGTGGAAAATCTGTCACTGGATCCAAGACCATGCCGGTGGATGTGCTGTATTCTGAAGAAGAAAAAAACAATATTACAAAATAAACAAAGTATGACTCTAGGAAAATTAAGTCAAGCTGAAACTGTTAAAAAAAACAAAAATCAAGACTTAAAACGTTTCATATTTATATAATAATACTACTAATTTATTTAATTTATATTGCGCTCTCTCAATGACCAACCTGTTCATAGGGGGGGGGGGGTCAAAACAGTAACAACATTCAAACTTAGGAAATTGCACAAGAAAAGGTTAGTGGAAGGTGCACATATTGTTTTGGAAGTGAACAACTTATAAACAAAACCTACTTTACTTAACACAAACGTCTTCACAGTTGCCGACAAACATTCTTCAGTCGGACCATTTTCTGACTTTAGTGACACAGCCAACAATCATACCAATCCCCCATTGCCCAATTCTACTCCTCGACGATCACACTAAACGTTCTTTAGTTTTAAAAACATCACCAACGCCACCACTTGATGATAAAAGATAAACTTTATAACATAACTGTGCATTAAATAAATACTCATTTTGAAAAGCAATGATTTTCACACAAAGCTTACCGTTTTATCACCGTGTGGCACCGATATAGCATCGATAAACACTGCCGTGGACGCCTTCCGAAACACCCATTCATGAGCTGATGACAAGTCTCTGCTTCTCGGTGTTTGATAAACACATAACCAATGTTCGTCTTTTTCTGCTTGCATTTTCTCAAACAATTACAAGTCATACGAATCACTGAAGCAGGTGGTCATCTCAGTGAAACTTCGTCTTCAATTCCATATTGATCATTAAGCCATGAGAAGGGCGAATAGAGGAACAATTAGACGCTGAGTATAAGCGTTATTTAGATCTATAATCTTAATAGTACGCCATTGATAATCTTGAACTACGTTGTACATACGGTAAAGGCGCTTCGCCGCTCGCGCTGGTCTTTTTTCGTGCGTGATATCCGGGCCGGGGGTGCCGCGGTGCGCCTTGACTAAAGGCTAGCTTCCCGCCACATGAAACAACAATGACGAAACTGAACTGCAGCTTGCATCAGTTTCAACGTTATGTGTACATAATGTTTTGTCAATCAAAGTGGGGGGGGGGGGGGGGGGTACGAGTGGGTAGTTGCTCTTCATTGTCCGGTTTTGACCATATATTAAGGTCAAAATGTTGTCATGTCTGTGTTCAGAAGTTTGAGCACGACTAACGTTCTACACCCTGATACAAAAATTATGCTGAAATGATCAGTAGTTTTAAAGATATATATAAGATAGGATAATAAGAAATTTTCAACTTCCGATTTTAACCGGAAGTAAGTTCAAATGTTGGACGGGTTCTGTGTAGCGTTTGTCGAACTTTAAATGAGCTATCCGATGATGTGTAGATTATAAAAAACAAACAAATGGTTCATGAGTTATACTTTTTACAAATATTAAACTTTGATTTATTATAATTCGATGCCCGATGACGTCATCATGACGTAAATAGGTTTGTGTCGTCTTGATAGTGAGGTTCAACTATCTGTTGAGTTTCATTGTTCAATTCAATCTCAATCTTGAGTTATTCCGTAGATAAGCTCGAAAGTGTTTTTTTGAAGGAAAAAACGAAGCCGAACTTCGACCTAGGGTAACGACCCGGAAGTTAAGGTCATGTGAATTTGGCGTTAACTTTTCAAATGTTGTCCGTGTCTTGATCTATCATATGCCCAAATATGAATACTGTAGTTGTAATATTCAGAGACATACAGGCATTGGCATGAGGGCACTTTTCGAGCTAAAATGGCTTGTAACTTGACACCTGATGACGTAATCGTGACGTCACAACTTACTCGGCTTCTCCTAGTTATGTTCTAACTTCACATGAAGTTTCAAGTTGATCAAAGATTCGGAAGTATGCGTTTGCTTGCGGACAAAGCTCACTGAGAAGAATAAGCAAAACAAAGAAGGAAAACAAAAAACCGAACAATAACAAAGAGTTGTTCGGTCTGTAGATCGAACACCTAAAAACCGAACAAAAACAAGGAGTTGTTCGGGCTTCTAAGCCCGAACACCTAAAAAACCAACCAACAAAAAACCAACAAAAACAAGGTGTTGTTCGGGCTTCTAAGCCCGATGAAAAGATTGTTGATAGCTTTTGAATTGTCAAAGAAAGTAAAATGTAAGTCACTTGGGTTTGTACCATATAGTTCATACGGGAAACAAGTGCTAACATTACTACTTAAGACTGCATAGAGCTCTAGATAGAACGTGTATTAATTAAACGTCTGTCAAGTTTTTCAAGGCATAGGAACCCATTGTTTAAGTTTATTTTGTTGTTCGCACAGTACTTTATTGAAGTATTCATAAAGATCTAAAAGTTGGATTCTGGTAAATACCGCTGTTGATCAGAGTCAAACTAATGTCGATCTCTCGCCGATTGCATTTTTTCATTTATCAAAAGTCATACAAACAGCCAAAACAGGCCAGTTACCGCCAAGCCAACAAAAGACTAACACGAAGGTTATGCACTGAGCTATCAATGGACTAACATCGAACAAAATAGACTTCAGAGTCGGCATTAAATATCGCGGAGCCAATCATTCATTGAATTGACCACTAATTTGATATAGCGCCACCACGGATGTGTTATGCAGGCCTAAACACAGTCTTCGTGGACTTTGAACCTTATGAACAATGGAGCGGAGCAGCCAGCCGCGTTGTGTGCAGGTTTGATGGACTCTGAACCCTTTGGTCAACGGAGCGCAACAATTAGACGCTGAATATAAGCGGTATTTAGATCTATAATCTTAATAGTACGCCATTGATAAGATTGAACTACGTTGTAAGTACGATGACCTGTGGCGTGTCAAAACATGAAACAACTAGAATACAAGCGTGTTTGATGGACTTTGAACCTTGCGGTTGTTTCAATGCAGCAGCCGCAGTCACCGTTTAGATCGCGTATTGTGTGTCTTCTCAATGCAGTTTATTTTCCCGCGGTTTGACAGTGGGTCAATGTACACCCGATTTCAACCATAAGTGAATTTCAAAAAGGTAACATCTCTGTGGAAAAGTTTGAGAAGACTTAAGGACCTACAATCTGATATAAAAATTGTCCGTAGTTTGTGTGTAAAAAGTAGGCCCCCCTATGAATATTTCTTAAAGTATGAATTTTGAAATTTTCAACGTCCAGTTTGAATAGGAAGTCGAGGAAAATCGGCATAAGACTCTGTGTAGTATTTGCTACATTTTTCAAAACCTCTCCGATGATGTATAGATTGTTATAATAGCTTATGTACTTCTTGGGTTATGGATTGTTGAAGTATTAAACTTTGATTTACTGTATTTCAACACCTGATGGCGTCATCATGACGTCACAACTACATAATGGAGGTTTTATCAAGGTCCTCACATGGTGTAAATTTGAAGTTGATCTGATAAACAGAAGGCAATATTTTTGCCGGGAAAGTGTTTTTGTGAAGAATTACACCAAGGCAAACTTTGACCTTTCGTTACGACCTGAAGTAAAGGTCGTGTGAATTTGGCGTTAACTTTTCAAATGTTGCCCGTGTCTTGATCTATCATATGTCCAAATATAAATCCTGTAGCTTTAATATTCAGAGACATACAGGCGTTGGCATATGGTCACTTTTTGAACTTAAATGACTTGTAACTTGACACCCGATGACGTAATAGTGACGTCACAACTTTCTCGGCTTCTGCCAGTTATGTTCTAACTTCACATAACGTTTCAAGTTGATCAAAGGTTCGCAAGTATGCGTTTGCTTGCGGACAAAGCTCGGGGAGAAGAATAAGCAAAACAAAGAAGAAGAAGCGAAAAAAACCGAACAAAAACAAGGAGTTGTTCGGGCGTAAGGCACGAACACCTAAATATATATAAACAATATGCACATGGGAAAGAAGTAAGCTAATATTATAAGCTTGTCATACTTGTATAAATACCACTGCGAATATACTTCATAGAAAAAGAAGCACCAAACACATCTTACTATCCAATGGAGCTGGTTGGAGGCAGACGACATTCTTAAAACAGAGCGAGCTTGTTTGGTCACCTCAACCAGACTCCAGGGGACATGTAAAATGTGGTTGGTGGTTGATTAAGTACAACGCTGAGGAACACGTAAACGGTAAGGGCTGATAACGGTTAAATTAAAATGGTTGGTAATGTGTTTTAACAGAAACAAACAAACACTAACTGTTCTTCTCTGATGAAGAGTTGGCCATATTTTCTTGGTTATTTAATGGGCAGATTCTTTACATTTATATTTGGTATAAATTTAGATACTAAATTTCCAATTCTATTCTTCTAGCTGCAGGTTTGTACCATACGGGTCTTTCATGGTAGTAATTAGTGACGTCACTGCCAGAACCGGAGTAATGACCGAGGTTAACAATTAGTCCGGCAGCCAAAAGGCACTTTTTACCTGAACCTTGCAGCGGAGGATATAATATAACAGGTTTTGTTTGATTCAGTAGGTTCAGTAGACCTTGTATAAACAGAATCTGTATGATGACACCCTGTGAAGGTTGGGCATTTCGAGATATAGGCGAAATATTACTCCAACTTTATGGCCCAGAAAAGTCATGATATCGGGCTAACTTTTACAAACTATTGGTGGTGCTGTTTGCTTATATGTAACTATAAAGTTAATTTAAATATTAAAAATAAAATACATCATACTTGCATTACTTTAAGTCTTATACAAAAACAATAAAAGTAATAAATACTTGATACTTTTCTAATATGTTTTCAAACATTATTTTTAAAGAAAGAAAATCTTCCAAATAATTTGAAGTTGTAGAATGAGCCTGCAGTAGCTTGAAACTTATCAGACTGGTACCATTCTGGTGCAAATTGTGAAACATCATTTGATAAAGTCTGGGTATATGCTGATGTAAACAACAGGACACGTGGAAAGAATTAGCCACATGATATGGCTGCCTCGCTAAACATTCGATTGTCAGGGTAAATATTGTATAGCAGCTACATTTTAACACGAACTGTAGCATTACACTCATATAATTATCAGGTTTTGTGGCTTATCAATAGGGACAAATTGTCATGATTATTTGCAGACATAATAGTAACCTGGTCAGAGGTGACAATTATATTATTATAAGACATGCTATCACATTGAGACCTGCACCTTATTATAAGGACTTAGAGAGGAGTTTTAGTAATAAAAAATTTCCATCACAAGGATCAGGATACAATTGTATCATTACTTGGGCATTGCCATTGCATCCATGATGATAAACTACATCGAAGCAGGGCAAATTCTTCTAAGTTTTTGTCTGATTAACTGCACCTGGTTTTGTGTATAATAATTTTGATTTTTCTTGTCTGAATCAAAGCAACGAACATGAACAGAAGAATGTAATTTCAGATGGAAATATAACTACCCCCTATAATTCAAGCTACTTATCTGATGCAGGGGCCGAAATAATTATGCCCTATACATATGATGGTAAAGAATATGATGGTCACTTACACAGCGGACTTCATGCACAATATCTAATCGTTCGCTGGCACAGAAACTGTATCTTTACTTCATCCAAATTGCAAAGAAAATTACATCTTATACGGTAGTTGCGATAATCTGAAACTTCCATCCTCCCGACCGTCCGGAGGATGGAGGGTTTTGATTATCGCAACTATTTAAACGGCAAGCAAAACAAACAGAGCTACATGGACCCAGTCAGCCAAAGAGGAAACGGAGATGATCATAATACAAAATGTTGATGCTATCCCATCCAGTGACACTGTATCTGTTGACTTGTAATTTGAAAATGTATTTGTGACAATACAATTCCAAACATGGTAACTGTGCAGTACTATTTCGACTTGTGTTATTTTATAACAGCGAAGTGGTGGGAAATAGTTCAACCGAAATGTCGTGATCCTTTTTGACCGTGTGGGTCAGTAGTGAAAGGGGGGGGGGGGGGGGGGGGGGAGATTTCGAGAAAAAGAATTGTCCCCCCCCCCCCCCCCGATCCATTGAGTAGCTATAGCTAACTTTCAGAAGTCATGTATGCTTTCTCATCATAGTGCCGGGTTGTAGGTTGTCGTGAACACGAAAGGTGTTTTTTGAGTTTGTTTTGCTTCTGGTTTCATATGAATCATATTAAATGTTGCCTTTTCACGGTGTGATACTTTTGCGATCTGTGTGTTCATTGCTTTCAAACAAAAACGATCATCATACTTCCTCATATAATTCATATGAATTACAATACACTTGAGGATTTGATCGTCTTACTTTAACTTTCAACAGTCGAACAATGGATAAACGCCTGTTATTCCTAAACAGAAACTATCCACGGCTTTGTCTTACGCTTGTTGCAACCCCACAAGGGCGTCGATGGGTGGGGGACGGGGGGGACCCCCCACCCCACTTTTTAGACTGGGGGGACAGCATATCAGATGTCCCCCCCACTTATTGATTGACTTTTCATGAGAAATATGCAACAGAATATGAAAATACACACTATTTTCTTGATTTAATATTTCATTACAATTTTTGTTCAAATAAAAGAATAGCGAACAAACGGTGAAATGTTTTCTTAATTTTCTTCTTTTTTTTCCTGATGGACCACGCGCCTAATGATATTTTGGGCCTATTTCCGTTTCTATAATACAGACAATAGACGACAAGTTTCGTCCAAGACATGAACGCCAAAATCCCACTTTACATACCTTGTTAGCATTCAAGTTATGCGTCATTTGTGTATGCTATAATGTACGGTACACGATCCCTCCACAAAGGAAGTCTGTGTGTACGCGCACGTGCAAATGTGTTACATTTTGTTACAATCGCAAAACGCACAAAATGTAGTAAAATCCAGTTTTTGCCATGACAGACAAGCCTTGTCGAAGAAGCAGTATTTTGTTTTTTCGAAGAACTTCAAGCTGACACACGATAAACGCCGGACTAAAGCTTTAATCTCCATACATGATTATCCATCAACAAGGGAAGACATTTAATAAATATTTAACCTAAAGCTTTTTGAACATTTTGAGTGCGTTCCGGTCCTACTATTTTCTTTGCGTGTCATTCTCTAAATACACTGTATGTATGATTCATAATTATTACCATAAAAATGTTTGTTGTGGTCACATGGTCTGTTTGCACAAAACTACACGTATGATGTCACCGTTCCCTTTACACAAATTAAATTTAAAAGTAATGGTGTGGGGTGCAAATAATGTAAGATGTATTTTTTCAAGACTTGCTCGCCCGTCCCCCCTACTTTTCAGTAGCGATCGACGCCCTTGCAACCCCACATCTTTTTAAGATGTACAAGGGGCCTGACTCTTTGAATCAACCAACATGCAACTGATGAGGAAGCGAACATGACTTCCGAAAGCAAGCTAGCTATTGCTACCCAATGGATCTCAACCCCCCCCCCCCCCCCCGCCAGTTCATTACCGACCCACACAGTAAACAAAAATCACAATATTGTGGTTGAACTATATATTTCCCCAATACTTCCTTTTTAAAATAACACAAGTGGAAATAGTCCAGTATGGTTCCGTATTTGGATTTGTACTGTCACAAATACAATTTTCAAATTACAACAAGTCAGCAGATACAGCGTCACTGGATGGGATAGCACCAACATTGATATCATTATTAGATAGGTTCAACATTAGAGGATTTGCCGAGAATGAAGTGGCTTTTCTTTTCTTTGGGCAGGACTCCCCCTCCCCACTTCATGGGTCTCCCAAAATGCAACTCTATCTCCACAAAAATCAATGTAGAAGAGGGTACATGACTGTACCTATTTGTATTTCAGGGTTTAAAATTTGAAAACGTATGTACCTTAATTTGTCAATGCACAATACACGTACGCAGGTTGGATTTGCACAATACTATACCTTGGCCAAGCCCCTTGATGGATCCTACCCCACCCGTCATCCATCATCCTTTAATACATTAATGTATGAATCTCTTGCAAAGATTTATTACAAGAAAATCTTTCATAAATAAATGTTCTTAGTTTGTTTAATATCATGTGTGTTAGGATACAATTACCGCCTCCATCCCACTAGCCGCGCCCCCTTCAGCACCCTACACACTCTTTCGTCCGTTGTTCGTATTTTTTTTATACAGAACATTTCTTGGCAAGCTAATTGTATGTTTTTAATGCCATTTTGGGGGTTACAAGCTTGTATTGGTTGTGTTTACACCGTAGGTATTGATAAATATAAATACAAACATTAAATAATCGATATTACAAATTGCCCAACCCTGAGGAGGGGTCATCACTCAATTCTTAAACAGTATGACCTTCTTGTGTGGAATCTGCAAACAAACATTATTATATCAAACAAAACATGGTTCACGCCCTTGGCTGCCGGACTAAATCGCTTATTAAGTCTACACTGATGTAGTGACGTAGCCTGGTCGAACATGTAACTCAACAATGAAATGCTTTTAACTGCCAGCTCTGTAATTAAGAAATGTTCACGTAAATGTGCATGAGGACGGAAACAATGCAAATTCAAATTGAAAAGATTAAGGCTTGTGAGCGTGATGGAATTAGGGCGTGTGTTACGGGCATTATTGACCAGCGATAAACCAATATCAGTTGGTTAATCTAAAGCTCACTGTCTGGGCCGTCGTGTGTGCTTTGAGTTATTATTTTCTCATTATCGTCACAAATTTTGCAGGAGTAATTTCAAAAAAATTGTTATTGGCCTGACGTTTCGACCCGAGCAGAGCCTTTCTGGAAGGCTAAACGACAACACAACATAACACACACATAACACACACATACACGGTGCAACAGTAGCAGTCAAGTGGGACTAAAACAAGAGAGAGAGAGAGAAAGAGGCAGAAAGCACACAGAAAAAGAAAAGGAAAACAACGAAGAAGGAGACAGAGGCGGTGGAGTTTACACGGAAGGGGTGGTTTTTACCAAAATAAGTTGGAAACACAAAGGACAAAATCAAAGTTGGGAAGAGGCAGAAAAGAAGACCATTGTTGAATGGTCTAGAGGCACCTCAAACACAGTTTATCCAAACTCAAACGATGGTTTCCTAGTGCCTCAATGTAACGCATAACCATGTCAGAAATGGAGTATGACGGGTGTATGGGTGTTGACTGTTGATCTATGGCAATAACTTCAAGCCGCATATGTTATCAGCTAGTCAGTGGTGAATTTAAGACATTCTCTGTTGCGGAAGCCAAGTAAGCAAATATGTATCCTGAGTTTGCTTTCTGTTAACATTGAACCAACTTAGTTTATTATATATTAATATTTTGTATTTGTTGTCCTATACTTGTTGTTATGTGTCACACCAGGAGTGAGATCGGGTACATTATTGTATTCACTTTCTTTTTTACTTGATTGATTGATTCCATCGATGGTCGATATTACACCAGTAGTTGATCCGAACTTAGATCCTGATATACATTTGCATTTGCCTGATATTACCTGCGAGTATTATGATCAAGACCAGTTTCTAAACAGTTTTTCTCAAGCCGATTATTCTAAACTTCTGCATATTAATGCTCGAAGCTTGTCAAGTAGCATTTCTGATATTCAGCATTATCTTGACATACTGGGTGATGACTTTTCTGTTATCGGTGTTTGTGAAACATGGTTAAAAGACATTGATGATCCCTTGGTTAAACTCAAGGGCTATGTTATGGAAGGTTATTGTAGAAAACACAAACGAGGAGGAGGAGTGGCTCTTTACATAAAAGATGATCTCACCTATAAGATTCGCCATGATCTTTGTCTTAACTCTGAAGACTTTGAGTCTTGCTTTGTTGAAATTGAGAATCCTACATCTGGAAATACCATAGTTGGGATTGTATACAAACCCCAGATGTTTCTTGTACCAATTTTATTAATTATTTTAATGACACATTAGCCAATGTTCAAAAAGACAGGAAAAAGGTTTACGTTATGGGTGACTTTAACATTAATTTATTGCTCCATGAGACAATTCGAAGTGTTCAAGAATTTATTAATACTTTGTCTTCTAATTCCCTTTTTCCACTTATCAATAAACCCACCAGAATTACTCCTGGTAGTGCCACACTCCTTGATAACATTCTTACCAACGAGTTTTCAGATCATAAAACCGGTATTTTAATCACATACATAAGTGATCATCTTCATGTGTTTGCAATTGTAAGTAAATATTCTAGTAATAACTCATCTAATTTGAATAATCACAGACGTGACTTCAGTGACGACAATATCCAGCAATTTGTCCAAGATTTGTTTGGTACCGATTGGAATTTTATCAATAATTATGATAGTGTTAATGATTCGTATTCACATTTCCTAGATCATGTTCTTCACTTTTATAACAAGCATTTTCCTAGGAAAGAGATTAAAACTCGTCGTATCAATAGGGACAAGTCACCCTGGTTATGCGAAGGAATTTATAGTTGTATAAGAAGGAAAAACTACCTGTACAGTAAGTATCTTGATAGGTCTACGTCCTACAATAAGTATGTGTACACTCAGTACAAAAATATTCTCACTTGTGTCATTAAACAAGCTAAGACAAAATATTGGTTTCGTAAATTTAATACCGAAAGGAGTAACATCAAAGGCACTTGGAGACTTATTAATTCTTTACTTAATAAATCCAGGTCTAAAACTAATAATCCGTCTTATTTTGTTCATAACGGTGAAAATAGTGATGATGCCGACAGTATTGCTAACAGTTTTAACGATTACTTTGTAAACATCGGAAACAGAATAGCCAGTAACCTTCCATTGTCTGATTGTTCATACCATTCCTTTCTTAGAGACAGGTGCTCGCATTCTTTATTTTTGAATCCTGTTACGCAAGCAGAAATTGTTAACATGATCAACAAATTCCTACTGGTAAAGCCCCAGGCTGGAATGGTCTGAGTTACTTTGTTGTTAAAAAGGCCAGGAATGCTTTAGCTATACCACTTGCTCTACTTTTTAATCAGTCTATTTCTCAAGGTGTCTTTCCTGATCGTTTGAAAATGGGTAAAGTGGTTCCTATTCACAAAGGCGGTAGTAAACATGATTTAATTAACTATAGACCCATCACAATATTATCTGTCTTTTCAAAAGTGTTTGAAAAACTTATGTTCAGTCGCTTGATTGCATTTGTTAATAAGAACGGTCTACTGTCTCAATCTCAATATGGCTTTCGAGCTAATCGCTCGACAGAGTTGGCTATTCTTGATGTTTTAAGTTAAATTATTGATGCCTTTGAGAACAAGCAGTTTTCTGTTGGTATTTTCTTGGATCTGTCCAAGGCCTTCGACACTGTAAACCACGATATCCTTTTAAACAAGTTAGAGCATTATGGGGTGCGAGGGTTGGCCTTGGACTGGTTCAGGAGTTATGTATCGAACAGGGGGCAATTTGTTTCTTTTAATTCGCACAACTCTTTAGAAAAGCCCATTACTTGTGGTGTTCCCCAGGGCAGTGTGTTAGGTCCTTTACTGTTTATTATTTATGTCCATGATATTTGTAATTCTTCTGATCTTATGTCATTTTGTTTATTTGCAGATGATACAAATTTAATTTATAATCACCATCATGTAGACACAGCCATTAAAGAATGCAAATGTGGAACTTGTTAAAATAAATAGATGGCTTATTTCAAACAGATTATATATTAACCTGCTCAAGACTAATTACATTATTTTTTGCCCACGGCAGCATAAGTATCAAAACACAGTTTCACTCAGTTTTGATGGTAATGAAATAAATCAAGTCAAGAGCACCAAATTTCTTGGACTTTGTATAGACGAGAACCTCACCCGGAATAACCATATTGATGTCTTATGTAGCAACATTTCTAAAAATGTTGGGGTCCTGAACCGTCTGAAAAACTTTGTTCCAAGAAACATAATGTTAACTCTGTATAATTCACTTATTCTCCCATATACTTGAACTATGGTTTAATTACTTGCCTTTGGGGGATCATCAACTTCTCATGCTATTAACAAACTGTTTATGTTACAGAAGAAAGCTGTTCGTACTTTAAATAATGCAGGTTATCGTGACCATACTACTCCCTTATTTGCAAGTTTAAATATTTTAAAACTGAATGATCTCTACCACCACAGACCGGGCGTACTTATGTACAAGTATACTCACAACATACTCCCACCTAAGTTCAATAACTACTTCTTATTAAATTCTTCTATTCATTCCCACAGAACACGTAGTTCGTGTAAAGGTAATTTATTTGTGAGACATAATAGAACATCCCATCTTAGAAACAGCCCGTTTCAACATGGTGTCATTTACTGGAATGAACTGGACATTGGGTTAAAAGACAGTACTAGTCTGTTTTTATTTGCTAGAAATCTGAAAAAAATCCATTATCAACAGTTACGTGTAAGAATTCACCTTGTATCTTATTTTATAATTTATTTAAGTGAATCAATACATTGTGCCTAGTCTCACTCTTTGTTTGTGTTGTCCTGTCCTAGTCCGTCTGTTGTTGTTTTTGTAGTGTTGTCTTGTTTTTTAGGGAAAGGTACAAAAGCCATGCTTCACCTCGTTTCCTACATGTTGACATCATTATTTTAAAAAAAATTGTTTACAGTCAAGTGTGCTCTTCACGTAAAATTAATTATATTACGCCTACTTACTGTAAACATGTATAAATATTCATTTATGCTACAAACTACTGCTTTAATTTTTCCATATACAAACTGTATTCTGTCATTGAAGATGTCAATGTGAAATAAATGTCTATTGAATTGAATTGAATTGTATAGTCAGTGAGTTAAAGGGACACGTTGCCTTGGATCGGGCGAGTTGGTCTATGAAAAGCGTTTCGAACCGTTTGTTATGAAATGCATATTATGGTTAGAATGATGTTTTAAAAGTAGAATATAATGATCCACACAAATATGCCTCGAAATTGCGTGGTTTTCCTTTTACATCGTGAACTAACACGGCACGCCATTTTGTGGAGTCAAATTGTTGCGATGCCCTTCAAACTCTAGAAAAAGCACGGCAATAATTGCGAAGTTAGAGGCCTGTGGCTGTATTTAGTCTGTCACAACATCATGGGAGTAGGCTTATCGGGACATTATGTGACTTGTGAATTGAATTGACTTGACTTGCGAAAATTTGACTTGTGACTTGGCTTGACTTGCGAAAATTTGACTTGTGACTTGACTTGACTTGAGCAAAAATGACTTGTGACTTGAGCAAAGATGACTTGCGACTTGACTTGACTTGAGAAAAAATTACTTGGTTACACAAGTTTAACTTACTATGGGTGAATTTTCAAGAATAATTTGGGGTTGAGCAAAAACAATTGACTTCGAAAAAAATATATATATTGACAACACAATAGGGAAACCGCCAATAAAGGGCTAGCTAACTTAGTTGGTAGAGCACCATCGCGTTGATCCGGAGGTCGCAGGTTCAAGTCCTTTTCTTGTAAATGTTTTCTGTTCAACCCCCAAATATTATCATTAAGAACTTCCAATCCAGCTCATTTGTCTCACTGTATTTCAACTTCAATTATCCACCACCACAAAGCCTTTTAACTGCGTCATGGCTGCCATCATTATTTAAAATATATATATATATATGGTAATGAAATCAAGGAATCCCCAAAAGCGACTCGAACTGTAACCACTGTAGAGACTGATGAATAAATCAAAGTTTTAGAAAACCGAATAAGCCATAAGGCTCTGGTCTGAGATGTAAGCCGGGCTTCGGGATTCAAACCGGGGTCCGAAGAAAGCATGGAAGAAACAATTAAGCCAATTTGATTAAAATGCCTTCACCAAAATATAATGTACCACTATGTGTAACCATTCAAACAAAGAATTTAGTATAAAAATCTTGAATGTTCAAAATCTTTTCAACATTTTCTGAACTTTTTTAACTGCTCTTTGATTTTAAAGATGCAAAATTCTGGAATGATCAGGCACAAGACACTCTGCAAAAGGCGCTCAACATAGAGGCAACTCTGAATAGGAATGTTGCCAAGAATATTGTTTACTTCGTCGGGGATGGAATGGGTATACCCACTGTTACGGCAGCCAGGATTCTAAAGGGACAGCAGGCGGGGAAGACCGGGGAAGAAACGGTCCTCGCCTGGGAGGACTTTCCACATGTAGCCATGTCAAAGGTAGGCCTACTTATTTATGATCATTATTTCAGTTATGAGCTGAATCATTCTGTCAAACTTCCAAGACAACCCTTAACTTGGGCTTTAAGGCGAGTGATATAGTGGTAGTAAACAGTACAACTCACGATTCAAGACATTTTGGATGGATGCCCGTAAGTTTAGCTTTCTAGCCAACCAGTAGCAGTACATAACACCAGTAATATAAACAGAACGGGATGGATGTGAACTGCGTGACTGAGTTAGGGAGTTTTCCAATTTCACTGTTATCATTTTAAAACATCATAATGTTGTCAATATTTCAACATGTGACCAGACATACAACACAGATGCCCAGGTTGCCGATTCGGCCGGCACAGCTACGGCGTTCTTCTGTGGAGTGAAGACAAAATCAGGTGTAATTGGTGTAGACGATCAAATCATCAGAAGTGACTGCAAGTCGGGCTTAAATGCCAGCGTGGATTCCATCATGATTGATGCACAGAAGGCAGGTAATTATACATGGGTTTCTTTAATGGAAAAAAAAATATGTATTTCGTTTGATTGTTCTTGGATATCTCTGTTTTCTTACCTAATCAGCGCCCCTGTAAATAGCCAGGACCACCTTCCATGGGGGTGAGGTAGAGTCTATAGATATAATCAACCCTGGCTTATCTTTTGTTTCTTTCTCTCTCTCTCTCTCTCTCTCTCAAATCAAACCCTTTGCAGATATTGATTGCAAATGGGAATTACTGCAACTTAATTCTGATATTTAATTTTAAGTAACTATTTTGAATTCTTGACATCGACAGGTAAAGCTACAGGGTTTATCAGTACTGCCAGGGTCACACACGCCACGCCAGCGTGTCTGTACGCTCACTCTCCAAACCGTAACTGGGAGAATGACGCTGATATACCATCCGAAGAAGCGGCGTTTGGCTGCACCGATATCGCCCACCAACTCATTACGTTAGGAAAGAATACTAAGGTAAAAAGGCTTGTGACCTGCACCCTTCCCCCGAAATAAGATATTGACAAAAAAGATGGCTCAGTTTGTAGAGCGCTGGCACGTTAATCCGGAGGTCGTTGATTCAAATCCAGCTCTGGTCAATTTTTCTTTGTTCAACCCAAAATCGTAAAAAGTAAGAACAAAACCCCAGCGTTTTGTCTTCAACTACAAACATCGCTTCTCGACACGTTCTTTTATCAATCGTGATAAGGTCAAAGCACTATCATAGCTAGCCCTATATATGACTCTTCCTCTGTGCTGTATCATAGCATACTCTCTTTTCCCTTTTTAGTTAATTTTGAGCAACTGTAACAGATCGACTGTTGGTACAGCCATTTTGCTTACTGTTATAACGTAATGTGATGATCAAAATAATCAGAAATGATGTCAACATTCTTGAACAGGTTATCTTAGGAGGAGGTCGGGCTGAGATGACCCCTAATAACGTGGCTGACGTGGAGTACCCAACCAGAAACGGCTCCCGTCAAGATGGAAGAAACTTATAGGTAGATAGATACGGGAAAATACAAAGTCCGACTCAAAACAAACGAGAGTCCTATCTATATAGAGCCATGAATTATGTGGTTAAACACACACTGCAAAAACTGGGGTGTTAAATTGATTCTTTCCGGTATCCATACATGTATGTGACAACACCGCCATGGTGTTAGCTATCCCCATTACTACATCGTTGATAAAATCAACACCGTGGCGGTGTTGTCACATATAGATACCAAGAGAATCAATTTAACACCCCGGTTTTTGCAGTGCACATGTACCAGCTTTTGATATTGTTGAACGTGATACATGTATAAGGTTGGCTGTGAATCAACAAGTATATAAAGTGGTGGTTATTGGTTAAATTGTAATTGAACAATTACTCCTCGAGATTTATGGTAACCGTAAGTTCCGGACACAAAACACTTCATTAAAATAGTTACTCCGTGATCTTCACTGGTTTCCAGTCCGAAAATAATACACGTCCAAATGAAGTTATGCCTTCAAGTGTTTTCATGGAGTAGGTCCAAGCTACCTCAATGAATGCGTACTACAAACGTGGATGACCTGGCCTAAATCTGCGGCTCTGACTGCACCGTTCTCGCGGAACATAGAAGTGTAAAATATACTGGTGCAATGCTTTCACTAACGCAGCACACAGACTTTGGAATGAACTGCCATCTCAAGTCAGAATGTTAGACACTGTTCAATCATTCGGGATGCACTTAAAGACAAACTTATTTACAACTTTGTAGTATATTTTTTTTTAATGATAAATTTGCATTTATACCACCGGGTCATTTTGCTTGTGAGCATTTTGGGAGTTAATTATGTTTTCTTTACAAGCAAGTACACCTTTGCTATGTTTTCTCAATTATATCACGTTCAGATGAATGGTTACAAAGCAAGGACAGTGGGAGCAGCAGTTACGTCTGGAACCTTGACCAGTTCAATGCGGTAAATCCTGAAAACACGGAGAATCTTTTAGGTGAGCTGACTGCCCCCCCCCAAAAAAAATAAACCACAAAAAACACACACACACAATAGTGTCAAACATTGTTAGTTTAATATTTTATCTAATTTTATTGGAATGCTTATAAAATTTGTTTCCTTGAAATGTTCTGTCCAATTGTAACCTTGATTGTTAGGCCTTTTCGAGAGAAGCCACATGCAGTTCGAGGTCAATCGGATGGACGATGCGGGAGGTGAACCATCGGTCGCTGAAATGGTTGAAAAAGCTATCAAGATCCTTGAGAAGGATGAAGATGGATTTTTCCTAATGGTGGAAGGTAATCGATAATTACACACTGCTTTCTTCAACTTTATAGGGTGTCACAATAAAGTAGGGTTGTGATTGATAAACCTAGAATCAAGAAATGCCTTTTCCTCTCTATTTGACTACATTTGGCTTAGTTTCGTGTTTTATCGGCCCAAGATCCATTAACAAATAGTCTCAAACGAGTTGTGTATTCCTTAAGGCAGACACAACAGTTGAAACAATCGCCTTTTATTTCGTTGGCAGAAACATCAAACGATAGATTTCCGCTGTTAGTGCTTGTTTGTTTTTATATTAAGCCAATTTCAATAACCCACAATTTTCCCATACCGGCCCATTAGAGAAAAAGCTATCAACTCCCAGACGTATAAATTAGTAACCCACAAACAGATTCTACAATATATTAGTTTGCTGTCATTCGCATACTTCCCTTGTGTTATAGCTCATTTGTGGATATTCGTTTATCTAGTTATTTGTAATATTCTTAAATTATATTCTTTAAAACAACAACAACAACGAAAATGACAGCGACAGCGACAGCGACAGCGGCAGCGGCAGCGGCAGCGCAGCGGCAGCGGCAGCGGCAGCGGCAGCAACGACAAAACAACAACAACAAAAACAACAAACAACAACACCCATAAAAAAAAGTTAAATGTTGTTTATTTTGAAGAAGATGTTTTATTATTTAACTGTCTCATTCACTAGGGGGGCGCATAGATCATGCTCATCACGACGGACTTGCCGCCACTGCACTTATAGATACCATCGCGTTCGAGGAGGGTCTCGTTAAAGCATTGGAGCTTACCAGTGATGAAGACACATTATACATCGTAACAGCTGATCATAGTCACGTGATGTCGATGGGAGGGTATCCGAGTAGAGGAAACCCAATTCTAGGTATAACGTTCGTCGATTTTTAATATTGGCTGCTGCTGATTTTGACCTAAAACAAAACGAGTTTATCAAAAATTACTATAATATTTCTTGCAATTATTGGTTATTTCTTGTCCACGGAAATAGTTCAAATTATAACGACTAATTTGTATGCTTGTATCGACCCAGCAAACACTACCATATAATGCAAGTTATTTCACATTCAGAATGAAGTAATTTAAGTTTTACTGGCAGAGGGCGGTAAAATGACATTGCTATACATTATCGTTAAGCTCCGTGGTTAGAATTGACTTTGTGTTATAATAAAGTAGTAAGTTATTTCAAACTGTCATGTACTTTAAACATTGACTTAACTATGCATTTCTTAAATACATAATGTAAAACAGTATTTTGATTGACGTAGGTTTATATGACCTGGAAAACGCTGATGATGGTATGCCGTACACCACCTTGTCTTACGCCAATGGACCCGGTGGTATTGAGGAACAGAAAAGCTACGAGACAACTGGAAAGAGACGCAACTTGACCGATGTGAACTTTGGTAAAATTAATTTCGATAATAATTGCTATTTCCACCGAAAAGTTGTTCAAGACAATAATAGTGATCCCATGTCTTGCGACGATTATCGAGGAAGGATAAGTGTCCTTCTATTGAAAAAAGAAGGAGCATGCTCCAAATTATACAAATCGCAGAATATGACGACTCAAATAAAAAATTATAAGATAACTTTCCTGCAACTAATTATTTTGTCCTGTACAAAAAAAAGTCGCAGTGCACAATAATTAGGTCAAACCTTGGCTGGCTACTTTATGCCACTATACATACACATACACGATTAAACTATCCTTCCAAAGTACACTTGTTGTTGACCAAAATACTATTTAAATACATTTTTGGTTGAACAATCAACTGTTTTCAAGTCAAATTGTCTGTGTTCAACCCCAAAATTGTGGTTTGTTACTTGATATCAAAATATGATCTAACACAATTACAAGCATTACTCACAAAGAGGTCTAAAAGAATTCACATCCAGATGATACAAATTAGAGCATGGCCAGAGAGCAACGATTCTTTTAAATAATTTGTAGAATTACCCTGAGCAAATAGATGGTGCTCTTTCCCTGCTGAAAGCTAAACGAAAAAGAGGAAGGTTCAAAGGTATTGGGCACAAACTTAAAGTCAAACAAAAAAAGTGTAAATATAAGAATTAAATTTGCATTAGTCCCAAGAACACTAAGGGCGTACTTCAAATCCCTACATTAATTTCAATTCGTATAAGGTAATTTGGAGCGAGCAATAGAAATGGTTTTCCTTTCTCTTGCGAATGCCACAGAGAATAATGCGGTTTGTCTCCTCATTATATGGAAGGCACAAGTTTGGTAGTCACTCTTAAAATTAATGCAATAAAAACAAACTTAGTATACAACAGCAGCTTTCGACGAGTAAAGCATTGTAATAATCATTTTACTACGAACTAATGTGGTTATGGAAAAATATATCTGGTTTTATGCCCCAAAATTTGAATGTAAGAAAAAGTTTCAGAATCTGTAAGAAACGTTTCTCAGATTGTGTATTCCTTTTCAGGGATTATTCTTCAAAACGTGGGTATTCGCTCCGGTTTTTTGGCGATATCTCACAAAAGTGACCACTTTTTGAAATGAAATATTCACAGGTATAAATTTAATGTATATTTCTACATTTAAATAGGATTTAAACAATCGAATTGTTCAAAAAACAAAATGATTATATACTTTTCCTTTGCGGGCTACAGGTGCACTTAGTCTCTAACCATCAAGAGCATACACTTTGGCCAAAATACCCCAGCACAAACGGCACATTCGTTGATGTTCACTGAATGCAAAATAGTTAATGGGATATTTAATCATTTTTCTTATTTCCTTAGATGATCCAACATTTTTCCATTCGGCCATCTTCCCAATCACATATGAGACCCATGGAGGCGAAGACGTCACAATTTACGCCCATGGACCTATGGCTCACCTATTACACGGCGTTCAGGAGCAAAACTACATCCCGCATGTGGTGCGTTACGCCGCGTGCCTAGGAAATACGGAACATTGTGATAACTACGTCAACCCTTGCCCAGGTCTAACTGGTGGAGTCTCGTCCTCAATCTAACGAGATCTCGCGGAGCATGTCTTCTACTATTGAGCAGTTTAATAGCTATCTTCCTAAACACCAATTCTTTCAATAAATATGATTAAGTCCACCAAGAGTATTCATTGTATTTGATGACATATTGTTTTTAAGTTTTAGACAGATTTGTTCGGTAAATTGCAGTTCTACGAAAGTGGAAACCTTTGTGCAATTCTAGCAATTATTAAACCAAAGCAAATTTGCTATGCTTTACTGTCATGTGCGTTCGAATTTGCTTTTAAATTAATGTATCATTAGATTAGAACTGATATAAGATGCTGCAACTCAATGTTGGACTACAGTTAGGTGTGTGTTGCTTTTTAATTATTTTAAGTTAAAACTTGTTGATTGTAATTAGCTATACATTTTGAATTCACGTTTTTAATCAATTTTTTCTCTCTTGCACTTTGTTGGAAAAAGTACTTCATTGTTAAAGCTCCTTGACCGTAATCAATAAGAGTCTGCCAGGTCTCTTGAGGACTTGTTCTCAAACTATTTGGTAATACGATTGATAATTATAAATGTATTCTTTCTTAATCTTATAATGTACTTTTTAAAATTGTTTTCAAGACTTAACTATAAAACACCAACATAGAAAAAGTGTCAATTTTGTAAATTTTGTTTTCCTCAAAGCAAACAGCTCAATGGTGTCCATTTTTGATCATAAGCAAGCTAGGGATAAGACAAAGCCAAGCAGAGATGACGACTGAAAGTAGGGTAATGTTTTTTTATGATAGTCCATTCTAGGATGACATCATCCAGAACTAATTAGGTGTTCGGCTAACAGCCGAAAACCTATTTAGGTGTTCGTGCAACTCAGCACGAACACCTTTTGTTATTGTTCTGTTTTGTTTAGGTGTTCGGTTAACAGCCGAAAACCTATTGTTATTGTTAAGTTTTGGGGTTTTTTTTTCCACCTCTTCTTGACAAGATTTCTCAAAAGGTAAAAGTTGTAAAATCTTGAAACTTGGCACATACTTGAACCTTAACATGAAGACGGCATGCGAACAATGACGTCATGATGACGCCATCAGGTGTCGAATTACAGGGTTTTTAGACTTTTTTTTTACTCTTTAAAATTCTGTAACAAATCACACTTAAGAGGCCGGTGGTTGTTTTATGCGGGATCATACTTAGGTCATAAGTGGTATGTGCAACATGATCACGGTAGGGCGGTCGGCCTGCTGTTCTGGCAATATAACACATTTATCTCGCGATTTGAAACCATTAAAACCTTGAAAGGTGGGTCAGCTCCATTCTTTTTACTGGCACACAATTCCAAGTTTATTTAAAATGCTGTCTTTGTATTTCCCATAATGTTTTACATAAAATTAACTTATTTGCATGCCCAGCTATTTGTGTGTGTGTCTAGGATTATTTGGGGTCCTTTTTATTTTTTTGTTTTAACTTATTATGGTTTAAATAGTGAAAAATATTTAACCTTTTGTCTTCGCCTTCTCCCTTTTCCCCACAGATATCCATTATGTTTAGTCTGCCCTATAATCTAATTATTTACTTTTCTTCCAACCTTCCATTTTGTCTTTTGTGTTCCCAAGTTCTTGTGGTCAAGCCACCCCTTCCCTCCAACCCCCCTCCCCCTTTGTCTCCATAATCCCTGCTTACCCCCTGCTTTTTCTGAATGCTTTATGCTTTCTCTCTCCACTCTCTCTATTCATGTATTTCCACTCCACTGCGCGCTCTTGTCACCCTTGTATGCATGTATGTGTGTTGTTAGGCCAATAGCATTAGCTTTAACCCGGATATAGCTCATAACAAGCTAATTTTTCCAGGATAGGTCCGGGAATGTCTCTAGAATGACATACTAAAAGTCCCCTAAAATCCCCCTGGAGCTCTTTCAGAAATCATGAAATTTGAAAATGGCCGCCATTTTCAAATTTCATCATACCTATGCAACCAGATATGCTGTAAAAACAAATAAAGGTTTTGAGGCACAAGGAATCCAATAAAACCATTATTTTGAAATTTTAGAACCCATTAGTACATAAAACCAAGATGGCGTCCAAAATGGCCGCCATTTTCAAATATTTACCTTTTTATGCAACTTTTAAATGCTGTACACACAAGTAAAATGTCAAAACATAGGTTTTTAGGCACAAGGAATCCAATAGAACCATTATTTCGAGAGTTTAGAACTCATAAGTATCTAAAACAAAGATGGCGTCCAAAATGGCCGCCATTTTTATATTTTAAAATTTGTAAACAGACAAAGATGTTTGTTTCTACTTGTGCGAGTATTCCCATCAATTCTTCAACAAGGAGATTGTGCATGCAGTCCATGCCAAATGGGATATATGTGCAGTATTCATTAAGTGATTCAAAGTTGCTGGCCCCATAGACCTTAAGAACACTAATTTCCCTGGTTTGTGATAGGCAATTCGGAATACGAGACCCGATGAGCCACGAACCAAACTCGAAGCCTCTTTTCAGAATTGGGGTTCATAATAAACAAAGATAAATCTTTGCCAATTATTATCTCCACCCATCTAACCTTTTTCAGGGTAGACCTTTAACGAGGTCTAGCTTTCCTCCACATAGGAGTACAGTCATTCAAAACCCTCTGGAGTTCATCCCTCTGTCCATATTGCTCCAACTGTAGCCTGGCTACATCTCGTGCACCTCATGGCCAGCCCATGCATCCACTTTTGGTCACATAATCAGCACAATCTTTGCACCGGATAGGTCATGCATCCCCCCAACAGACGCTTCAAAAAGTAGTATTAGCTCGGTATTGGGGACTTCATTCTAGAAGGAGACTCGCTTCCACATCAATGTTTCTGAATTTTTGGCAGTGTACCAGGCATTGAGGCACTTGCAGAGAACTGTCACAGGGAACGCTGTTTTTGTCAAATTAAAAAACTCAACAGTCAGTTCGTACATAAACCAATATGGTGGAACTCAGTCACCACTCTTGTTTGCACTAGACAAAAAGTGACATAGTTCTCTCCACAGTTCACTATGTTAGGAGAATCAGTGTGGTTGCGCTGTCTAGATGAAAAGTCCTCCCTACATAACGGTCTCTCAACCAAGCAGTCATTCAAACGATCTTCCAGACACCCTCGGGCGTCAACAACGAATTCCCAGTCATTTATGCTCGGAACGGAGATCCGGCACTTTGGAGAACATTATTTGCTCATGCCTTTCCTCCAATCTCTCTCCTAGGAGTGCTGCATGATCCTCATAGCCCCATTATGGCCATGCCAGCCCTGGTTACGAGGATCACATACACTGGCTCTAAAACGATCAACTCCAGGGGCGGTAAATCAGTTCTTTGCCGATGTGACTATGAGCTATCGCGGGGTAAACTCACTCCGACAAAATGTCCAGAAGAAGACGAAGCAACAACGGGTACACAATCTGACACCCGCCACAAAATATGGGGAAGAAGACCCCAAAATACCGAACTGTAGATTACGTTCGAAAATGTATTTTCCGGAATTCAATTAAGCTCTTTAAACTGCACTCGGTCAAAGGCGAACTCTATCACAAGCTCCTCCAACGAGTTGAAAAACAATCACAGAAGTCGTACTTCCACCAGTCTGAGTATTTGTGTCCTGTCGAAGATTTATCCCAGCCCGTATATAAAGGATTTGTGATGTTTTCTGGAAAGTACTAAAACTAACTTCAAACCTCCTAGATCATTCTAGATCCTTCACAACGGATTAGCGCCGCCCACTAGGTTCAACGAACTTACACACAGAGAATGATTGACAGCGTGCGTTGTATACACATAATCACATGCACATGCACTAGGGTATCATAACATTAGAAAGTATGGATAAAAGTTTAAAATGGCGGCCATTTTGGACGCCATCTTGGATTTCGGAAAGAGCTCCAGGGGAATTTTAGGGGACTTTTAGTATGTCATTCTAGGCACATTCCCGGACCTATCCTGAAAAAATCAGCTTGTTATGAGCTATATCCAGGTTTTGGCATATATGGTCTAATGCTCTTGGACTAGCAGAGAGCTCAAAATACAAGGACGCAGAAGGATTTCCTGTCTTTGGTGTTTTAATGAGGCTCAACTCACGTCAAGCCTGAGAAAAAAAAATTAGATACTCATTATCGGTCCTTTGCACGGAAATCTTTAGTAAAAGGCGAAAGATTTATACGATATGCAGAGGAGCCTGAGAATAATTTCTTAATTGGGCAAGTTGAGAGACTGGTCAATGTAACACAACATGCCTGCTGTGATTGGTTTTACGCTAAACGTATGTGGTTCAGCATTTTGTATAATCATTCTGTTTCGGACTGCAGACCAATATTGATAAATATGTACGCGCTGTTTTCTCCCAACAGATTCGAATTGACAACATTGCATTCTGAGTCACGCTGACTGCCATTTCGGACGTCTTTAGTTCAAGGGTCACATACGATTGGTTCTGTTTTTGAGGTTCTTTATTAGGCTTAACTTTCATCAAGCCTGTGAAAAATTAATTAGATACTCATTATTGCTCCTCGGCACGGAAATCTTTAGTAAAAGGCGAAAGATTTATACGATATGCAGAGGAGCCCTGAGAATAATTTCTTAATTGGGCAAGTTGAGAGACTGGTCAATGTAACACAACGTGCCTACTATGATGGATTTTACATTAAACGTACATGTATGTGGTACGATTTTAGGAGCAAACATTGTTTATTCTAAAAATTGTCCTGCCTCAACCAACGCCTTCATTTAAACGAACCCATTGCACACCAAGCTCAGAGGCACCTCGACCCTTTCAAAAAACGCCCGATCATCCCCCGCATCTTCAGTTTTTCTGCCAGTCCTTAACCGGCACGGCCCCACCCCGGCATTCGCTGCTTTAGACTGTGTTCAAGTCTCATGGCGCGCAAGGACTTATGTTTGTTTGTTTGTTTGTTTGACTTGCTTCAAACATATCAACTATGTTCGAAAACATTTTCGTAATTACGACTCAGGCATGCTTTTGTTATATTAATTTCAACTCCATTCTGCTCGTCAAGTTTGCTTGAAGATAGTTCGCGCACTTGTGGAGTGCGGGGGGCTGGTGTGTCGCGTCTGCGTCTCATGCACAACTCGGCCTTCGGCCTTGTTGGGCATGGGACGCTGGGGCGCTGCATCTTCCCCCTGTATTCCACTCGCGCTTGTGTGATAACTAAAAAAAAAAATGTTCCATAATTGTGCCTTTCATTACTCCAATTTTATTTTGCTTGTTTAAGCGTGATATTTCCATGTTGCATTAATGTTATATATCTTGTTTATTCCGACTAATTCATTTGATTTTTTTTTTTTTTTTTTTGTCATTGTTCATTGTTTTGTCTAAAGCGCTTATCTTTCTCCACTGATGTTTACTGTTTTGTTGACGATAATGACTGCAATAGCAGCAGTTCTTATTACGAGAGTAATGAATTCAATAATTTAAATGTCTGTTCTGTTGGTACCTTTTCGATTTTTCATATGAATGCCCGGAGCCTATGTAGCCATTTGTACGACATTCAGGATTATGTGTCTACTCTCAGTCATTCCTTCTCGATCTATGGTTTTACTGAGACATGGTTTAAAGAAACCCCTCCGTCTTACATTCACATGGACAACTACAATCTTGTTCACTCGTCACGTTCCCATAAGTTAGGCGGAGGGGTTGCCATGTTTGTTAAAGACACGTTGAATTTCAAAATCCGTGGTGATCTCGGTTCCACTTCAGGTGATTTTGAATCTGTTTTTATCGAAATTCAACGCGACCATACCTGTAACATCATTGTTGGCAATGTCTATAGGGCTCCGGGTAGTTCAATTGATAAGTTCAACGCTTCTTTTGATTCTTGTTTAAATACCATTACAAATGAAAGAAAGCTGTGTTACATAATGGAGGATTTCAACTTAAATCTACTCAATTGTTCGGAGCATCAGCCAACTGACGACTTTGTTAACTCCGTCTTCGCCAATGGATTCCACACTTTAATTGATAAACCAACTTGCATTACACCTCACACTGCCACACTTATTGACAATTATACTAACTAATTCTGATCAGGATATCCTAGCTGGAATTTTCTACTCTGATATTTCGGATCATTTTCCTCTTTCAGATAACTTCTTCTTGTCTTTCAAATGTTAAGACTACTCCTCAGAAGTCGTTCGTTACAAGGAACATTAATCCAGCCACCATTCGTTCCTTCCAATCGGACATAGCTGGTGCTGACTGGCATCAAGTCTATGAAACTGATCAGCCTGAGGCAGCTTATGATTCCTTCTTCTCTATTCTCACTTCTCGGTATCATTTTCACTTTCCGTATGTTACCAAAACATTTGGCAGTACCAATAAAAACCAGCCTTGGATTAACCAGTCTATCATTAACTCTTGTCATTATAAGAACAGTAGTCCGGCAGCCATAATGACAGCAATAGCAGCAGTTCTTATTACGAGAGTAATGAATTCAATAATTTAAATGTCTGTTCTGCTGGTACCTTTTCGATTTCTCATATGAATGCCCGGAGCCTATGTAGCCATTTTTACGACATTCAGGATTATGTGTCTACTCTCAGTCATTCCTTCTCGATCTATGGTTTTACTGAGACATGGTTTAAAGAAACCCCTCCGTCTTACATTCACATGGACAACTACAATCTTGTTCACTCGTCACGTTCCCATAAGTTAGGCGGAGGGGTTGCCATGTTTGTTAAAGACACGTTGAATTTCAAAATCCGTGGGGACCTCGGTTCCACTTCAGGTGATTTTGAATCTGTTTTTATCGAAATTCAACGCGACCATGCCTGTAACATCATTGTTGGCAATGTCTATAGGGCTCCGGGTAGTTCAATTGATAAGTTCAACGCTTCTTTTGATTCTTGTTTAAATACCATTACAAATGAAAGAAAGCTGTGTTACATAATTGGCGATTTCAACTTAAATCTACTCAATTGTTCGGAGCATCAGCCAACTGACGACTTTGTTAACTCCGTCTTCGCCAATGGATTCCACACTTTAATTGATAAACCAACTCGCATTACACCTCACACTGCCACACTTATTAACAACATACTAACTAATTCTGATCAGGATATCCTGGCTGGAATCTTCTACTCTGATATTTCGGATCATTTTCCTCTCTTTCAGATAACTTCTTCTTATCTTTCAAATGTTAAGACTACTCCTCAGAAGTCGTTCGTTACAATGAACATTAATCCAGCCACCATTCGTTCCTTCCAATCGGACATAGCTGGTGCTGACTGGCATCAAGTCTATGAAACTGATCAGCCTGAGGCAGCTTATGATTCCTTCTTCTCTATTCTCACTTCTCGGTATAATTTTCACTTTCCGTATGTTACCAAAACATTTGGCAGTACCAATAAAAACCAGCCTTGGATTAACCAGTCTATCATTGACTCTTGTCATTATAAGAACAGGCTTTATAGACGTTTCCTACGCAATCCTAATGAGGTTAATGAGCGTAATTATAAAACTTTCCGTAATCGCATCACCGCTACTGTTCGGAAAGCGAAACAAGATCATTACGCCCATATATTGGATGTCCGGAAATCGAGTCTCAAGCAATTATGGCAAGAAATCAATGGTATTCTGGGTAAGAAGAAGCGGACGTCTTTTCCTGACGAGTTCACTGATGGTGAGCGTCTGTATTCTAATCCTGCTGACATTGCTAATTCTTTCAATTCTTTCTTTACTAACATTGGTCCTTCACTGGCTTCTAAAATTCCTCCCACTAACGCACACTTTTCAAGCTACCTGCACAATTCGCATGCCTTTTCTTTCGTTCTTACTCCAACTAATGCAGCAGAAATAATACGTGTCTGTGACACATTGAAGACCAATACTAGTCCCGGCTTCGATGACATTAGTTCTTCTGTTGTTAAGTCTATAATTTCTCTTATTGCTGAACCTCTTGCTTATATCTTCAATCTTTCTTTTCTCCATGGATCTGTTCCTCTGAATCTTAAGGTCGCTAAAGTTGTTCCTATATCTTTAAAAGTGGGGACAATAAAGAAGTCGGCAACTATAGACCTATCTCCATTGTTCCTTGTTTTTCTAAACTTCTGGAGAGACTTGTTTATAATCGTCTGTACACTTTCATCTCTAAATTTCATCTTCTATGTGATCAGCAATATGGCTTTCGCAGTAAACACTCCACCGATATGGCTCTCATCGAGTTCACTGACAAAGTTACTACTGCTCTTACTAACAAACTTTTTGCTGTTGGCGTTTTCCTTGATCTCTCTAAAGCCTTTGATACAATCGACCATACTATTCTTCTCTCTAAACTGGAGCACTATGGGATGATCAGAGGAGTCGCTCTTCAATGGCTAGCCGACTATCTCAACAACAGGCAACAATTTACTACTTTTAATAAATCCGACTCTTGCCGCCTTAATACTTCTCAAGGTGTGCCCCAAGGCTCCATTCTTGGTCCTCTTTTATTTCTAATCTACATCAACGATTTGTATCTTTCTTCTTCCTTGCTATCTTTCACACTGTTTGCTGATGACACAACTATTTTCCATTCCAGTCCCAACTCTGCTACCCTGATCAACACACTGAATTCAGAACTTACTCTCGTTTCTATGTGGTTAAAGGCAAATAAATTGTCTTTAAATCACTCCAAAACCAGCTTTATTCTCTTTTCCAAATCTAATACTTCAATCAACCTTGATCTTCCCACTATAGACAATATTCCTATAACCAGGGTCTACTCTACAAAATGTCTTGGTGTCTTTATTGACCACAAACTTTCCTGGTCTAATCACATCTCTTCTCTTACAAAAATCACTTCTCGTAATACCGGTGTCTTGTCTAAACTGCATTATTTTCTTCCACCCTTTTCTATGGTCTTACTCTACAATACACTTATTCTGCCCTACTTAAACTATTGTAATATTGTCTGGGCTCGGTCAAGCAATAACAAACTGCACTCCCTCATTGTCACGCAAAAACGGGCTATCCGCCTTAAAGTTTGTACTTCTTCACATCCTCGTGCTCACACTGCACCACTTTTTGCACAGCTCAACACCCTTACACTTTCTGACATAAATAAACTCCATACTGGAATATTTATGTACAAGTATTCCAGAAATCTTCTTCCTAGTACCTTCTCTGCTTATTTTTCTTCTGTTCAAGACCTGCATACCTACCAAACCAGATCTTGTCATAATCTCGTGGTTCCTTTCACTCGCACCACCTATTCCATGAACACCCTTCGATTCTATGGTCCTCGCTTCTATGCCATTGACGAAGAAATCAAAAGCCAACCGTCAGTGAACCGTTTTAAAGCCTCCCTCAAAAGAGTAATTATCTTTCAGTATGTAACATAGCTTTCTATTGACTGCTTTGCCAGGTATATCATTATTTGTTCTTTTTCATATATACACACCATATTTTCATTTTAGTTAATTAAGCGTTGTTGTTTGTAAGTTGTTTTGTTCCTATTCGTACGTCCTCTGTTTGTCCGTTTATCTTGTCTCTGTCTGTCCACAGGCTGATTACTACAAGCCTCGGCTTATCAAATCGGCCTCCATACTGTTCATTTCTTTGATTGTATAAACCTAAAATTACTGTGTTTGCTATTACATTGTATATGCATTCTGTAATGCAGTGTTTTTGACAGTATGGAAATAAATGTGATTTGAATTGAATTGAATTGAATTAATGACCGGTAATGACGTATTTGTGTTGTCTACACTCAACGCTCGTTACATTTTATATAAATGTTTCATGAATTCAACTTAGATTAATTGGTACTTAGTAAGTCTCGTTTTGTTTAGATTGTTGTAGACTTTAGTGGATATTTTGTTGATTTTGAAACATGAGCTAGTTACTTGTTGACTTGCGATATTTAGTATCTCTAGAGGTTCTCCTAATAATCTTATCATTATTAAAGATCGTGCCATTGAGGAAATACTATATTTTATTTCATCACTGATTCTAAGATTGGAAATAACTGCACGTCCTTATTGGTCCTCTGCACGGAAATCTTTAGTAAAATGCGAAATATTTATACGATATGCGGATCTGAGCGGGGGAAAATTGCAAGTTTCTAACCTCACATTAAAATGGTGTAAATTACCCTTGCATTCGATACCCGCCCAGTGCAAAATTTGTCAACATCTAAATCATCTGATGAAATCATTCTGAGAAAAATGGGTCACCTCATTTTTGTACATGGCTGTTTTGATTCATAACTGACTTTTTGTAAGTGAAATTTGAAACTTGACGTCATTGAAATTCAACAACTAACGGATCTTTACATTCCAAGGAGGAACTCAAGGCTGCTTTGATTAAATTTGATTGAAAGTCAGGACTGAACCAAAACATTCCCGTACATAAATGTCGAGGTCCATTTTTTCTCAGAATAATATCATCAGACGTTTTGGAGTTGACACATTTTTGCACCGGAAGAGTATTGAATAAAATGGCAATTTACACCATTTTAATAATAGGTTAGAGACTTACTCACATGAGAAATTGAGTATAAAACAAAACTGAAGTGTTCACTTCCCTTCCTCTTTAAATCAGATCAGTAGTCATGAGAGCAGTAGTCTCGCACAGAGCAACAGTCTCGCGAGATACCTCCCGAACAAAGATATTATTAACAAAATAGAGAGACCGCCAAAATCGGACTAGATGGCTCGGTTGGTATAGATAGAGCGCCGGCACGTTAAACCGGATGTCTTGGTTCAAATTTAGCTCTTGTTAAATTTTCTTTGCTTTTATCTTATGATAGCCTACTTAATGAAAACAATGGTAACTCTTTTTCGAGAATTGAATTCGAATTGAATTCGCATAAAAAAGATAATGAGAAAAGTAAACTTAACTTCCTGCCAAATCTAGGTAATGTTTAAATATAAACTTTGATGTCATCAAACTTTAGGGCATGAGAGTCAAATCATTTAGGTGTTTGTTAACATTTTAAGCTTGGATTTTTGTTCAAGTTGATAAAGCCACACCATCCTCGTTAATTTAAATATTCATTGGTTTTTAAATAAAATCAAAACATTTGTTTTGGAGTACTGCACTAATTGATATTCTCCATTAATTTGAGGTTTTTGAATGCCATTTTCTGAACTTGGTTGTGTTTTAAACGGAAATGTTTTATTAGTAATTTGGAACCGGTACTGGGTATGAAGTCTACAATCGATCACTTTTTAAAACGAAACTAATTCATTTTGATTTGCGGTAGGCCTAACAACCAAAATCGTAGATTTTTGAAATTATTTCTACGATGTTTGTTCAATTAGTGATTATCACTACACTTTCATAATGTTTCCTTTCTACACAGTGCAAACATAATAAACTATTCCAAAAAGGTGTGGCTGCCACGGTAGATGAGCCCACTTTTTTGTAAAAATATTCGTAAATTCCTTCAAAAGTGTCATCCATTTTAATTATAAGTTCTATCAAGTTATACTGTCGGTGGGTAGAGCTTATAATGTCGAACATTCTAAAGCTCAACCTGTCATAATGGTTTTTTGAAAATCCTTTGCGTTTTTTTTTTTTTTTTTTTTTTTTTGACGTAGGCCTAAGTTCCCTTTTACCGGGTTACCGATTCCGACAAACAGCAATTGAAGTTTGTGTTTGGCAGCACTCTGTCGCTAAGTGACAGAGTGGACGAAAATGGGCTATTAACAAGACGGTGAAAGGTGTTGAATCAAAGTTGAAATGAACTTTATCAACTATGGTGTATGTTTATATATCGACTGATACGATCTTGTTAAACTCTTGTAAATCAAAGTCCATTCAATAATAATTACCACCCTGAAGTCTTAAAGTCTACATTTTGAGTTAATATAAATACTAAATAAAACATATTGATTGGAAACACACATTGTGATAGGTGTACATATAATTGGAGATTTTGAGGTTTAACCACGCTTCTGCTTTCTATTGTGTGTATTCAATGAAAGATCTTCAAAATGGCAATTAATGTGAAGTGGGTTTTGTTGTGTGTTGCTGTTGGATTGGTGAAGACACAGAGTAAGTATATAGTCCGTCGTGGAGTAAGTACAGATTTTTATTATAACAGACATGGAAATGATTATTTATTCTGGTGTCAAAAGTGACCAACAGGTTAATCAACGATCACAATGACACTGGCTTCAACTTGTTATGTTGTCACACCAGATTAAATAAAAGTCACACTGGAAAGGAATTAATTAATAACAGAAAATGAGTAAAATTTCGTCTTGTGTTGTCTGATATTTTATGTGTGAACATTTGGAATTGGCAACAGTAGTGAGACTTTTTGTTATAAATCATAAAGATTGATTCTATCCACAATAAGTATAATTACCAGTTTTAACAAGATTGCCTTTGGTAGTTTCATGACAATTCCACTAAACAAAATGAAAGAAACATGTTTTTTGTATACAATTTATTTTTGACCGGAAAAAACACAGTTAGTCTATAATAGTATTATTTGACAAATTCTTCTCAACATGGTTTATGTTCCGTTTCACTTGAAGATTCAGAGTTTTGGAACAATCAAGCTCAGGATATTTTGAAAATGGCAATCAAAAGAGCTGAAAACATCAACAAACATGTGGCCAAAAACATTATCATGTTTCTGGGTGACGGCATGGGTCCTTCCACCGTGACAGCAGCAAGAATTCTCAAGGGGCAGCTAGCAGGATTTGACGGCGAAGAGACAGTCCTCGCATGGGAGTCTTTCTCAAGTTTTGGACTTTCGAAGGTTAATTATACCCTCAATAAACTCTACATAAATAATACCTCACAGATGTTTGAACTGTTGTTTGTCTAAATTTGTAGGTTGTTCTTTGAGGTTCTATACTTGTCTTAAGTTTTAGTTTACATTAGTTTGGGTGCTCTTTTGAGTGTGAGATTGTAGTTCATTCAACATTTGTTTGTACCCAATGTACATGTACATCACGGATTTTTTACTTAATTGTATAACTTACAAGGACACATTGTTTCTCAAAATTAACAATTTAGATTGCAAACGGTAATAGAGAGAAAATCCAACAATAAATGTGTTTGTTTTGACACAAAAAGGTTTCTGAGCTTTAAAAAAAATCGAAGCCATTCATATACAAGCACACCTTTTGGGACACTGATTTGGAATGTGTGAACTAAAACAACATTTTGTGTTGGACGATGAATACATCATTAAAACTTGTTCATTAAAACGGCATTACAGATTCTCTTCAAGGTAAGAAAGTGCGCAGCAAAAAGCTTGTGTTTTGTATACAACTAATTTTCTATATTTACAATAAAAACCAAGAACTCTAACAGACTGTGTCTGCTCATGTAGACTTACAACACCGACCAGCAGATAGCTGACTCAGCGGGTTCTGCCACGGCGTTTTTCTGCGGTGTAAAAGCCAAAGCAGGGGTTGTAGGATTCGATGACTCTGTAATGAGCAAAAAGTGTCCAGATAATAGTGATGCTGCCTCAGTTGATTCCGTTATGGTACATGCTCAGAGAGCAGGTGAGTAATTAAAACACAAGCACCCCAAACAGAGATTTTGATAAAACAGGGAGACCGCCAACATAGGCTTAGATAGCTCAGTTGGTAGAGCGGTGGCTTGTTAGTTCAGTGGTTGTTGGTTCAAATCCTGCTCTAGTTAAATTTTTTTGATCAACAGCAAAGTAATTTTAACACAAACTATCCTTGTGGGTTTCCCTTGGTATTTATTATTATTTGATAACATTAAAATGTTAATTACTTAACTTGCTGATGTAAAAAGGTGTCCCTTTATCTACAAAGATAATAGACAATGAAACTGACGTGGGTCTGTTCAATACCACTCTGGTGGCTTTGTTTGAAACAAAAAACGATACCTGCGAAATTGGCTACAGACAAAAAAGCTTTATGTCTTTAATACTGCTACCTTTTTACACTGAACTGAAAGTTTGCATTTTCAGGTAAATCAACTGGTTTTGTCACAACTACTCGAGTAACACACGCCACCCCAGCAGCTCTATATGCTCATTCACCTGAGCGTACATGGGAGATTGATGCAGATATACCAGACGAAGAGGCAGTATTTGGTTGTACCGATATAGCTCAACAACTCATAAGCCTGGCCAACAATACTAACGTAAAGTTCATATTTTGCATTTACGTCAATTATTTATTGAAGGAGAGTTTTGATGAGGTTGCTTGAAACGCTTACAGAGCGCCATAAGCACATTGAACGCGATGCTAAACACATTGTCAATTCTTTACGTTTACCTGACCCTGCGAACATTATACGACTTTACGCTCTCGGCTGTAAGGCAGTCTCCAACAATCTGAAAGACAAATATAAGACCGTTTTAAAGGTTTTCTACATGTTCAGAGGGTCTCCTTAGACTACTATTGGGATAGTCTTAATTAGTTAATTGCTGTATGGCACTTTGTACTCAAGGTAAACCTGCATCACGGAACATATAAAGAGCTGATTGTCTCGTCCATAGAGTTCCCAATGGGAGTTAATGACCTGCAGTGTGTAAAATACGTTAAACCTGAAAGTCGCAGTATCTGTTTGGCCCTATGGATAGCAGGAGATGTATGGTTGTACAGGTGGCATGGAAAGGCTGTTGAATTTTCGTGAGGGGGGTATACTGTCGAAAACTATTAGTTAGTTGATTTTTGAGACTGGACCGCCGACTCGGGCAAAGCCTAAAATGCACATAATCATTAGAAACGCTATACCTCAGAAAACCTGTTTTATGTTTATGCTTCACAATATTGCATGCAGGTGGTTATTTGGAGCATTCGTACTTCCGATAATCATGAGGCCTAATGGTTGGTAGTGCACAACGCTCTCTTTGGCATAATTTTACATGGTTAGAAATAACTTATTCTTCATTTTTGTGTCAGTCTATTCATCTTCTTATTTACACAGGTTATTCTAGGTGGAGGTAGATCCAAAATGCTTCCTAACTCCGTGTCAGACCCAGAATATCCAATCGTAAAAGGATCACGTAAAGATGGTCGTAACCTTATAGGTGGGTTGCCTATCTCAATTTCACCATGAGACGTAGCTTAATTTACATCTGAGTTCAGAATGAAACATGTTTTATTTACCATCTCATATAATTTGTTCTCTTTTTCAATTAAACTAATAATAATCCGCAAGTATTAGAAGCACACACAAAGCCGGCAGATGCTGATTTTCTAATACTCCCTCCCCTTTACAAAATGCACCTTTTCTGCATCTATGCAATTATTAAAAGAATGAAAGACTTTTAATTGTACTGTTTTTTCTTGACTAGTTGTATGAGTTTAATATTTTCCTGCAGATGAATGGCTTTTTGGTAAGGATGAAGTTACGAGCCGATATGTATGGAACCTTGACGAGTTCAACCAAGTCGACCCAGATAAAACGAGCCACCTACTCGGTAACCCTTTTTGGCTTGATTAGGTTTTGGGTTTTGGGGTATGCACATAACGTATAACATTTATAGTAGAAACTGTTCTAGTTTGTTTCTCTTTCCGTAAAGGGTGCCCCGTGTCTGTTTTCGTTGAGAGCCTTTCCACCCTTGAGCACCGATGCCATATTTGTGGGCACAAAATGTAATCCTTGGTATTCTTTTTATAGACATTTCCATTGTTTATACACAAACCGCGCTGGTTGGCATAGACGGTGGATTGTTAGTAAAACATTCTTTCGCGTTGACAGACATTTAAACTTTCAATTAAATAACATTTATCCCATGATTGGTTGCTTTGTTTCAACAAATTAAACACTATTTTTGAATAATGTGTAATATTGTTACAAACTTCGGTTATCTGTTTTTGTTTTGCATTTACGGCTTTTCATAGTTTTCGAACCTCGGTTGGCAAAACGTTGCAATAGAAAGGTTTATGGTACTTCACTGTACCTGGCAAGCTGAGTTATTTGTGTGTCTGTTCGCAGTCGATGCGCCTTGACCCGAGATGGTTAAACGTTGACAATACAATTAATAAGTTATCTTATTCTACTCGAATTTTACTTTTACTTAAACCAGAGTTTAAACAAATCTTGGTAAAAACTTAATAAAAATGGTAGGTGAAATTTAGTAAGTGAATTTATTCTGTCTTTGTATCTTTGTACTGAACCCCTAGACCAATTTGAGCACCATATAAATACGCAAAAAGTAGTTCAACTTTAAAAATTAACGCACAAAAACATTACAATTCAGATAATTATTTTTTTAAACCTCACTGCTCAATATTAAACGCTCTTTCACACTAATTATTATTAGGTTTGTTTGAGACAAGCCACATGAAGTTTGAAAGCGAGCGTCTGACTGATAAAGGTGGTGAGCCCTCTATTGCCCAAATGGTGGAAAAGGCCATCAAGATTCTGCAGAAAAATGAGAAAGGTTTTTTCCTCATGGTTGAAGGTAAAGAATAAATGAAAGTTCATCCGTATTTACTTTAAAGGGTGTGTACAACATTGGTAATTGCCAAAGACCAGTATCCACACTTGATGTGACCCAACATATACATGAAATAACAAACCTGTGAAAGTTTAAGCTCAATCGTTTGAGAAAACAGTGGAAAACCCCATTATATGTTTTAACTTCTTTTCAAAACATCGGAGTTTATTGAATAAAGACTATTGTTTTACTAATTTTCTAAACAACTATGGCATTTCAAGCAAAACTATTGTAAGGGGAGTTGTCTACCATGACCATCTTTATACCATGTAAGTTATGTGCAAACATGTGAACATTTATATTTTCAATCTTACCAATGTTATACACACCCTTTAAAGGCCGATAACTACCAGCAGGTGTGGAAGGGACGGGTGGCACATTACATTTCAACGGCGAGGCCACTCACTACGATTGTGTGATTTGCCCAAGTATGATCAATATTCATAATCCTAACGTAATGTTAAAGAGGTATAATAACCTGAAAAAACAATAATCAGTTTTTCCAGTTTCCTTTTTTCTTTTTCTACATTATTACCAATTTCTTACACTCCAGCAAGCTGTACGATTGTTCTTAACTCATTATCATTTTAAAAACGGATTGTTTATAAAAGGGATTATTGGAATTCAAAATGGCTGCTAAGATTTCAAAATTTCTTTGCAGGTACTAATTATGTTAGTTTTTGTATTAATGTTTTGGTAGGTGGTCGAATCGATCATGGAAACCACATGGGGAAAGCCTACATTTCTCTTCGTGAAACTATTGCAATGGAAGAGGCTGTTTCCAAGGCAATGGAATTAACCAATGAGGAGGATACATTGGTGATCGTCACAGCTGATCACAGTCACGTGTTGACAATAGGAGGATACCCGAGCAAGGGGAATCCTATTTTAGGTAATTGTGATTATTAAAAGTGTTTGTTTGAGGGCGTGGTGGAAACCTTGGAGACTCAAAGAGGAAGGGGGTGTGGACGATTGCAAATTGTTTGACGAGTCTGATTGCAACTTTATGTTCAACCAATGTATTGCTTACACAATATTTCCCTTTTTTCTCAATAATGTTATTAGTGCACTGACCAAGTTGTTTCGATGTATGCGTTTCCTTTGATAGGCGACACGGTCCCTCAAAAGAAAGGCAGACGAAGTATCATCAGAGCTAAATTCTACTTGCTAAAAGTATACAAAAAAATGAAGAGTTCAGTCGGAGCTTGGCAGGACTAAACAAATCAGGCACAATATCAATGACAAAAATAGTCATTATTTGGTGTTTTCAATTAAATATAGTTACCTCATTTGGTCACATTTTTACACGACAGCTGTAAGGCCTACCTGAGATGAAACAGGATGTTCAGACTGTTTACCCTGGTTCCAACCTTTGAGCTCTTTCCATTTGTGTACAGACCATAAAAACAGTGCCCCCAAAAACATGGGTCCAACTAATTAGCCAGTCATAAACAAACTTTGGTCTATCACTGTGTTGAAAAATGCACTTTATTACTCGGTGTTGCAATGACGGTTTGAATCGCAGAGTTATGGTTTGTACGGAGTGGTTTTGGGGATATCAGTGGGTGTGAGTGAAATCAACTGTTGGCATTATTCTATATAGATGGAGCAAAAAACAAAATAATGATAAGAAGGTAGAAGTGTGTGATGAATTATTCATCCTAAGGCATAGCACAACGTCTAATTTTGCAACAGTTATTGCATGCTGAATTGTATTTTTCTGCTGACCCCCCCCCCCCCCCCCCCCATTTAAAAAAGGATGAAACACAAAAACAAAATTAGGAAGAAATTTCAACAAGTACATCTCCTCGCGGATTCCGTTAAGGGAAAGTGTATCATTTCGTTTCCTCAAAACACTACTTCATTCACACGAAGTAATATATTGATTCTTTCTGTTAAAAATTTCGAGTGAAGAGAAAAAAAAATTTCGTGGGAGCAAAATAATTATTACGGGGGAAAAATCTTAAAATTATGAATAACCACAATCAAACAAACAAACTTGTCAATTTTCAGGTTCCGTAGCTCAGAACGATCCCTACCGCTTTATTGATGCCAAACTAAATGCGCGTTCCATACAAATCTAAAAGTTTATGTTTCTGACTATTAACTGTTTACCTTCATCAGTGACGTATTTTTTGCATAATATTAATGTTTACCCTTTCCAGGCCCGAATGATATAAAGATGGGAGATGACAATTTATCTTTCACGACTCTGCATTATGCAAACGGCCCAGGGGGTTTCAGTGAAAAGAGAAGTTATGCAAAATCGGGAAAGAGACGAAACCTTACAAGTGTTGATACTGGTAAGAAACTGTCACCATCATCGTTATAATCCATAACATTTTCTACACAAAAATGCAGAATGAAAACTATCATTGCCAGAGGAATCATGCTGATTTGGAGGCCTGGGGTAGTCCTGCCGAATAATAATTACAGAGTTTCATAACCGTATAGGTTGTCGTGATGAGTCCTGGAGTGAAGATTAATAAGGAACGATTACACCAGCCACGATGACAACGAATGGTGAAAAGGAAAATAATGTAAAGCAGCAAAACATTTCCTGTTACAACAGTTGGGAGGACAGTTTGTTTGTAATTACTAAAACATCGTTTTCACTTTGTTCACAGAGAAACCCAACTTTCTACAGCCAGCTCTCTTCGCAAATCTGGTAGAAACCCATGGAGGTGAAGATGTTGGTATATACGCCAATGGTCCTATGTCTCATCTCATCCATGGTGTCCATGAACAATCGTACATCGCTCATGTAGTCAGATACGCAGCATGCCTCGACTACAAGGAACACTGTCAGACTAGTGGTCATGACCTTTTGAGGGCGTCATTACCAGTAACCCATCCCTACCCTTCCCCGCCGAATGAAGTCTGTGATGGAGGACATACATTGGGTTCTCTGCAGACGTCTGTGTTAGCAGTTTGCTTAGCATTTCTTGTTTCAGTCCCTTGAGTTTGTTTTCTTTTCCTTGTCTCGTTGAATATTTTATGCAACTTATATTGCAAAAGACCCATTCATATTTAGTAGTCCTTTGTTACCGGCTGTCCCTTCTGAAATGCTCTGTTTATATCGGGAATTTGTCTCTTGCTACGTACCAGAGTACAAGCTAATGTGCATAGCATATGAGAGATTTATAATAACTTTGATCTGCTTTTATTGAAAACAAGTTGCACCTTGGCTTTACATTTCATTATAATTCCCTTATTTATAATTGAGCCAGTTGAAGTTTTTCCCAACTCAGTATGACGGCAGGCCATGTGTCAAATTTATATATTCGTTATGTATGCTAAAACCAACCGGCTCACCGTACACAATTTGTAATGTTTGCCAACATTATTATCCAAAGTCAAGTGTATCTCTACCCACCCACACGTCGCCAAGGCTTTGCTACACCACAGAAAGGAACAGTTATAAAACTGTATGCGACGAAAATCTAATACAATCGTGTTTTTAATTAATTATTAACAAAATATATAATATAAAGGAAAATGTCCCAATAAATATAATTATATCAGTGAAACAAATTCCTCGTGTGACATAACCACTCCAATACAGAAAAGTTGTTTAAATAAATATTAATTTTTAACAAATATGTTGGTGATTGCCCCCTCTTCGTCATTGAAACAAGTTGTGTTCGTTACGTTGGAGATCAACCGTTTTCGAAAGCCTAGTGCCAATAAAAATATTAAATATTTCGATTCGGTTATTGCGACTTACAATCCATTATTACGTTTTCAAAACTTGTATTCCTGAGACAAAATCCGTCATTAAGGATTAACCAACTATACGGATTCAAAATCTGATAATTACTGGAAAAGGTTGGGGTGTGCTTTCTATTTTGCAGATTGTGAATAACAAAATGAATCGTCAATTCGTATTAACAGATTTAAATACCGTTTTGTTGGCGCGGGCCTTCGTGAAACATAAGTTTTTCGAGGTGAAGTTACTGAATCAGTAATATTGGTAAATAATAGCGCTTTAAAGTGGGAAATTAAAGTTCAAAGACCGATAATTTATTTCAATACAAGGTTCAAAGGCCAAATAATTAATGACATGATTTGTTGATTACAGTTGGAAGCCTGTAATACAAACTGACTTGACCCGGGGTAACAACAGCGACGGTCGGTATACACTGATTATAAAGCTTCATTTGTTCTGATTTTTTAAAACTTTGATTTCAACATGTTGGATTTGAGGTGGTTCCTTTGGCTCTATGTTCTGACTGCAGGAGGCAATGTACTATCACAAAGTAAGTAGCGGGGAAGGTGAAAGATTAAACTTAGTTTCTTCAAAGGTATTAATGTGGTTTCTTGCTTGAACCAGTAGAGTATGGCTTCATTTGCTTTTCAATCATTAATCTCTATGTGTGTCATTCTTTTACTCGAATAACACACAAGATGATGGTCGCTAAAGAACGAACCCTAATCTTAACCGTGGTATGTTTTGTGCTTTTGCGATGCATCTGCTTGCATGGTGGTGTTATTTTGCAAGGATGCAGAAAGTACCTATCAGAGTATTGTTATAAGTATTTCATGTATAACATCATTTTAGGTGCGAAATACTGGAATAACCTCGGCTACGACAGTTTGCAGAAAGCTATCACCAGAGAGCAAACACTAAACACGAACAACGCAAAGAACATCGTGTTTTTTGTCGGAGATGGGATGGGGATAACGACCGTGACGGCTGCAAGAATTCTTAAGGGGCAAATGGAAGGAAATCCCGGGGAAGAAACAGACCTCGAATGGGATAAATTCCCCAGCGTAGCATTGTCAAAGGTGATGGTTTAACATACAATTTGTGCCATCTCAAACTACACACACAGAAAACACCACTGAACATTTTCCTTGTTTGATAACAACCCCAAGAAAACCTGGCCCGCTGATATATCGCCCTTATTTATACTTAAGAAAATGCAATGCATTGTAACTAATTTGGCAATCGTTGATGCACAGACACCACAATCGACAAATCTCATTCTTATACAGACACATTTATCGTGGCTAATTAATCTTTCTTCCGTCATCGTAACCAAGCTAAGTCCAGACAGGGTAAAGTGAGAAGAAATGTGGCTGTTGTTGTTTTTAAAAAGTATTCAATATATTGCACGGACAGTTACTTAAGGTGGAGTTTACAACGGTATCGAACGATTTTAATGGTAAACAGCACCCTTAACGGAAAATATACATATGCTGCCATGCCTTGACACTGCGGGCCCATACGTAGAGTGTGGAGTTCTATGTACGACACCCCAACCCCTCCCCAACCTCAGCTGTACAAGTGAGAGCTGCCTGTCGAAACTCTAAAACAAGTTGATGAGCCATGTTTTTATCTTGGGAGTATCATTTGCAACAATATTTCCTGCCTTATTTCCTCCACTAGACCTACAATACCGACAGGCAAGTGCCGGACTCAGCTGGCACGGCCACTGCTTATTTTGGTGGTGTGAAAACCAAGACAGCAGTGATAGGCCTAGACGATTCTGTCCATACAGGAGATTGTAAATCTAGTATTAATGCAAACGTGGAGTCTGTTATGATATCTGCACAGAAGGCTGGTAAGTTACAACAACGGCACATTCTTTATTTCAACAGATATATACAATATAGATAGATAAATGGCTTCATGATTAATGGTTTCGAATAATTGATTCGTTGTCGAGTGTTTTGACAATAAATTTATTTCCGTGCGCTAACAATGTTATCGTGCAAACATAATTATAAAATAAAATAAATTGTCAATAAAATAAGCTGTTACGTGCAAACATAATTATAAAATAAAATAACTTGACAACAAATAAAGCACCTTTTCATTGCTTTTTTGTGTGTTTCAAGGAAAGGCAACAGGTTTCGTCACTACTGCCCGTGTGACACACGCTACCCCTGCAGCACTTTATGCCCATTCGCCCCATCGAGATTGGGAGTGTGACGCTGATATACCCCAGAAGGAAATTGGGCTCGGTTGCGTTGACATCGCTCAGCAACTCATAACGCTTGGAAAGGACACACAGGTAAGGAGTACGTTTGGGCGACCCCGACCTGAAACATTCTTGAGCTTTGGTCATTGGTTGTTCGGTTGAACTACAGATTTTCAAGAGATACCTACGTCATGAACTGTTTCTGATTACCGACCATTTTTGCGTAGCTCTCGGAAATTATTTCGGTCAGTGAATTTCACGCCAAAAACTTACTGCCAAAACGCCCCCAGGACTGCACCGTTGCAAATACCATGTTGGGATAATGTTCGTTCATTATTCTTATTGCGTGTTCAGTTTAACGCCATCATCATCAATGTCTTCATCACCAACATTATCAGGTATTTAGTAATTTTGAATCATTAGGGTTATGGAACCTTGAAGAACGCTTGAAGAACGCTTGAAGAACGCTTGAAAAACGCTTGAAGAACCCTTGAAGAACCCTGTAAAGAAATTATAATGAAGAACTGATCAGTTACAAAACTGCAGGAGGAGAGCCAATCAAGCTAGGCTTTGGTTTGACATGGAATACGAATCAGGGTGTTACAAAGATGAACGGCAGGTGAATGACACTATACTTCTCAAACGGTTCAGTATCACTCAATTCAGGGTGTCCATCTTCTATATAGAAGTAGCTTCCTGCTGTTAGTTGTTGCCGACCAAAATGTGCGATGGATGGAATTCAAAGCCACCCGCTACTACTTAATACTGCGGTCATTTAAACAATTTTTTCATTAATCTCTGGCAGGTTATTATGGGTGGAGGAAGGATGAAGATGTTACCAAAAGGAGCTGCCGACCCAGAATATCCCAATGACTCAACTAAAAATGGATCTAGAAGTGATGGACGCAATCTCATTGGTATGTAAACCTGATCATAATACGTAAACCTAGGGAAAACTTTCCATTGATGACTTTCTTATTGTTCAAGTATGTCGTTTTGCTATAACAGCTAACCTAATTATGAGTCTGATCCATATTTGAGAGAAACCGAGCCGCTTAAATCTATGGTGATTCGATAATAGTGAATCAATAATGTTAAATCGGTATCGGTGAATGAATAATTGCGACTCAATAGTGGGGATTCAATAATGGTGAATCGTTAGAGGAGAATTGATAATGGTGAATCGATAATGTTGAATCAATAATGGGGAGTCGATAATGGTGTTTCGATAATGGTGAGTCAATAATGGAGATTCAATATTGGTATTCGATACATTTACAGGTGCAAAGTCCGAGGTTGGATTGAAGGGACAAATCAAGAGACTGTATGATGCGTAGTTTTTAAGATTAGAAAACTCAGAGTCATTGATGGAAGGAAGGAACATAGTTAAAAAGGAAGCTGAAATTAATCAATACATATTATTAACCGTTTTCATTTTATGTTTTTTTAAAAGATTATTTGTGTAAAATTACTTTCCTTGCAATCCAAATAGTTTCTCTTAAAATAAACTATGACTTAGATTAGCATCATCTACATGTAGTTCCACAACAATTGTTTTGTCTTTCGCTAAACATTGGCTCTTGCTATAGTACTACGAAATGTAAGAATCAAGTCAGGGCTTTTCCATTGTCTTACAATGTGTCTTGTTTTAGACGAATGGCAAGCAGGAGCAGACAAGAAAAACAGCAAGTACGTATGGAATTTGGAACAATTCAATGACGTAAATACACAAGAAATTGACAACCTTTTAGGTGAGTTTTTGTTTTATTTAGCAATTTGAACAAGTACAATCAATCGTGTGGACGGCAGCAAGTAAAGGTAACCCACACTAGCAAGGAACATTAATGTGCCCACACAACCTTGTTGTACCGCTTCTAGGTACGGGATGTGGGCTTTACTCCAGCCCAGGGTACATTAAGGTATCGTGTTACATTTAGGTGCACCGCACAGTTTTCATTCGATTAATGCTGTGACATTTGCCTATGTTACATGATTGCCATAGAGTGAGAGTTTGTAAGTTTTAAATTCCAGCAAATCTTAATTAGTGTTACCTCAATACATGTAACTTACACTTGATTATAGTTGATTAATATCACAATCACACAACCCATCAGCATTTCCATCTGTTTAGGGAGCTGTCAACCACGGAAAAGACTTTTAGGTACTGATTTATTTGCTGCTTCAAACATAACTGCTCACATACACGAAACAAGTCAAAGGGCTTTTAAACTTGACCAGATAAGGACATTATGAAATTGAAACATAATAATGTGAGGTTTAGAGCAACATGTACAAAACCTTGTTTATTTGTTACAGGTTTGTTTGAGCCCAGTCATATGCAATTTGAAGGTAACCGATTGAATGACGTTGGGGGTGAACCGTCATTGTCTGAGATGGTAGAAAAGACAATTAGGATACTGCAGAAGGACAGAGATGGGTTCTTCCTTATGGTTGAGGGTAAGAGATAAGGAAGTACAGGTTGTCAGTTTTATAGCCTCCGGGTAATTGATAATGAGCACTTATGTCAGTGCTTCTGTTTTTCGAAAGCTTTACCGTTAAGCCCCACCTCCTAAACAGTGGACAATAATTTGTTTTATAAACTGAAACCTGGTTGAATTTAATATGTGCATTGCCATAATATTGTTGCCATTGTTTACTTGCAGGTTGTAAGTATAATAACATATTCCTCACTATCATATACCCACCACCAAATCTCCAAAAAATATCAGACCTAGAACGAAAACGGCAACAAGTGATCTTTGCTGAAGTTCACTTGAATGTTTTCAATCAATAAGGAAATTTAGTTCACATGAGAGTAAACAACTTTTAATTGTGTAAAAACAATCAATTTCAACACCCTATACTCTGGTGCTTTTACAAAGATTCGTGAAAAGCCCTCGTTACGTCATCACTCATGTTACGTCATATGTGGGAGCTCCATTTTGTTTAGCTGCGTTGTTGCAGTATAATTATATGGAGGTATCAAAAAGCAAAATCCTATACGTGACGTCAAAGCATTTTGACGCATGCCGCCAACGGCAGAAGAATGTTTAGTTTTTCAAAACCTTTAGGTTGGGGGCTATTTTTGTTATTGTTTATAACGAAACATTTAGAAGAGTACAACATAATAGCAAAATTACATGAAAGTGATAAACAAGTTTAAAACTTCTCGTTAAATTTGTTTCGCTCAATTACTGTTTAAATACAAACTAGTTCAATAGTGTCGATACAAATAAATTATAGTATTATATCCCTGATTTCATACATTAAGGTGGCCGGATTGACCATGCGCATCATGACGGGCTAGCCTACCACGCCCTCCACGACACCGTTGCCATGGATAAGGCTGTAGCAAAGGCTATGGAAATGACCAATGAAATTGAGACTTTGTTTATTGTAACTGCCGACCATAGCCATGTACTATCTATAGGAGGAGCACCCGATCGGGGCAGTCCAATACTTGGCAAAGGAAGTAAGATTCATTGACACTTATATCTTTACAAGTTTCAGAGCCATATCTTTCAAAATATCACGATGCAAAATATTATCGGTTGAATATAAAAAGAGATCATTCGATGTAATTACAAGCTGCACTTGGGCCAATTTCATAGAGCTGCTTAACAGCCGATTCTGTGCTTATAACGAGTTTCTATTTCAAAGCGCTGCTAACCGTAAGCACGTAAGGCATGCTAACCTTTCGATGCTTACTGCACGAAATTGAATGACGTATCAATGCAAATCCATTGTGAACGCGCAAGGTGGCCGCCTAATTTTCTTGCTAACCTGTGAAACACGCTTATGATTAAGCACATTTTCTGCTACAGTTTGCTTACCGTCATTTATTTGTTTATTTATTATTATTTATTTTTTCTTTTATTTTGTTCGCTTGATTGGAGTTATACGACTCCGTTTATTTCACACTCCAAAATATCACATCCTTCACAAACAAAACACCAAAGCTTATTTACTAATTAAAGGAACAAAGTAATTAATATAACATATACAAAGTAGGTTGCCTAGAGTTACATACAACGGCTATATACAATTAGAGAGGAGTCATTAAATAAGTGTATTAATAGTACACAAATAATACAGATGGTAAAAAAAATTCTTCATTTATTTTGTTTATTTTTGTTTATTTCTTTCTTCCACCTCTTCTTCTTTCTTTCTTCATTTCTTTCTTTCTTTGTTTCTGTATTTATTTAGTTATTCATTTATTTATTATAATTATATGTTTTTATAATGGGCGATATCTCTTGATTAGTTCCAAAATTATTGTTAGACTGCAGTTTTTTTATAAATAAAAATGAAATATTGAGCTCAAGCAAGTTACCTGATTGGGGAATGCTGCTTTAATTGTTTGTTAGACTAAATGCTGCTTTCTTTTCACAATGCCGACTATTGAATACGGGCATGAGGTGCTTAAGGCTCTCAGTTTCAGGATTTCAAAATCTCGATAAGCTATCCACCGAACAACTTTTGCCAGTTCAATGTCAAACCATTCACATTTGAACTACCCTGATAAATTTCCAAAAAATAAATTATATAAATGTTTTGCTTCACTTGCAAGGTCTGAACAAAGGGTTAGTTAATATGAATGATGGTTTGCCGTTTACAACACTCTCGTATGCAAACGGCCCAGGAGGAATTGAGGAACTCAACAGCTTTAGAAGTACTGGGGCGAGACGGAATCTGACGGTTACCAACACGGGTAAGTTCAAATGGATTACAATGAGTAGAATGTGTTTATTCATACCAGAGTATGGACTAACACCAGTTTGGTCGAATAAATTTAACATGAAGCAATTTCTGAAGACAAATTTACGAAGTCAACACAAGCATTAATTAGTGATTTGTTACAAAGGATTGACAACCTATTCAAAGATTTACAGTCCGATATTACCATTTCATTTGTTTTTGGGATCCACATTCTTAAACTGTATCCCTCCTGTGTCAGCACAGTGGGGGAAAAAGCTACGATGTTGTTTCCATTGATTCACAGCTCAATCATCAAGTTGAACATTTTTTAATTAATACCCTTCATTAGGACAACTTGGCATTATTAAGTGCCAGCTGTCTGTTGTAATTTTCCCTTTTGGTCTAATAATAATAATCTACCCTCGCAGGTACCCATTTATACCCCTGGGTGAAGAGAAGCAATTATAGCGAAGTGTATTGCTCAAGGACACAAGCGTCACGACCGGGACTCGAACCCACACCCCGATGACTAAACCACCAGAACTTGAATCCGATGATCTAAACCACTAAAATCGTCTAAAATCGATATTTTATTACCTCACAAGAAATAAACTGGGTGTGGGAGGAAACTAGGTGGCAATATTGGACTGTTGAGAACGGTTGCTGTATGTGACCATCCAATATTAAAAACTGATTTGATCAACCTTCAACATGATTTGGTCAATCGTATTTTGTAGATGAAAAGAAGTAACTGTTTACTACGTCGTGTGTCCGGAGGAGGGGCGTGGGCCTTTAGGCCTTTCTTCCAGTGACATTTAGTATAGTGGTCCAGTTCAACCGCTCAATAAAACAAAACATTTGCTTGATTGTTAATACAGTTTAACGCATCCATAACAGCTACACAATATCGTCTCAAAATTCCTTAGCAAATATTGGTAATTGTATCTAAACTGCGTCCAGAAAGCCGGAAAACAGATTAATTTTTAGAAACCATAAACACATAACTCTTGATTATTTTAACACAGTGAATGAATCAATTTTGGAATAATTGAACTAAAATCAGTCCTAACTTCATGGAGTGTGAAAATGAAATTTAGAAAATCTAGTTCTGTGAATACTCTCACAAAATCCTTAAAATGAGCTTCTGAAGTAGATTTATAATTATAATATTGATGAGTTGTCTCCCAATTTCTAAATAACAGGGACAAATTTCCGTATCCTGCCACCACCTTTTCACTCATTTTTACCAAAAGGAATATCTCATCTGAGTAAATTAGATACTATTTTATTTCATAACGAATGTAAAAGTGGTGGCAGGATACGGAATTGTTTCCAACAACAGTTTCAAATTATAGGGGACAAAGACACTTCCATGTTAACCAAATGAAATAAAGCGTATTTAATTGAACTCACCAAAAGGTAACAGCGCAAGTTGCCACACCGTAACTGCCTGGCCACTATAGTACATATTTTATGTTCACTTCGTGCCGCTCTCGTAGGCTAGTGAACCACACCTAAACACAGCACTGGGCAAAATCCATAAATCCCTCAAGCATGCAGGTAGGCACCAATTTGCATAACCTTCTGTAGGTCTGCAGCTGTAACTTTACAAAGCCACTACAGAAAATCTGGGTCTAGCATTTGGCCCTTACATTTAGTATTTTTGTCTGGCATGTCAAGCAATAATAATGGCTCCTGACAGCAAAAAATTGTGACATTAATGTTACATTTTTGTTGATAGGATTACCCCCAAAGATTTGTTTTCTTTTCAAATGTAGGATTTAACCTTCCTATAAAGACTTTTGATTGGCAGAAAACCGATCGAATTTTCACGCATGTTTTTTGTTTTCTCTTTTCCCTTCTTCTTCTTCTTAAAACAAAAATGATTAACAAAAATTGCTTAGCCCTTTCTGTTGTAAAACGTTTGTTACGCCATTCCTCCTAGTAAAAAATTATATCAATCTCCTTTTGGAAGAGTTTTTGGATCTCAAACCATAGCTTGACAATATCTGAGCACTGATCTGGATAGCTATAGCTGTTGAAGTTCCAGGACAGTGTTACACAAACGATTCTAACGTCAACAATGAAAGCACGGGAAATTGTGTCCCACTGCCGTTCAGATAAGAACTGTTTATTTTGCAAAAAACAAAATCTCTTCAAAATAAAATGTATTTACTAATTATGTATGTGCGACTTCACACATTATTAAGAATATTATTGTAGTGGTTAAGGTATTCTTGGGTAACCTACTTTTAATTTGAAGCCCGGGTTCATCATTTGTGTAATGGACAGGCATTGTGATCAACTTTGTTTTGTTTTTTACTATGCAGAGGCTGCCGATTTTGTTCATCCCGCGCTCGTCCCAATTGATTCTGAGACTCATGGTGGGGAGGACGTCACTATTTATGCCAATGGACCAATGTCGCATCTTTTTCACGGGGTCCATGAACAGCAGTACATTGCTCATGTGGTCAGATACGCGTCCGGGTTAGACAGCTGCCACAATGGGGCGCCCTCTACTGGAGCAAATTCCATGTTGGCTCTAGGGTCGTTTTTGCTTTTGTTGTCTGTCCTATGGAAGTTTGTTTAATAAATTAAAGAAAACATTCACATATTGTATTTTGTTAAGCTTATAGCACTGACAGTCACGTTTAAAGTTTAATTGATACTGTCTGCAAACAGTAAAAGAAACATTTCAGTATGAATCAGACCGACTATCTCATTAAAATTCACTGAATGAATTATACGGATATAAAAAAATAATGAAACAACAAACCTAAGTAGGGATACAATTACTAAACCGGGATGTGAACCTGCGACCTCCGGTTTAGAGGGTTTCAAGAGGGAATTCAAAGGAAATTGAAACACAAATATTTTATTTTAATTTACTGTTTCTTATTACGTAAGGCAATCGATTTTGTATTTTAAAACAATCTTCTAATTAACCTACTGTCAGAAATATTTGGACTAACCCTCGCTTTAAAAAAACACACCTAAAACTGTGGGAGACGTGGTCGAGGGCAGGAAGTGCCGTTTAGGGGATGCTACTTTTGTATTTCAAATAGCCTATCATGTTATAAACCACAAGGGAAACTGATTGGGATTGAACAAAGAAAAAATTACTCGAGCGGGATTATCGATTAAGCAAAACAAGTTGTTGACGAATTATTAGTGTTATTAGGTTCACGGAGACCCTTGAAGAGACAGGTAAACAAACCAAAATGTTAAAAGGGGGAAAAGTATCAACATTATTTTGTTCCCCCGAAAATAATTTTACCACGAAATAATATTTACGTAAATATTTGAGATTGGAACACAAATCGTGAATACTCACGTCAATATTTACGTGAATATTCACAAATTGTGCCTCAAGCGCAAATATTTACGTGAAAATTTGCGAATTGGGGCAAAATTCGGGATTATTTACGTAAATAAAATTCACGTAAATATATATTTTTGATGTCCCTCTAGGGCCACCATATGTAAACGCTGCAGGTGATCATCAGTGCACTATGCTATGGAGATCAAGTTCACTTAGCTGTGTACGGTCAAGTAATTAGTGCCCCTGACCGTGTCACGTCTTTTACCGGATTCCTGTTGTACGAAATCTAAATATTACAGATCCACAGAAGAAAACTAATTTGGAAAGATATTAGACAATGCTTCAAAACAACAAGACTTAACCATTACTTTAATGTGTGACGTAACTATTCCAAATAAATGTTTTAAATATGAAATCCATAGTTTATCAAAATAGGGCGGGTTTTTTAGCTTGAATTTAACTAACTTAAGCAAAAAGGAATTTAAGCCGGCAAAGATAAAATTAAGAAAACTAAAATAGGCCTAGTATAATATTAACATTAAGGAGGCCTAAAGAATAAGCCCCCGCCCGGTCAGTTCCCTAACAAGATTTAAAGTGCAGACGTTAGGCCTAGCATCTCCTTTAACAGCCGGCACCTGATCAGCCCACTCTCACAGGTTTGTAGGGGTAGACGTTTACTTTCCTAATAAAACGAAATGTAATACAATGAAATTTAAGTTTAGTTTTGATTTTACAGAGTAACCGCTAGCACTTACGTGAGATTTACACAAGGACTTACGTGAGATTGCACCTGCCACTGGTATTTCGTCGACACACTTGAGAGAGTTATTTGTTAAAAGGAATCCTCTCCCTATATAAGTGAGCCTCAAGATCCACACCCCAGGGCATTTTTGTAGACATACAAATGAGTTTTGCAGTTCATTTGGAGGGAATGTCAAATATTCATATTTGTAATGACAACAGTCACCCTACAGAGGGAGGGAGCGGAAGTCCTTTGGTGCTAGTGGTTACTCGGTAGAATGAAAGTAAAACTTCAATTTCATTAGTTATACATTTCGTCCTTGCATCGAGTTCGGCTGTCAGCGCGCGTGTCACAAGTCAAGAAAAACATAACAGCATCCACATGGTTAATCCCAGGCATGCGATAGTCCATGATATCCTCAGCGCAGTACCATTACAATCTGAAAGGGGTGTCAACCAAAAAGGGTCGGTGACTTGGGTCAGAGGGGCTGAGAAAAAAAATCCTCCCATTGCGCCTTTGCATTAGTTTGTACACAAAGCAATGGCCGCCTGGTTAATGTCAATGACACCGAGGTCACGCGCGTGGTCGCCAAAATTCCTGGACCCATTGAGTTGATAGAAAAAAATATGTTCCCCATCTAGCTGTGAGTCCTGGGATGTCTTGCCGTCATTTCTGTGGTTAGAAAATGGGAGATAAGCCCTTGCACACCCTCTTAAGTGATTTATTACGTGTGCCACCACGACTGACAGTCATCGGAAAATACGTTAGGTTGAAACAGGTGCCTCCTTTGAAGGTTTTAATTGGGAAATTCTACCTCATAATCACATAGCACTTTGGCCGTGAGATGTTTGGAGCCACCGCAAAAAGGTCAAAGGACGAAAGCTTACAACGTAACGTACCATCTCACTGAGAAATCGTATTTTATTCAGTGAAACATTACAAACTGATCGTTTGTTTCAAATGAAACATTACTTATTCTGTGAAAGGGCTCTCAGCAAAATAAATGTGTTCCCCTGTGTCATCAACAGGCTTATCATAAAACTTAGCAATCGTTGATGATCTTGACCATCCTGCAGATTTCATGATTGTTAATATTTCAAGGGAACGAAATATTATTTCGGGGGAACGAAATAATATTTCGAGGGAACGAAATAATTTCAGTATATTTTGTTTGTCCTTTTTTTTACCCGTCCCTTTAGGGGCTCCGTATTACGGTACATAACTTTTAAATAGATGATTTTTTCCACCTCTGACAGATTTAGTTTTCTCAAGATAAACTTTTAAAACGCTCATAACACACAGTAAATGATCATGAGGGTAAGCAATAAAATTAACTTCTTCACGAGGTTTACCAACTCTACTTGTTTTAGTAAGTGCCTCGATTGTAAAATTAACAGAATTTGTCCTAACTTGGACTGAGTTAATGTTCATAATGATATGGTCGGACAACGTTGCCCCGATGTAAGTAAGGGCAGTAAGAACTACGTTTCAAGGTAATCTTTTTCAAAGAGAGTCCATCATTGGGACTGAGAGTTCTTAAATAGTCCAGCACCACGGTCACATCCCATGTATGTGAGTATCGAGCCTTCGGTGGTCTCAGACTGAATTCCTCTTTAATCAGTCTCTTACCAATGGGTGAGGGTTTCACCCCTCTAAATAGACTCCCATAGCAAACAATGATAAATGCTAAATATTCAAAAATTCTCAAAAAATTGTTAAAAGTCTCTCAGCCTCTTGAAAACCAATCAAATATATTTTCAGACCACTAAACTTCAGATTTCTTTTCAATTTTTGGCAGGTCAGCCGTTTGGAATTTTTGCTAATTACCCCAGAAAAAAACACCCCCGAAAATGTGTTTTTTCCCAAACCGACTTGCCGCCAGTTTTCATGAGGCACTCCTCCAATTCCCAAGCTAAATAGGACCAACTTTAAAGCCCAAATTTATCAAATCTCCTCAAAACTTGAAACCCAGAACCCCCAGGTTGTGATAAGTTCTTATAATTACACACTCTATTAGTTGCATGACCCCCAAAACGTTATAATTAAAAATAAGTTGTGGGTTTACAAATTATGATAAGTAGCTTGGCGCATGAATTTTTGGTCGATTTAGAGTAGTGCACCCTGAGAGCCCACCGTGACGCCCTCAAGCGTCGGGATCACTGCCGACAAGGCACTTCTGGAAATGTTTAAACTGCTGTATAGGCTGTCCGACAAGAATTGTTTTTTCAAGAAATTCAACACTTTTACCAAAGTTGGTCGAATCGGATGAGTTTCCGTCCGAGTGCAGAACTGAATCCATCTGTTGAGTGCAGACACTTCTTTGTGCCGACCGCCATTATGATGCAATGATAATTTCGGAAGCTGGTCCAGATACACCTTGCTGTCGAAGCGCCTCCCTAATAAGGAACATGCCATCAACCTCAGACGATCCCCGTAGTGGATGGAGTCTATTTGAGAAAGGATGCGAAAGCAAATATAATTGAAAAAAGACAAAATAATGGGATTTCTGACAAGTAATTTAAGCATTGTTGGGAACTACGATTGCGTATGCCATAAAGGCGCGCTCAGTATACCGATCACCTCATCATGCTCAATCTTAGTGAGTACTTTGTTTATTATGCTAAATGGCAAAAATGCATAAAAACAATCATACGTTGACCAGTCTAAAGTGAATGCGTCAGTGTGAACAGAGGCTGGGTCAGCTCTCCATGAATCATACGGTAAAAAATGGCGGTTTAGCCTAGATGCGAAAAGATCCACATCAGGCTTAGGGAAGACTGTTATGATCTCCGAAAAAATGGTGTGGTTAAGTTTCCACTCCAGATCATCCCGCCATTGTTCGGATGCCGTGTCTGCCAGAAGATTTTGCACACCAGGGGGTGGAAAGCCAAATATACCGAACCATGCACCATAGCCAAATCTCTTTATAGCTGAAGGAATGTAGCGGTTCGGATCCCGAGCCATCAAAGTGTTTAAGGTAAGCAACCACGGTGATGTTGGTCGATTTAAGGTGGATTAAAACACCGTTTTCTTCTGAGAAGAATGATCGCAATGCTAATGAGTAAGCCTTGAACTGAAGCATTGATATGATGAGTGGCTTCACTTTTGGACCATCGACCGCCTGTTGTGCGACCGTTACAATGTGCACCCCTGCCCAAGTTGGAAGCATCAGCTTCCATTAAGTAATTAGGCTCGTGGCTATGCATGGTGGGAGCAAAAGCTATATTGTCAGTTCATTTATCACCAATTAAAGTCACAAATACCTTCTTTGGTAATGCTAATTTTTGCTTCAAAATCGTCATTATGTTCTGATAATATAGATTCATTAGGTTTTCTATTGTTCTTCTAAACAATGGCCCATACTGTACAGCTAGTTCATGCGAGACCAACAGACCGATTATCCTGGCAACGTCTCGAATTGTTGGAGACTGTTGGCGTAACAGTTTACGGATTGAGTAAATAATGCTCTGTACCTTTGCAGGTGGGACAGAGATGGTCATTTGATCTGATTCTAAATGAAATCCCCCAAAAACTATCTATTTGGTGGGGGTAAGAATTGACTGTTTGTCATTTTATTATAAACCCTGCTCAAAAAGAAGAGAATCGTCCATATAGTCACACGGGTCGAAATCCCTTAACCTCAATGAGGCAACCAGTGGTTTCATTAAGCTTCCAATACACTTTGCCTTGGAGATGAGGGTGAAGGAGTTAGACTTATAGGGTGAATGGTTACTTTGGTTATTATATACCCTACTTCTGCGTCTCACTCCAGTCAAATAATGTGGTTTAATTATTTACAACACCATGGGGACCATGGATAAATTAAGAACGCGGCCGCCCGCGTGCAGACTCGTTCCAGAACGCGGTCGTTCCAAAATTGTCAAGCGGCCGTCCCAAGATGGATTAAGCGCTCCAGTGATTTGTAGGTTCCCTCATTATCGAACTCTATTGTTGGTGCCTTTTGTTGTTCAGATTACGTGGACAAGGCAGCTCGTAAGTAAAGGGGTGAAGGATTAGTGTTTGCGGTCTAGCTCAGACAATGGGTTCGACAGATGTACATGTACGACCAACCCTCGAGTTTTCCCAAAGCTATGCTACTGCCATAAAAAAAGTTGAACTGGTGACAATTCTGCAACGGATAACCAGAGAGTCTACGTCACTCTACTTACCTGTAGAGCAACTACATTAGCATATTTCCCTAGCCGGAAGGCGCAAACGCTAAGACTTTTACACACAATAGCGCCCCCTGTTGACTCCCCCATGATGCCCAGCGGCATAGGCGCCACGTGAGCTTCCTCTTTTCTCTTAGCGCCCACAGTCACCAGACGTGTTTCTGTGAGCTCCGTCAAAAAGAAGCTTTTAACGCTGAGTAAGAGAGTATTTTGTAGTTATTTATTGTTATTTATTTATTATTGTTTATTTATTGTATATAATGAGTAAGAAACGTTTGGCAAGGAGCGAGACTGTCCTTAACGGGGAGAAATTCTTCTCCCCGCGACGATCCGCCTCCTCGGGGGCCCGGACCGGTGACAATATCCTGTCACCGGCTCCGCGGGCCCCCACCCAGCACTCGGGGCCGATGGAGGCCCCGGGCGCTGGCAGTCCCGGTGACCGGGCCTTGGACGCTATCCAGTCCTCGGCCCCGGTCAAGGATCCCGGGACAAGCCAACGAAAGGTCCGCTCTGGCAAGGTTAAATCAAAAACTTCCTCCTCTGCCGGAGCGGGCCCAGGCAATAAGGGCAGTTAAGCGAAACGGGCCATCATACCCGCTTCCTCGACCGCGGGCTCACTGGTCAGTAGTCACGGCCCAGTGAGCACCGTTCCCCCATGTTCCCCCATGCTCCCCCAGCTCTGTGGCTGTGGCCATGGGACCGCGGGACGGCTTGCTACGGCGGGTGGACCAGCCAGCAGCTCTGCTGCCTGGTACCACCCGTGAACAGTGGCCAGCGGTACAACGAGCACTCGTTCCATCCACTTCGGAGTTTGACCCGTGCTCGGGTGTACCTATGCCTCATAATACATCTGATTTTTCTTCGGGACTATCCCATTCGCGCCCGAAGGAAAAGAAGAAATCGAAGGGGAAACGCCGGACTCGATCCCCATCTACATCGAGTTCGACCTCTTCCTCGGGGCGTTCAAAACGGCGCCGCCATCACGGACCCGTTTCAGCGGCCGACTTTATGCAGGCTTTTCAATTAATAAATGCCTCGCTGTCAGCCATGGCCTCGGCCAGCCTTCAAACGCCCCGGCCCCCACCGCCAGACTTTGCTCAGAGTCGGCCGTGGGAGGTACCGGTCAGCCACGAGCTACCGCATAATGGTCAGCCGTGCCCCGCCGTCTCCGCCCGGATTAAGCATTCATCCATCAATGGCTTTTGCCTCGGAGCTGGATGCTCAGTCGGCCACGGGCCCCCTGCCCGTTTCGGCTCAACCCTTAATTCCACAGGGTGATTCGGCCCGAGCCTCGCATTCGTTCCCTCAGTCGGCCTCAGATTCGACCGGGGATGGGGACGAGGTGGCCCAGCTGCAGCGGCTTTCTATTTCTGAAACCGAGCTGCGACTGGTGCAGCGGGACATGATCCGCGTCCTTCAGCTTCCGCAACCAGACGATCCAGCCCCCAGAAAAGATTGAAAGTCATTCAAGCGCCGGACGGCTGCGATTGGATCACAACCCGGACCAGTTTTTCCAGTACTCCCGCTGGACCGGATGTGTACAGACCGGATCAACGCTATAGCGGGCGAGGCATCCTGGAAACCATACCGGAAAGGGGAATTGTCATATTACCGTTTCCAGGTAGCAGACTTCGAGTCCTTTTTCTCTCCGCCGGCCCTGCCAGACTCCGCAAAGGACAAGTTGGCAGCCGACTGTGGCCCTACATCTGCCAAGTCGGCCTTTGCGGATCGGACCCGTAACAAGTTCGAGGATACCTTACGTAAGGCGGATTCGGCCTCCCGTTTCGGGATGAGAACATCGTCCTTCCTCCTTCTTCTGACTGAATATTTGGTGTCGGGTTGTGAGGAAGATTCCTCCATCCCGACCGACTTATTGACAGCGGCTTTCCATTGCCTAGACTTCGGTCTCCGCACGGTACTGGAACAGTTCGCCCGTGTGTCGACTTTGGCCACTGCTACCCGTAGAGCTAACGTTTTGGATGCGCTCCTCCTCCCGTCGGAGGGTGCGCGCAAGCGTTTCGATGCTCTCCCTCTTTTCGGCAGTGACCTCTTTGCCGGAAAATTCCAAGAGTCCATGGAAGCAGAGGCCAAACGTATCGAGGCGACGGACAAGATAAATCTTAAGAAACCGTCCGCTCAGGGTGCCAAGTCGGCCCCTAAGGCCAAACCAAAGTCGACTTTCCGGATCCCCGCCGCCAACCTTTCAAGGCACGCGGCGGTCCCCGTAGTCGGGGCGCGGGTAGGGCTGGTTTTCGCAACATCCAAAGCCAGCCCACCAATGCCCGCCAGTTCCAACAAAACACCCGAGGCGCCCGCGCATCAGCCCCCCGTTTCTCTGGGGGCTGGCGCAAGTGACGCCCCTCTCTTAAGGCGGCCTCCCATCGACGGACCCGTGGGTGGCTGCCTCCGTCTCTTTATGGGGTCCTGGGCACAGATTTCGTCCGATAGATGGGTACTCGATGTCAGAATTAGGCCCATTCTAATGAATATGATGTTTTCTTTACAGGGGCAGATGATTTAATGAATATGTATTTTTTTCCTCTCAAAGGTTGTGAACTCTTCTTCTTATGCTAATTTTGTAACTTTGTTATGAATAGAGGTGCAGGAGCCACCTCCTTCACTTTCTTTTGTATTTGTGTGATCACACAGGGTGTGTGTGAAATTTGAGGAATGCTAAGATTTCAGGGAGTGCCAGTAGTCTCACATAGGTTCTTGAGAGAGGAACATGACATTTTGAGAGTGAGAGAGATAGAATTTTGAGTTGAGTGAAGTGCCCATATCTCACCAGTGTCGCGTAAAAGTTAAAAATCATTGAGGTTGCTGTACTGCAATTTTATGGCCAAAGCAGAAACAGATTGTTCAGGCTGTTTTTTTTAGCAATTGATTGGCAAGGAACCGAGGCGGCAGAGATCGGCAGTTCAAATTCGGAAACGGGAAGAAAATCATGGCCATGATGCGGGTATCGATCCCCTTCCTAGAAGCACGAGATGCTATAGTGTGAACACGTTTTGAGACGAAGGTGGAAGACGAGAACATTCGATGTACACATTTAAACCTCGGTGAAAAAGCGACAAAGCAAGAAGTAGTCGTCGCCACAAATTGCACCGGAGAACAGGTTTAACCTTTGGACAATTTTATCGTGGGCCAATTTATTCATTATGTTGTGGAATTTCTTTTGAGTTGGAAGATGGAATTTCTTTTGAGTTGGAAGATGGAATTTCTTTTGAGTTGGAAGATGGAATTTCTTTTGAGGTGGAAGATGGAATGGAAGCGAGATGCCAGACCACCGAGTAACTTTTAATTCAAATACAATAGACCAATCCATTAAGCCCCGCCTCCTTACGAGTTGACCAATCACAGCCACGAAACCTGATCACCATTAGAGCAAAGATCACCAAACGGCTCAAATGGTGATCATTATTCATTATCAGATTTCGCGGCTGTGATTGGTCAATGAGAAATGGGCGGGGCTTAATGGATCGGTGTATTGTGATAAACTTTGTATTTATCTAACCTAAAGCTTTGTAATGTGGTCTATTGAGTAAATTGTGTGTAAATATGTAAAACGCAAGAAGATAAGCGTTTTTAAGAAGTCAGGACAGCGTTGTGGAACTAGTACTTTTGTTTATATATTGAGTGTTATCCAGGGAGACTTACCCTTTGGGTTTAATTATATTTTGTTTGTGACGTCACAAGAGTAAGGTTAAATAATCGAACTTAGTTAAATCTCTGCGCATACATCATTGTCGACTTTAGACTAATTGGTACATTTGAAGGGATTGAAATGAAGCCGGTATTAGTAGTTTTTAATTCAATTTATAATTTCATTAGAACTTGTGATAAATAATTGATTGTACAGAAGCCAGAAATGGGGCAGTATCCCCAACAGTTGTAAATAAATGTAAAGAAATTGTAAATAAATGTAAAGAAATTGTAAATACAATACTTTTGTCGAAGAGACTATCATTCAGTGCTAGTTATTGTCTTTCGCTGCACAGTCGTCCCAGCTTGACTGTGACACTCGATATCATCAGTCGCGGTTACGCACTAGAATTTACGAGTACCCCCCGTCGGACATGATCATCCGCCGGACGCAGATCCCCTCTGCACCGACGAAGCGCCAAGCACTCGAAGAGGAAATAATATCTCTTCTCTCAAAACGTGCGATTCGCGTGACACCACTCGGACCCACGCGTGTCGGTTTCACGTCAACCTTTTTCCTCGTTCCCAAAAAAGAACCCGGTGCTTGGCGCCCGATCCTCAATCTCAAGCCCCTCAACAAGTTCATAAAACCGCGTCGTTTACGTATGGAAACTTTGAAAACCGTCCTCGAGTCTGTCGGCCCTCACACGTGGGCGGCGACTCTCGACCTCAAAGACGCATACCTACACGTTCCGATCCACCCGGATCATCAACGGTTTCTCCGGTTCGTGTACAAGAACATCATGTACGAGTTCACAACGCTCCCCTTCGGCCTCTCCACCTCCCCATGCGTCTTCACTCGTGTGGCAAGGGTGATCGGGGCAACATTACGAAGGCGCGGCCTCGTAGTGTTTATGTACCTCGACGACTGGATTGTCCTCGGCCGGTCACGAGAAGCTGCGGCCAAAGCCATCCGTCTGACGTGTGGCCTTGCCTCGGACTTGGGTTTCATCATCAACCCAGCCAAGTCCCAGCCAAGTCCCACCCATCCCCACGCAACAGCCGACTTTTCTGGACGCAAAACTCGACCTATGCGCCCGCGTGGCTCGCCCGACCGACGATCGCGTGGCGAACCTCCGGCAGTGTGTCACGTTTTTTCTGTCCGTCCTAAGGGCCCCAGCCCGCGCTTGGCTCCGCTTGCTGGGTCTTATGGCAAGCCTAGTGGATCTAGTGGAGTTTTGCAGGTTGCGCATGCGCCCTATTCAGCTCCACCTGCTATCCCTTTTCTGGCCAAGCCGGGACCATATCGACCATATTGTCCCGACAACAACATGGCTCATCCCCCATCTGCACTGGTGGGTGGACCCAGTCAATCTCACGAAGGGCCGTGCATTCTGTCAGCCACAACCAGCGGTCACGATCACGACCGACGCATCGCTGACCGGCTGGGGAGCCACCCTATTGCCCCGCCAAATAGCGGGACTTTGGGATGCCACCCAGAGCTCATTTCATATAAATATTCTCGAGTTCCTAGCGGTGTCGGAGGCCCTCAATCACTTCCTTCCCTCGGCCTCCGGTCGGGCGATTCGCATTCGCTGCGACAACAGGACAGTGGTGGCCTACATCAATCGCCAGGGGGGCACCCGGTCAGCGCGCCTATGCGCACTGACTTGGGAACTACTTCACTGGTGCATCCTGCACAGAATTACCTTGTCGGCAGTACATCTCCCTGGCGAGGAGAACGGCTTTGCCGACGCCCTTTCCAGGGGTCGTGTCATCCCGACGGAATGGTCCCTACTTCCGTCGGTTGCGCAGTCGATTTTCTCCCTGATCGACCGACCGCACATCGACCTCTTTGCCACGGCTCTCAACAACCGTTTGCCGACCTACTGCACGAGGGCGTACGATCCGAACGCTTGGCAGACAGATGCTCTGGCGATTCCTTGGGACGGGCTGTTCGCTTACGCATTTCCGCCCCTGTCCCTCATCGCTCGGGTCCTGACGAAGATCGAGCAGGAGAATTGCATGATTCTCCTCGTGGCACCATTCTGGCCTCGCCAGCCGTGGTTCGCCAGACTGATCGGACTTCTGGTGCACCGCCCCGTGATTCTCCCGCGGCGACCAGACATTCTGTTGCAGCCTCAATCCGGTCTTCTTCATCCAGCACCCGGGGACCTACACCTGACGTGTTGGATGCTGTCAAACAGTCTTTCCGCTAGGCGGGCCTTTCTGAGCGAGCTGCACTTGTCGCCGCCCACAGCCGTAGAGCGTCAACTCGGGCAGTGTACAACAGCCGATTACGACATTTTTATCGATGGTGCAAGTGGCGCGCTGGCCGTCCAGCTTATTCTTCTGTGGAGATAATAGGCGACTTCCTTTTGTATCTTTATGAAAGTGGCCTGTCAACAGCAACCGTTAAAAATTACCGTTCAGCCATTGGAGCCATTCACCATGGTTTCTCTTATGGTTCTTCAGTCTCCAATAATCAGGCTCTGGGTCATCTCGTCAAGGGCATATTTGTAGAATGCCCCCCGTCTCTTAGACCTGTCCCTTCGTGGGACCTTTTCCAGGTGTTAACGGCCCTTTCGAAGGCTCCGTTTGAACCGCTGGCTGGTGCGTCGCTCCTACAACTGACGCTTAAATTAGCCTTTCTATAGACTGTGCAAGTCTCGCGCGTATCCGAACGAGAAAACACGTCAAACGAAGAAAATTTTTATTTCTGAAATTAAATCTTTGTTTTAAATTATATCTCATGACTAAATCTGAACAACAAAAATTAATCATTACAATTTTATGAAAAGGTTTAGCTTTTGAAAAAAAAAATCACAATAGTGTATATATTATTATTGAAAACAAATTAAAACTCTGGGACAAGGATGCCTATTTTGATGTTAACTTTTTAGAAACCCCTTACGCGGATTCGTGAAGGTCAAACGGGTCTTAAATGGACCCGTATCGCAGTTTAAAGAGGATGCTGACGCCTCAACAACCATAGACTGCAATGAAAAGGGTTTGCTTTGCAATTACAGCATCTGGCGATTATAATTGCGCATCCAAAACAAGCGTTTACGTAAGTTCTATGATCGGAGGCGAGCACAAAATTCTTAATTTTTTGCAATAACCGGAAGCTGAGGTCAAGTTTAATTCTTGGGTTTTCTTCGTTATATTGTTGAATTGGTTTTACTTTCATATTTTGTTATCACTTAGTATTACATTCCAACAACATGTATACTTTTCTAGGTCATAACCTACGTTAAACTAAAATAATTGACGAAACAAAATCTCGCCCACGTAAAACTCCATATGGTTGGGACCACTATGGTCCCGGAAGTTCGAATGCGCGCGAGACTTGCACAGCCTATTGGCGGTCGCCACCTCCAGACGCCGTAGCGAACTCCATTCTCTATCTCTGGAGTCGGGCTATATTCGTTGGGAACCTGCTGAGGTCCGATTGGTCCCCAGACAGGGTTTTCTCTCAAAAAATCAGTCCGAGTCCTTCTCTCCCCCGGACATTTTTGTGCCAGACATTAAATCATTTTCTGCCATTGCGGCTGACAAGCTGTGGTATGTCAGCCGGACGAAGTCACTCCGTGGCGACTGCAAGCAATTGTTTATCTCTACAGTCCCGCCACATGGTCCAGCGTCCCGTGATTCTGTCTCCCGATGGATTGTAACAGCCATCCGTTCGGCCCTTCCCGAATGGCCGGGAGACAATGCGGCCTCGATCCGCGCCCACGAAGTCAGGGCGGCCACGTCTTCGTGGGCCTTTTTCCGGGCGTACCCATGACAGACATCATCCAGGCGGCTGCTTGGAAGTCTGCTAATACCTTCACGGAGTGCTACTTGAAGGATGTTATGCAGTCCGATGGTGCCGCTGGCTGAGCTGTTTGAATGCAGCTGCAGCGTCATCCCGGCATTAGTCATTGCGATGGTAACCCACCAGAGGTCCAGGTGAGTTTTGCTTTTCATTCCCTTCTTATCAGATTATATTGGTCTATATTTTATGTATTATATATTGTACGTATATATATACTTTGTCACGTGTAATCGTTATTTATCTGTACCTACACGTGTTGTATTGACCTTTTTTGTTTATCTGATTGACACCCTGTGACTCAATTCCTCAGGTACAGCCTGGCATCATCCCCATGACAATGATATCCGCCTTACCTGGGTTGATGGACGGTTCCTTCCAGTCCATTGGATTCTCGAGTCCTTCAACGGTCCTCCCGGAATCTCATTCTCTAAAGGTAACAATTATTTGTCTCACAAATATTCTAATGTCACCTTTTTCACCTCGAAACTGCACCTTCCCTCGACGGTCGTACGCACGGTTGTCGAGCTGGCAGTTTTCAGTTTATAATTGTTTGTTTCTATGAGGACCGTGCCAGCCACGGTCCGTTTGTTATATTATCCATTATACTGGAGTGGGGCGTGGTGAGTCTTGCTCCTCTCGGAGCATTACTCACACAGGCCTACCCCCTAGGTAGGCACGCCCCATTCATTCATTCATTCATGCAGTAGCATCTCGCAAACCCACCGCCTTTTCTTCGGTGCTAGTCTATGCTAATGTAGTTGCTCTACAGGTAAGTAGAGTGACGTAGACTCCCTCCCCACAGTAGTGTGGGCAGGGTCTACGAACGATACTTACCTGTAGAGCATCCCCCCTCCTTCCCCACTTTACTCGATCTCGTGTTGTGTAAATGTTGCGCTCACGAGAAAAGAGGAAGCTCACGTGGCGCCTATGCCGCGGGGCATCATGGGGGAGTCAACAGGGGGCGCTATTGTGTGTAAAAGTCTTAGCGTTTGCGCCTTCCGGCTAGGGAAATATGCTAATGTAGTTGCTCTACAGGTAAGTATCGTTCGTAGACCCTGCCCACACTACTGTGGGAGGGATTTTGGCCTTTTTTAACTGCCCTTTTTACCACAAAATTAGTGGGGTTTGAATCACAGGTAGAATAGGAAAATGGGATCAAACGCCACTATAACGTTGTTTGTACATAACCAACAGTATGGTGATTGTTATTAGTTGTTACAAAAGCGCGACAGTTATCATTTGTAATGTAAAACACCACAATATGGCAACAGTTATTATTTGTCATGTAAGTCACTGAAACCTTGTTTATGGCATATAGTACTTAACTCCACATATTTCAAAAGGTTTACATTTCTTAAAACAAAAGAGATCTTGAAATGATAAATTTTCTTTTTTCCGAGTTATCCCATAAAACAATGAGTCGCCTTATTGCAGCATTTTTTTATCACATGCAATAATTACAGGGCGGCATTTGCATTCCCACCGCTGTCTATCTGACGTATCAAAATCCCAATAATCCCAAATAATATTAATAATAGTGGCCTCTTATAGAGTGCTCAGGTCCGTCAGCAAAGGGCCAATAAAGAAAGATAAATCGGTAGCGGATATGAATAATTTCAATACATGTACACGAGAAGTTTAATTGCATCTTTTATTTTGATATTTATCTTCTTTGTCACGGGAGTTATAATTTGATGTACATTATGACAATGTCAGCTAATTTTATTGATCAAAGCCTACCTGTATTTTTTTTTATCGAAAGTCTCACAAACACTTTATTAATATTCTTCATTAACTTTACAAAAAACCTCCATCAAATTTACAACTGTGTACACAATCAACTGTATAATTATGGATTATAAAATTAATAAAAACATCAAATGTACAATTGAATGTACAGACTACAAGTAGCGTATGGTTCTTAATTTACAGCATGTACGTTGTTATTAAAACAAACAGATTACTATCTTTAATACATTACTTCTTTACAAAATTAACACTATCGGATGGTTTGTGGTAGCACCACATGTGTAAGTATTTATACATTAAATTTTTACAAAAACTGTCTTTTAAATTACAAATCGAACCATCGACGACCCATCGACGATATAAACATGTACATTAGAGTGCACACCGACGGTTACATTGCTGAAAGTTATATTAATTGCGACAATGAATTATTACCAGGATGACACTTCTTTGTATGGTTATTCTATTTGTCTTTGACGAAAAAACATATGGTAGTTGACATTGGGAACACCTACCTAGTCCCCCCTGATTGAATTTCGGCATGTGTTCATCGACAGGACATCTTGGTTGCTGTAGCGCTTCTATAAATGTGAAGTAATGTCCTTCATTAAGCGAGGACACTTTGGTGCTTTTGGAGTCTTGCTGGGTAACACAATGGGCTTTTGGAACACTGATGGTACTTTTGTATTCCTTTTTGTGTACAGTGGTATTTTGGGGACCGAAACCTCATGGTATTTCGGAACATCGACGGATGTCTCTGATGGGATTTACCTGACAATGACTACAAGATTCGTTAAAACACTTCGGAAAAAAAAGCATGCCAAACCGTCTGTCCAGATGATCACGGGTAAAGAGCAGTTCTGATTGAACCAGTGGATTGTCTTTAAGCTGGGTGAGTGAACCGTTGACTATGGCCTTGACTTCTTCGTAGTCATTTATTGGAGCCTGTGGAGTTCCATAAACAACTCTGTCCACCGTTACTGTCTTGCCATCAAACTTAACGTCTTTCCAATATTCCCATAGACGCTCCATGGCACTGTCAAATACCTGTTTAGAATTAGACATATTATCAATGGAAAAAATTAACGCTGATAAATATACAGTTTAATGTGTGATGATATCAACGGCAGATGAAGCTGGCGAATTTGAACAGCGCAATCTGAATGTTGTGTACAAATTCACAGAATGCACTCAACGAGCGTCGATTTTCGTTGGGCGCATTATTTGGATTTTTCAGAATGCGCTCTGCAAGTTGTGCATCTTCAAATGCCCTTTTTCTGAATTGGACGATATTGTGCAAATCCGTAGAATGCGCACAACGAGTATCGGCGCACGTGATTTTGGCCACGTGTGGTCCCTTTTTTCTCGGCAAACAGGCTACAAATTGTTAGAATTTTGTAAAAATATTGGGGTTTTTAAAACTATTTTTGATCCAGCTTAATCATGAATTACTAATGTTTATTTCTCGATTTATATTTAGGAGCTACTAATACTATTAAAATGCGGTATCAGTTTTACCCATCAATAAAGTTACCCATCATTTTTACAGTGTAGGCAATCGGTGAGTTGATGAAAGTAACTTTTGTATCACTGTTAAAAATGTCCGTAAATTTACGGACTCCGTAAAGTGAAATATTCCGTGATTTCGCCGTTATTTTACGGACTTTCCGTAAATGCAAATATTATTTTATTTGTGAAAAACGTGGTATTGAGAAGAAAAAAAGTTTACACGCAAAATGGCGTACCTAAAGACTGATTTCATTTTATACTGACCTGCGTCTGATTTGTCTGCTAATCTGATTAGCTTGTTTCGCTTTTTAATTCCAGCAATAACCTCAGTCACGAGGGATTTGGCCGACTTACAATCCTCGTCCTTCAGATTATTTTCTGCTCTATCGAGCTTCTCTACGATAGGCCTACCCGAGTTAAAATCGTATTGGGACTTATTCCCTTTAAAACGAAAACTTAGCTCTGTGGTGCGTTTCAGCTGCTGCACCTGGTCCGATGTCGTCTGTTGTCTCCACTCACTTTCTTTCCGAAAAGTGTCCAGCGACGAGTCGAGATAGCCCCTGAATTCCCCAAGGGCAGCTTTAATAGTATCTCCGACAAGTTTCAGAGACATGGTACTCTCTTTTGAGGAAGTCGATTGTTCATCGCAGGACATTTTTGCTAAGGCTAAAAACTAACAAGTGCACTAAATTTAACGTCCGTTCTGCTTGCTGCGAAATCGGTCAGTGACTTGAACACGCCTGTTCAATCACACCTTAATCCACACTTCACTGGTTCTATTCACATGCAAATCCTCGCTCTGGCTAAGCCAACGAAAATATATATAGTGATACCCAACATGGTCCAATACACTTTTATGATTTTGGTTTCTCGACGCATGCATTATTGGCTTGTAGGCCTACTCGTCGTATCCCCTAGTTAAACTGTTCCTTGCATATTGTTCTCTTTCCTACTCACCACCAAGAGCAATATCCTGAGAAAACGCCTGGCCGACAAGACACGCCATCAATGATATCACTCCCAAGCCCGCCATTATAGTATGTCTACTAATATGGCCACGGTTTTGAAGTAAACTGGATTAAATGCAACTGCTTTTCAACTTTGTCGATTAAGTAGCGCCTTCAAAAACTGCCTAAACGCCTTCTCTCTACAGTCGAATTCTTGTCAATGTTTCGTACACCACTTTATTTATAAGAGGACGTGTTTATTTACAGTGTAAAATATCAGAAGAGTGAATCCGCGGCTCAGGACAACAAACTTTGACAAGTGCAGTTTTATGAGACCTGCACATAGACATAAGGGATACTGATGCTGACTTTACGGCTCCGCGGGATCGTTCATGTTTGATCAGGAAGCCTAGGGTTAGGGGGATATTCAGCCTCTTCTGTGACGTCATGGGAAATATTGACTATTAGTACAATGTGATTGTCCAGTTTCTATAACCAGGGTTTTTGTGTGTACATAGTGTAACGGATTCTCCCGGCGGGGTCGCCGGGTACCACGGGACTTCGGCCTCTACGACGAGCGGTAACCGCAGAGACCTGAGGGGCGGACTCGTTTTGGGGGAAGTCTACCTCCAGGCGCCTAAGTCGATCACCACGCACACACCACACACCATACAGGGGCTGACACTTAAATGATTATGCACCTTACACCGATCATATACCTTGTCTGGACTGGTTTATTTATTAACTGTTTCCTGAATAGGTGTTCCTAGGCGTTGATTGGGGGTTCCTAATTAGGTGTTTGTACTACAGGTCGATTGGCTATCCGTGACTGGTTTATTAGATAATTAGATAAATAGCTGTTCCATGAATAGGTGTTCCTAGGCGTTGATTGGAGGTTCCTAATTAGGTGTTTATAGGCGTTGATTAGAGGTTCCTAATTAGGTGTTCATAGGCGTTGATTAGAGGTTCCTTATTAGGTGGTTATATAATACAGGTCTATTGGCTATCTGTTGATCCGTTTGTAATTGTAACTAACAATATATCAGCGGGGATTTATCTCAATCAAGAATCACTGAATTAATCTAGTAATTAATCAAACGGACATCGGGACTGATTACACATGAGGTGCAGCTACTCACACTCGCAGCATCCGGCCTGCAGCGTCCCCGAAGCCCAACCAGCAACAGCCAACGCTCAGAGCGTGCCCGCAACACAACCAGCACGAGCACAGCGCTCGAGAGAAGTTCGGGAAAGAGAGAGCACGCAGCACACGTGCGACGCGCTTTTATACCCCACGCAGGGTACCAGCCAGCATGCTGATGCACGGACCGCAGCCCGCGCACCAGCGCCCAGCTACTCTGCAGCACGCAATCAATATTTCGTTACAATAGGAATGTAGGTGAGGGCACGAGTAACACCTCTAGTGAACCCTTCCACCTGGGTGCGGGCACGAGTGTGAGGGAGAACATCCACACACAATAGAATGTTTGTGATTTTTTTACCTTCACATTTTCCCACGTCACCTACGGCTAGATATTCCTTCATTGCCATTGGTTGAATAACATTAGGTTTGCACTACGTTCGGAAAGTTCGCAACAGCCTTTATTTTACCTGGGAAGGCTTTTTACGCTCTTATGCGTAGAGATTGTGCCTTTGTTGATGTGCTCAGTTGGCTCATAGGTTTTACGAGCGCCCATTATGGGGAAAACAAAACTCAGCACCCTCACAGGGGTGATCGAGCGCCCTTGTGATTGACCAACTGCAGCCTTTGGTGACGTCATCGCTTTGAAAGAGTCTTTGCGTTTGGCTTCATGAAACATAAGTGATGGTTGGTCAAAAGTAGTACAGGATCACGGGCGCACGAGTATTATAAAATTAACCAATCAAAATCGATGTTTGAAACACTAAATCGGTAGAGAAGGCCCCAATGCTGTTACATAAGACGCCACAGGGACGCGTTATTATCTGGGCAACGCTGCCAAAGTTGGACGAAATTGTGGTAAATAAGGAAATGCTATTTTAGATGAACATTTCAGTTCTAAATTTGTTTTAAACTCAACTTTGTTACACTCAAGTAGCTAAAGTAAACACGTAAGATTAATACGAGTTTTTGATTGATTAGTTTTACAACATTCCTAAATGACTTACCGTGAAGTGCCACATAAACGCATCTATCAAGAATGGCGACTCTTTACGGAAGTGGGTTGTGGGTGCACGTGCCCCGCCGGTAAAAATTGACAAAAATGGATTAACAAAACAAATAAAAGTAAACAAAGAAAGAGGAGAGAGAGAGAGAGAAAGAGAAGCGGGGTGGGGGAAGGGTAAAGCAACGTTCTACAATAAAAACAAATACTTTTGTATAACTCATGCACGTTTGTTAATGGCTACAGGCTCATGATTGTCTTTAGTGTAATGTTTTCACCCCTGAAACCGGAAAACTGGTGACTGACAGCTCATTCCGATAGATTTTGATGCATTATTTTGAATGTAAATGTTTCTAATGCCCACCGGGTGCGCACTTACAGTTATTTTCACCAGGGAAAAAGAAATAACAAAAGGCAATTTAAAAAAAATAATAATAATAATAATAAAAAGCAATATTACACGATGTATTTTAAGCAACAATAACAATTTTGCCTTCTTTATAATGCATCTTCGAACTAAATTCAATTTTTTAATGGATTTTGGATTGATAAATACTTCGGGAATTTTTGTTTTCTTATGTGGCAAATTCCCGCAGTTTTCAAAGAACTTTCCGCGTATTGACTGCTGGTGGCGCTGTGAAAAAGCTTTATGTGTAACGTATGGCTGTGGAACGACTGGCGATTGCACTTGGACCTGGAGACTGATCGAGCCGCGTGACAGGACGTTGTGACTACTGCATGCCTTTATCGCCGAAAATAGTTTTATATGTGTTACTTGAAGAAAAATACAAACAACTTACGTTGTTGGTGGGTGCAGCAGAAATTCAAATAACAAATCCTGATTAAAAATTCTTTGAATTTCAGAAGAAAATTCTCATATTCAGAAGCGATTGTAAAAACAACGAGGTCGGACTTTAAGTTATCGAAGTGGAGTTTAAATTGTTAAACTCACTTTACTGTCAGGATATCAAATCCAAACTAAAGTCGTCAGAAGCACACGTCCATACGAAGGACGCTGTACCGACTATAAAGGCACCATACAATTACTGCGACGAACAGCCAGCCACCAAAAAGGACCAAACGCTCAAGCGAGGTGTACATGAAAAGTGAGAGGAGACGGGTTAAGACTATGAGACTAACGTTTAGTAACAAATGCCCCCACACGATTATAAACCAAAAACAGGGCGTGATAAAAAAAACCTGCTCTTAATCAAGCAAAGACCTTTAATATTATGTTGCCGGTTAAAATTGTGGTTCGATCAGTCAGATACGGTTTATTTAAAGAGTAAATTGTCAAATATTATTCTTATTGATGTCGAAAATAGACGGCTTGTTTGTTCTGTTGTACGCGATGCTCGTTCTGTTTGTGGTAATTGCGCATTCTATTGTTGGCACAATCTGCATATTGCGCTCTGCCTATGGGCAGCTCGATCTCCAGGTTGATTAAAATCTTGCGCAATCTACTGGTTGTGCACATCCAGAGAATGCTCTTAACAAGCACCTATACTACAATGACACACAACTTGCGGTATACTTTGGACTTCAGTTCCTATTTCAGCCCAAAATGTATTTTATGGTACATTTGCAAATACATGTACGTGGGCCCTACTGCAACAAAACATTACGAATGAAAGCACGTCACTCTAAAATTTAATTTGTCAAATTGACTAAAATAAATTAGTCCTGCGCAATGTCTCATACGACTTACTAAAACAAGTCAAATGAAGGCTATTACTAGTAAAATTTGTCAGATCCGACTTGAAAATATTTGTCGTGTGACAAGAGGAGAAACCTGTCTCATACGACTAATCTATAGTGACTTTCGCGCTTAGTAACCCAATGTCTGACTAATTACACATTAGTCATTAAAATAATTAGCTGCAACATATTAAAACTAGTCATATCAAAACCTGACAACACATTAGTAACAGAAGTGGCAAATCCCAGGGAACTTGACGGGGTGGGGGGGGGGGGGGGGTTGCTGGCTTCAGGTGAATGAGGTTGAAGGAGGGATCACAAGAAAGCTAAATGTGAAGAATTTCGAAACCACAAATGCTGCTCCTGGGATTTGCCAGTGGGTCTGATGATCATGTACTCAAGCCTGTAAGAAAGACAGTAGGGCAAATTAATGATTCAACATTTCATAAAAGTAGTTTAATAAATAAAGTTCACTGTTCTTTCAACTGCATCAATACAAATCACATTATTCTAAAAGTAAATTGAATCAATAACATTATGGTCAATTCAACTGCATCAGTACAAATCACTATTAAAAAATAAATAAACAAATAAAACCACAAATTCAATTACCAGCGATGGAAACAATGTCTACAATGTTAAGTCAACAAATTGTACAGCACCGAAAGGGTGTTTCTCCACAAAGTGCGATAAGATTGAGATTTTACTTCATTACAATATAGACCAACCTATTACAAGCCCCCCCCCCCCCCCCCCCCCCCCCCACTACTGTACAATACAAGCAGCTCTCCAAAGCTGCACTATTCGAATGTGGATGCAACAAATACCCTCATACAAACTTTAAGTTTTATGTGTGGAATCTTCTTTAAAAGCGTTCAAGGTGTATTACAACAGACTGATGCATACCTGGGCCCAATTTCATAGAGCTGCTTAAGCAGAAAAAGTAGCTAAGCACAACAAGATTATGCAGAAAATTATTAAGCAACATTTTCTGCTTAAGCAGCTTTATGAAATTGGGGCCTGGAAAATGTTGAAACAGTGCAACTTCTATTTGAATAATTTTTTTTTTTTTTTTAAACATTATATCAATTTTAACTCCACAATGCTACAAATGTTTCTCAGGGTTCTGCCCACGGTGGTCGGTGCCGGAAAACCCGACCGGCACTCATGATTCCCCGACCACCACTGGCAGAATATTTTCGTTTTCCGACCACCACACATTTTCCCTTTTTTCCCCCCAATTTTCTTCAAAATATTTTGAACAACATGTAAAACAAATTATTTACCATTAATATGTTTTATCCAAAGTTTCGAGTAGCCTACTTCTTTGGTTTGAGTCTATTTTAATGATCCAGGATCAAGCATCACTCCCGCCTGTACGATGTACATTATATCCAACGCACGAAACCCGCATTGATTTCGCAATGGTTTCCAGTCACGCTGATTATAGTTTTACGCTTGGAAAAACATGATACCAGTGTCATCACGGTGCGTACCCTATTCTATAGCGTTTAATACAACGGAAATGAACTGCAGAGTAAGCACCATGCTATAGATGCTGTAAATTGTTTTCCCATGGCGGTAAAGGCGCACTGAGGGCCTACATTCAATGCACAGCTGCAGGGCGCACGTGTGTAACAACTTAGTTATCCTCCCCGTATTCCCGTTGCTTTCCGAGTTAGAAATCGTTCCAAAAGATGAATAGGCTTACATCTTCAGAGTATACATTACTGAATCCTCTTATGCGTTGCCAAGAGAACAGTATCTTTTTGAAATGCATGTACCCGCAAGCCTGAGGCCTAACATAGGTCTATGTAATGTATGTTCTTATATTTGATTGAACTTGAGCTACATACAGCTGTACAAACCAAATTAGTTGCACCCAAACACAGCACAACAGCGCCCTCTTGGTGAAGCCCTGACCGGCCCCTGGAAATTTAATTAAGGAAAATGCGACAATGCGACAATGCGACGGCACGACGCGACTATGCGACGGCACGACGCGACTATGCGACGGCCCTATACAAACAGTATAAACAATGCGACGGCGGCGACCAGACGGCACGACGCGACTATGCGACGGCACGACGCGGCTATGCGACTGCACGACGCGACAATGCGCCGTCGACGGCGCATGTTTGGGAGATCCAAGCCAGAATGCCACGCATGCGCCGTGTAATTTGGCAGAGATGGAATTCCATATCAATCCGTTGCGTCCAACGTCGAATCTCTTGGATGCATTTATCAAGTCTTTCAATAGAGGCATTGGCATGTTCTTGAGAAGATTTAAACGTGATGTATACAGCAATCCTTCACCGATCTTGAACTCTTGGTGGCAGCAGATACCGCCATTATTGCGGCGGTACCTGGGTGGTACTGCGCTGCCTAGCGACGGGTTTAAGCGATTTGCAAAGTGAAAGTCCAATAACCCGCGACTGATCAAATGATCGCCGTGTAGCCCAAACCTTATACCAGTCGCTAGGCAGCGCAGTACCACCCAGATACACCGCAGTAATGGAGGCATATCTGCTGCCACCAAGAGTTCAAGATCGGTGAAGGATTGCTGTATAGCTGAGTGTCGTCTGCGTACACATGGTAATTCAGGTAAAATTTCAGAATGATGTCACGAATCGGTAAAGTGTACAGCGTAAACCACTGTGGCCCAGTACTGACTCCTAAGGCACAGAGTAATTCAGGACAACATGGTCTGATACCACAGTTTGTCACCAACGTCGTGCAACTACCGTGTAGCACGGCAGAGCTTGAGTTCGAGCTTGAGTTCGACACGGCAAAAATGCGACGTTTAGCGCAGGCACCTTTGCAATGGTTCACAATTAGGCGTGATTCGCAAACGGGATTTCGAGAAAGAAAAACAATATATCTTTTCAAACACCCTTACACCGCATTGTTGATAGCGTTAAATCGACTGGCAACAAGTATCCTTGTCCAAAGTTTTTAATTAAATATTGTTTCAATATTAGGTTTAACACAATTATTGTATTACACAAAAACTTAAATTTTGTTTATAAAATAGTCGTATAAGTATTTTCATTGTAAATAATTGTGTAAAACGTACATCATAAACATAACTTTAAAACTTTTAATTTTGTTTAAAAAGAAAAGGTATTCGTTCGACTTGTTTTCACGTTTTCGAAACGTGCAAGAATTGCACAGTCAATTGCTGCCGGGTGGGGTGGGGGGGGGGGGGGGGGGGATTTCGCCACTCACTGATTCTTCCGGGCATAATTTATATAATGTAGTGAGGAAACCGTTCGACAAGTGCTCGTGTAATTGACTCTCTACTTCAAACCGTACACAGTCGATCATATTCGAACCTATACTTGACATAACACATCGACATGACCGAAAATACAGCAGATGTTAAGCAGGCTGATCCCTGGCGTTGGATGATTCTATTCTCGAGATTCTTCGTATCGTTTCTTCTTTTGAGCAACTTCAAGTCCATGGGGGTATTTCTCCCATATATTGAGGAGGGATTTGACACCGATACTGCGGCTGCGGGATTTGTAATCGGGTCGTCCTTGGGTTTTGGTTTTCTTTGCATTGGTAAGTCTCTCTTCTTATGTAAAAGTTACGGTTTAACTAAGATGAGAAAATAGAATTAGCTGTTGCAAACTGCTTACCAACCAAAAGGACCTGTGGTATAAATGCAAAAAATAAGTTAGTGGCCTGACGTTTCGACCCTAGCAAGACTCTGCTAGGGTCGAAACGTCAGGCCACTAAACTTATTTTTGGCGTTTAACTAAGATGTTAAAATGAACGCAGTATGGTGACAAACAAGATCCTGCTAAATTAATATTGTGTACGAATGGAAATATATATTGTGGTTTAATGTCAGCATATGTTTTAACACTGAGAGACTAATGGCTGTCAGAATTGCAGGAAATCTCCCAATGTGCAGCATACTGCAGTCTGTTGGTACTCACTTCGCGTGTATAAACATATTCTATCAAATTGCCGTTTATATCGTGGATTTCAAACTTTTCTCGTTATTTGAAGAGGTTTGAGAGATATAGATTGTGGAAGTTGGTTTCGTTACAAAAAATAATTGTTGATTGTGTTTTGTTAAATATTATGTTTGATTTTACTATGAAAAGGGACATTCAGAGTTCAAACTATTCATAACTGTGAATGATTTCTTATTTTCATGGAAACTACTCGTCTAATGGCGCTTTCGGAATACATAAAATAGATCGTATACATGTACGACATTGGCACTGGTAGAGTTAATAACTAATTACGTGAGTTAATCTCCCGGTTGTAAACTTAATGGACCGTTTTTCATAGTCGCTTGCTAATTAGTTGTCAATTAGTTTTGTTTGAATCATAATGTGAAGTATCATTCATTTTGATGGGATGCCGTGCATCAATGTTCATTGTTCGTTCGACTGCATTGTGCAGAGGTTGAGTGTTAAAACCAGTGTCATTGCGTACTTGTCAGTATAAGTCGTGGCATATTTTAATTATTTCACTGTTCTCTCCAAAGGCAATGTCATGATACATACATAAGAAGGGGATCCGGTCCCTGACTTGTGTAGGTTTGTTCAAGGGTTGAACAATATATTTTCACTCATTATATACTTTGTGCACAAAATTTTACAGACATACAGACCTACCCATCAGCTGGCTAACCAACCACTCTGATAAAGTGGAGCCATCTGATCTTTGTATGTATAGCAGGCTTACAGACGTTTTTCTGACACTCTGTGCTTCTATTGGTTCTGAGGTTTCCAGCACCCCTTCCTCCCACGCCAATCAAACTGGTTGCTTACTGGGGTTACTCCCTCCCTTAAAAAATCGCATCACGCACTTTCCAGAATTATTCCGTAAAGCCAAAGAAGCTAAGCTTTCTTGGAGCGTGGTTAAGTTTTTGCACAACACTCGAGTATTGTGTTCAACTCATGTAGTCATCGCGAATTCAAAGCACACATTCGTTCTGATTTTAAAGGCACTATACACGTTTGGTAATTACTCAAAATATATATTAGCATAAAAACTTACTTGGTAACGAGCAACGGAGAGCTGTTGATAGTATAAAACATTGTGAGAAACGACTCCCTCTGAAGTAACGTAGTTTTTGAGAAAGAGGTAATTTTTCACTAAAATAATAAAATACTTCTGGCCAGAAGCATTTTATTCCTATCTGAAAGCACACTAATTTGTACAACAAGGGTATTTTTTCTTTCATCATTTTCTTGCAACTTCAATGACCAATTGAGCCCCAATTTTCACAGGCTTGTTATTTTATGCATATGTTGGAATACACCAAGTGAGAATACTGGTCTTTGACAATTACAAAACGTGTTCAGTGCCTTTAATACTAATTAGGATTATTTACCATTAATTACAGGTCCCTTTCTTGGAATCCTGAAAGCGGTGTGGTCACCACGAAGAATTGTTATTACGGGAGGGTGCATTGCCGCTATGGGCATTCTTACAGCGGCATGTTCACCATCAATCCTGCCATTTGCTACGTCCATCTTGATCTCCAGTTGGTATTTACACAGTAATTTTTTCTGGGCATTTTCTCCGTAATGGGTGTGAATATTTCATTTCATTTATTAACCCTGGTTGTGAAGCAAAGTATCCTTAGAAAAGCAAACTTAATCACTATACTAGACAAGAACCCCGCGGAGAGAAGACAAAGTTTCAGTTCTACACTAAACACTATTTGAACACTTTTCTGTAACAGATTTCGAACGGGTCAAAGGGTTTAGGTTAAACACATAACAGTGTTTAGGTTAAACACGTAACAGTGTTTATAGTTTAAAGACAGTGTTTACCTAGCCTAAACGCTATGTTTAATGCCCTAAACATGTAGAAACGTTTATATATTGAACACTTTCACACGTTTAAATAATATTATAACAGATTTCAAACACTGCATGGCGTTTATACACTTAAAAACGTTTATGGAAAAAACATGCTGTTTAGTCCATTTGAAAATGGTACAGAGAACAATGTACAATCATGAATCATAAATCCCGCCACACTAGAAGATGAATTAAAACGGCCACTGAAATGTTGCTTGTCTGGCTATCGATGCAGATAGTATCACCGATTATAAAGCTCCCTTTGACTTGTCCATCGCTTCTTGTGAGGGCAATTTATGAGGGGCAGTCCTTGATAGTGTCCTCAACTCTGACTGTACATCTTTATCTGCAACATCCTTTAGAGAAAGTTTACAACTTGTAAATAATACTGTCATCACTACCTAACTAAACTTCATACGATGTCATCACCCTTTAGAGGCAGTCTTGTAAGTATTGCAAAATGTCAACATTCCAGCTGAAACAATTGGCATTCATTAAATAAATAATGAGTGGGGGGGGGGGGGCATTATTTGTGATTAACTAAGACTTACAACAAATATATCGCCCCAACCCCCCAAAAAACGTACTTGAGTTTTTAATGTTAACTTTATGAGTTAAATCATCAACTGTATTTGCATTATAAATTTGACCTGCTTGGTTGACGCAAGGTTAAATAGGCCTAGAAATTCAAAACAAACAAAATTAATTACGAGACTCCTTGGTTAATAAACTGACAAGGTCAAGTTTTCACGAGGGTGACGAAGGTTGAGTTAAATTTGTTACTTTTAAGTTATGATACAGAGAAGATGACAGTACTAAAACAGCAAACTGTGTTCTTAAATTTACTTCAAAATGATAGTAATGATACGTAACCTTAAAGTTGTAAGAAACCACACGAAAATAATGGGTTTTTTTGACTAATTTGTTGCGAATCAGTCCGACAATAGTGCATGCACTGCAGTAAGAAGTAACCATGGTACATGTACATGTAATAACCACACTGTATTCTCAAAATACGCGCTATGCGCGGGTGCCAGGGCAGTAGTTAGATACATGGTAGATAGTACTGTCTGACTGTGATAACCAGTGCAGCATGAAAGGAATGCGTGGAATTTTTCAGAAAATGTTTGACGTGAGCGAGTCGATAAATTCGAAGGTCAAAGGTTAGTGCAGTAATTAAACGTGCCAAGTGTTTGGCTAAAAGAAAAAAAACTAAACATAATGTTTAGGGGTTCATGGGTTGTGCTGTAAAGCAATGGTTTTCGCCCATTTTCTTCGTAAAGAAGCGAAGTTGCGTTGGTTTTATAATTATACGCTAGATATCTATGTCAAGATATTAAGAGCAGAACAAGTCTTGCAACGATTGTAACGGTAGCTGAGTCGGTTAAATACCGGCAAAATGCACTATGTCTGTGGGTATGAACCAAAAGGAGGCGAAATTGAATAAATGGTTTCTTTGAATAATGGTTTATTTACAATCACATTAATGCAGTTTTTTATTACATGGCTATAAAAACTGCAACAACCTGCAAATAATGGCACATCGCCCTTAAACACCAAACTTAAACACTGGTGTTTAGCAACATTTCATCTACTGAACACCTTATAAACGCTTCCTAAACACATTCTAAACACATTAGGGAGGTTTCGCATACGAACGGATACGGTTAATGCGACGGATACGTCATCATTATGACGTCATACGCTACTCGCTATCCGCTATACGTGCAGACGACACTGATATCCCGCTTGCTACACGTAAGTCAAAAACACGTAGGAAATCTCGAACTTCTAGTAATTCTCCTGTATTTGTTTCCAAATATGTATGAATAGTATCAAAATAAATGAATCACTGAACATGTAGGCCTACGTGTCATTTTGTTGATTTCTAAAGACTTTGAAATACGAAAAAATGCACTGTTTCTTCGTCATTTTCCTTTAAAGCTATGAACATAAGCTCGTCTATGGAGGATGCCATGTTGAACAGCGCCACCAGCGAACAGTGCCACCAAAACGCTGGGATTGCAAAACAACAGAAAGGCTGCTAACGGTTACGGATAGCTAAACGTATGCGTATGCGTATCCGTTCGCGTGCGAAACCTCCCTAATGTAAACGGCTGACGCGTCAAAATACAGTTTTACAGTGTAGATGTGGGAGGAAATTGTTCCAGGGCAAACCCACGTCCTCCGATAGGAACTGGAAACCCTACTGCCCAATATAGTAGTCCAATCACGTAATTTGCAAATAAATATTTACCTTTTATTGAATACATAAAAAGTGACTAATTAGGAAATAATGTTGACGTGCTCAGTCGACCACAACCCCCAAAATGGTAGTTTAAAAGAAATGGTTTATCACAAAGTGTTTGCTTCAATTTTAGGCTATTTTTCTCCTTAGCTGATGATTTAGTTGTACATTAATACAATGCGCAACGACCCCTTCACGACGTGGAATGCACATCCGCACAGAACGCGTCTGCCATTTTTGTCATTTTGGGATGAGTCAATTCCTTTGCACACGTACACATTTAGACCATGGAGATCATGTAAGTGCTCTGCTCGTCGTGAAATTGCCCAATTCTTTTGGCAAGTCATCGCATCACACGCGTGCGTAAATTTTTCGCTACTTCCAGCCCATAAGTTTACTTATGTTTGTACGAAATTTTACCAGAAAATACTGCAATCATGTTTCGTTCCCTCAACATTTTTTCGTTCAAAGATGACACGGAGCCCTTGAAATGGCAATTGATTTTTAGAGTATCTATCCAAAGTGTATACAACTACCTTGAGTTGAAACAAAAATAATAGCAAGTACCAATGTCAACCAGAACGACTGACAGCACTTTAGTTGCAAATAATACGTCTTATTATGCCTTCAAATTTGTTAAAGGCCTACAGTTTTGACTGGTCGTAGAGAATTCTCTGCCATAAATCTGTAAATTTTGGCCTTAATGTTAATTGGTCTCACAACCGTGGGTCCATTAATTAAGGTCAAATATTGCGTATAACTCAACAAAGGTTGTCTCATTTACCGATAAATTGACAAGGAAACGGATGTGCCCCATTGGAGCAAAATATTGATTGTTGTTTTTGTCTATCAACAATGGAATTATTTCATGACGTCAGCTTTCGCTCACCGATACTAACAGATGCTCAATGTCAGCCCGCTGGCCTCTATTTACTCGAGTTCTGTGGTAGTTTGATATTTATCAGCAGAGTTTTGGATGACGTTTGTTCAACATCTCAAAATCTAACGATCTTTTCATCGAGAGATGCAGCGATTCACTCAAAGGTAAAGAGAAGACCAACATAGTGGGCACAAAGATTTGATTGGAAACACTTTCAAGTTGTAACAAGTGGTTTATCTGCATTCTTTCATTTCCCATCGCAAAACTGGGGATAATTACGAGGTCAGACAACCACGAAAATAGAACATCCCATTAGAACATGGAAATTAGGAACCCTGTCCAGTTCCGGGTTCAAACGGGTACCAACATTGGGCAGATGGATTTCCAAGAGATGTCGAAGGTCGCTGTGTGCTAATGACAATCATTGGTGTAAAAGGCCAATGGAAGACCAGACCGTGTGATAAACAGGGACAATACGCGACTTGCGAGTACCGTGTTAACAAAACCAACCCGGTGTCACGTCCTCGACGTTCCGGCGTACTGAGCGTTCCAGGTGACGTACGCATGCGCGGCCGTACTGTTCGTTCCGGCCGTGTTGGTGACGTGGTCTCCTTCTCGTGCTCTTAAATTGCCTTTCGTTACAACAGGTGAAATATACGTACTGTGCTACAGGTACAGCGCTAACTAAGTTGGTGCTACCAATGGTGCTACACACACTACATGTAGTTCTGTAGTACTAGTATTATAGTAACCATGGTAACTCATTTGTCATTGAGTACTTACTGGCCTCGTCGTAAGAATAACTCTTAGATTGGGCACGTACAGCCCTCTTTTCCCACTCTGTCAGGCCTTCCACATACTTCCCGCTGGTAAGGTAATGAATTATTCTTGATGTCTTCACACCTAGAGTTACGACATGTTTGTGCGTTTATCACTACTAGTACTACAGCTCATGGGCGACGCCATGACACCTAGAGACTAGAGGAACACTCAGTGCGGCACAAAATTGACTACTTTCGCTTGCTGCGCGCAGGCATGACATGACGTAATGTATTATATTTAGTCATCTGGAACGTTTAGTACGCCGGAATGCTCAGTGCGCGACACCGGTATCCAGCCTTCAGTGTCTGGTCGGTCACGTCATGAAGGAGCTACGGGCTGATGGTGTGGTGTCTTGTGGGAAGGCGTGCCGATCAGAGTCCCGATGTCGCTCCTTCAATCTACTGATGGAACAAGGTCCAGAGAAGATGGTTTGTCAGCTGAACAACGCGACTCGTCACGAAGCTGCTGAAGGAAACATGAAGGCAAGAGATGAGTGCTACTTCTTTGATCTGTAAGAAAGAATTGAACGGTGAACTGACATTTCGTTTGTTATCACGGCACGTTCCTTTGAGATCGAATTAACTTGTCCGCTGAAACGTTACGGTGAGATACCAAAACACACTAGTCTTAAAATATATAAAAGGAGAATATAAATGTTGTGCAAAATTAGTTTAATTGATGCTTATTTCAAGTAAATCAAAATACGTTAAAGTTTGCAAGTGGGCGATTACCGTTGATTGCGTTTTGTACACAATTTTATCGAAATTTGTTCTAATACAGATATAAGTCCGGTTTTTAGGCAACTTGCTCCAGTTTAAATTAAAGTTTAAAATAGCCCTTTTTCATTAATGTGACAAAGTTTTAAGCTTTCAATAAAGATAACTGCACGAAAAAATCCGGCTAAATTAAAATTTTATTTTACATGTTACATGTATAGGCCTATCGTGCATTTTCCATGGCATAATGCGAAACTTGTTGTATGTTTTTCGTTTGAAATAGCATCATCTACTAAAAAAATCCAATCAGAGTAAAAATTATAATCAAAAATCATTTCGGCAAAATATAGCCATGCATCTTTAATCCGCTTTAATACAAGCAATTCTTGTTAATTTCTGTCGATTTTTAGGCAAGGGCCTAAAGAGATGGTTCTTGGGTCGTCACGAAGCGGTAGCGGAGGATAGCGATGGTATAGAAAGTTTTAGTTTAAGAACAGAGTCGAGTATAAAGCTCAACGGAATCTTAGTTTGGGTTTTTAAATGTATTATATAGACTAAGAGAAATCCAATCAACAACTTCAGCGCCTAAATAGTAACAAAATAAAAAATCAATAATCCCAAATTGTTGATTTGACGCTCTTCTTACTGAGTATTGTAATCATGGTTTCCATGGAGATGTGAAGAGTATTTCAATCATCTGCACATTTTCCTCAATTATGTTGAGAAGTGGAATTTCTATTCGTTTTCGCACGACAGGTGCGAGTGCATTGGCACACAATGCTATTACGCAACCAATGCACAGTATATAAAGGCCATGCTGGCCCCGAGCTCATTCTCGGTCAAACAGTCTACCTCACCGTATAAATTATTATTGAAGTTCTACATTACTGCAATTTAACGGTACATTATATTGTGAAACTGCCACGTTCATTTTTGAGCGTACAATGTCTGAATATAATAATCAACCAAGCCAAAGCGGAAATCAGGAGATTTTGCAGGCTATCCAAGCCCTCACCAACTCCCTGGACACCCGCGTTGAGAGCGCATGTAAGAAGCAGCGCCTGTCTTCGGACATTCCTACATTCAAGAGAGGGGAATAAGCAGCAGTTCGACCGCAGCGAGAAAGTCTTGACCTTCGTTGAAATCGCTCTACAGAGCATTGACTCATTGGATATTAACTGTGCCAAATCCAATCTCAACGACGCCATTAAGACGATTAAGGAGCGGCAGAAGTTGATTCGCCTAGCCGACAGGTCTGAGCTTGGCTGGGGCGTAGTCAAAGAGTATGTCGCCGATGTGTTGGCTACGGACTCTGGCGACGAAAAGCGCATCCAAAAATCTGAAAAAGCAGCAGCTTCCAAGAAACCGGCACCGAAGAAACGGTCTTCTAGCAGATTAGCACCTCTTATGCCGCAATACCCCAACAGGGCTGCATCTACTTTTGCTCCTACTGCTCAACGCCAGCCATTTTTTCGTCCCTACAACAGAGGCAGAACCGACAACCGCATTTGTTTTCAATGCGGAATCCACGGCCACGTCCGTACAACATGCCCCTCCCTCCGGGCACTTCAGCGTCAGCATGGACAACAAGAGTCCAATAGATCAGCCATTGGGAACTAGACAGTGGGAGCATCGCCAAGGCGACATCAAACCTCCCGAGGGAGTAAAAGATAAATTGAAACCTTGCTTGCCTTATTGGATTTTTTTTTTGAGAGCCAGAGAGTTTGTTCTTGGTATTATTGAATCGGGTTATAAAATTCCCTTTTTTCTTATAGGCCATACGGGGTAAACTGTATCTTGTCGTCCCGTTCCGACCCCTGTGGGTCTAAGAGAACTCTGCAGTTTTTAATAAAGTAATTGCTGGAGATTACGATTCCGAAAAGTTCTCCACAAAAACGCCAGTCAAATTTGAGAAATTATCGACCAAACATTGCACTAGATAATCGACAGCGATCGAACACTGTTTACGGTTGTGACACGTCGGCTCGTTACATTTTATTTGAAATACCTGCGCACAGACACCATGTGATCCAAATTCGCCAATCACATCCTAGGCCATACGTCATGTGACACCCCAAAACAAACATGGCGGCGCCCATGCCTCGATCGAGTGAGAAAGACTCCGTGATAAGACCGAAGTGTTTTGTTCACTTGAATATGTCAAAGCTGAGAAAGCACACTATTTTTAGGGAAGAGTATAAAAATCATGCATGAGGCCGTGTTCAAGCGCCTCGTCATGATGAGATCATGTATGTGAGATCACGAAAAACACAGCATCTTTTGAAAGTAGGCCCCTACTCGATATAAGGCGCCTATGCAGCATACAGTGCATAAGGCCCTCATGCACTACAATTTTTATTAGAGAACATTTTTCAAGGACATGCAAAGAAAATAGGATCGTAACGCACTTAAAATGTTCATAAATGTTCTTAAAGTTGGAAAATTATTAAATATGTAGCTTCTCCCCGTGTCGAGTGAGAATCATGTTTTGAAAGGCAAGCTTGAAGAAATTTGAGGCGTCATCAACCTAAAGAGGGGTGGGGGAGACCAAAAAAAATTGTTAGGGGGCAGGCCTGTAAAAAGAATTATTCTTCTAACCCTTTTGGTTTTTGGGGTTGTTTTTTTTTTTGGGGGGGGCGCGATTTTTTTATTTATTTTATTTATCTATTTTATTTTATTGTCATCTTTATTTATTATTCATATTTTTCGGGGGGGGGGGGGGGGGGGGGGGCGAATATGAAAGAAAAGGACATCGGCACGTTAGCGCCGCCTGTCGCCCAATGACGCGGGAGGGGGTGGGGGCGCTGGATTTGTACTTCTTTTTTTTGACAATGAAGGCCCAATTCCAGCCATTTTGGTCAATTTTTTAGTTTTTGTTTGGGGGTTTTTGGGGCGCCATTTTTTTTACATTTTTTTGGGTGGACTTTTTCTTCCTTTTTTGATTTTGATGGTTTTTTTTTATTATTTATTTTATGCCTTTTTATTTATTTATTTATTTTTTTATCAAATGATAAACCACAAAGGAAACTGACTGGGTAAATTTTAAATGAGTTTGGGTTGAACAAAGAAAAATGTTCTATCTAGAGCGGAATTTGAACCAACGACCTCCGGATTAACGTACCGGCGCTCTACCAACTGAGCTATCTAGACCTATGTTGGCTGTCTCCCTATTTGTAAATATCCTTGTTCGGGGGTTGCCAGTCAGAAGCTATTCAACCGTAAACTGCCGTGTAGCCAGGGGTCACATCCAAGTACGATACAACCTGGGAAGCCGCAGCCAGATATTGAATTCACCACAAGGGAATTTGACTGGGTAAATTTTAAATGATTTGGGTTGAACAAAGAAAATTATACTACGAGTGGCCCTCACCCCCAAGTTACGGGCCTGGTATAAGGGAAAATCCACAAGAAAGGGTGTGTGTGGGAGGTGGGGGGAGGAGGGAGGATATAAGAAAAAATTAGACAAAGTGTGCCTAGGCACTTTCCTGCCCATTAATCTTTATTAGCGAGTGTTCCGGCGAGGAGACATCGAAAGAACAATGATCAGAAAAGCATTGAAAACCATCTGGATGTTGTTTTCTGTGGAAGACAATGGTCTCCCTCGAAAAGTCAAAAGGCGATGGTTAAACATACTTTTTCTTTGATATTTGCATGCATCCTCACAGAAAAGGGGGTTATAAGGGGTAAAGGGGAATGTTTTAACTTAATAAAACAAACATTTCCCCCTTTGTTTCCCCCCTAAAAAAATATTTTACCTTAGGCCTATGCCTTATGATATTTTGTTTGCAATTAACAGTGATAGGTGTTTTAGAGGAAAGTTAGAGGAAAGTATCCTATTAATTAGAAATCAAAGGTCAAAAGAATAAGACAAAAAAATTGTCAGTTCCTTAATTTTGTTGACAATAATTGGAGCGACTCGTCATTCCATCCTTGTTGTTCAACTTGACGATACAATTTTTTAAACTAAGCTCTTTATTCTTGGCACAAAACTTTGATGGCTAACCATTCAGTGATTTTGAAAAGACACGATAGTCTAGTTTTTGAGAAGTAGGCCTACAGTTTTAAACATGGCCTAAACCACACAATTGACGTTGGTGGACGCGACGCAATCTCTGATTTTTTTTTAAAAATACATATAATAATGTTTTACGGCGCACACACCAACGAGAGGAATCGATACTGCGCGCTGCCCATGGTCAATTCCGTGTCTCAGACGCGCAATTTGATTTGTGTGTGTCGGCAGACTTCAGTTCGCACATTGCGCGCGCGCATTTTCACAGATTGCGCCCAACAATAGCAGTAGCAGCAGCAGAATTATGGAATAGTCTTCCCGACAACATAAAACAAGTGCAAACAGTGAATTCTTTTATTAAGACGAAGCTAAAAACACATTTATTTTTGCAATAGCCTCCAGTACGTCTTACTGTGTCAACTAGTTTTTTCATTCATGTACTTACTTGTCTTTTTTGTCTTACTTTAATTTCTCTTCTATTTTTCATCTCAAAGCGCATAGAGACTTCCCTGTGAATGTGATATGCGCTATACAAGAATGGTTCATTATTATTATTAACAACGTTTTTAGCAAACTTTGCATGTTTTTGCAAATTTGACTGGATATTTTTTGGAGATTTTAGTATAGTGTTTAATATGTCTACAACTCACAAAATATACCTTCAAAAAGTAGACCCACGGGGGTCGGAACGAAAATTATTTTCCAGGCATCTTTTCGTTAACACCGTACGGCCTAAAGTGTGTGTGTGGTGTCTTTTACCCCAGTGGCAGGATGGAATTTTTTTTCATCCTATGCCTATCAAATTTGTTTCCTTCTGCCAAAATGAATCTTTCATGATATGTCACTTGTAATTGCTTAGATTTGCACGATAACATAAGCGTTTGAAACCTGACGTGCCAATTTGTCCTGGATAAAATATATTTCATGTAGTGTAAAGACTACTTGAACAATTTTTTTTGAATGAATATGCATGAAACCAGATATTGCAGCGACCAGATCCAAACGCGAGATTTGTGGGATTAAAATTTTCTTTGGGTAAAATTAGAAAATTGGTAGGGATCAGAAGTGCTTAAAAAGTGTGTCTATTTCTCGGTTTCAGGCACACAGAGGCTGGATTTTTCACCCCTCAAAATGCCAAAAGCTCAGAGCTTCCGGACCCCCACCAGCCCCCGGACCCCCACCAGGGCTTCGCCCTTGGACACCCAACATCAATGTTACAGAAATGTTTCCAGTAAACTTAGAAGATTTATATGGATCTGAATTCCAATAAGAGTGTGTCTATTTCTCTGTTTTAGGCACATGGAGGCACATGGAGGCTCAGAGCTTCCGGGGGCTTCGCCCCCTGGACCCCCACCATCGATGTTACAGAACATTTTCCAGTAAATTTAGAAGATTTATATGGATCTGATTTCCTATAAAAGTGTGTCTATTTCTCTGTTTTAGGCACATGGAGGCTTGATTTTTCACCCAACAGAACGCCAAAGGCTCAGAGCTTCAGGGGGATTCGCCCCCTGAACCCCCACCGGGGCTTCGCCCCTGGACCCCACCAGGGACCGTAAGGTCGGCCCCTGGACCCCACCCATTGTTTTTTACCCTCTAATACAAAATCCTGGTTGCGCCGTTGTGCCCCCGGTTTAAATACCTCTATATTATTACTTCCTTTAAAATCACTTGGCATACAGTTATGAGAAAGCAAAACAGGCTTATGTTTTGGGGAAAGATGTTTGTAATGAATTGATAATCGTAATTGGAAATTTAATATAATGTTGCAGTTTTGAAATATGATTTGGCTATTCATGATTAGTCATATTATATAAGAGAATAATTGATGTTTGAGACTATCGATTAAAGGTGCGGTATACGGCTGCAGCGACCCTACCAACAGTTCAAACATTCGTTTCCTTTGTCCTTTATTCATGTTCTTACACCTTATAGGAGAAATAGAATAGAAATGGACTTTCTTACGTAATAATGGAGTAAGAAAGTGTTTTAAGATAGTTTTGATGGTGTAATGACGTCATTTCTTACTGAATGCACTGACAGTAAAAAGTAATCTTGCACTTAATAAACCTGTGTATTATTAACATCTAAACAAGAACTAGAATCTTGCTCTCTGAAATAGTTAATCAATATTCCTCTTCTATATCTTTAACCTTCGCATTAAAAAATACATTTGATTGTTAATAATAATAATAATAATAATTTACATTTATATAGCGCATTATATGAATGAACATCTCTATGCGCTTTACATTACAACAAATTACAATTACAGTATTATAAACATATATATCAGATTTCAGAATCATTATCCCTATGTAAGGTGAAAATCATGACAAATTTAATTTTTAAATAGTTGGGTTTTTAATAGTTTCTTGAAAGTGTCCAGGGTTGGTGCGGCACGGATGTTGGATGGGAGTTGATTCCACAGGATTGGTGCTGAGATACTGAAAGCGCGTTGGCCATAGTGTTGTGTGTGTGCTCTTGGGACTTGAAGAAGTTTCTGGGACTGGGATCGTAGGGAGCGGGATGGGGCGTATGGTTGGAGGAGTGCAGAGATATACTGTGGTGCCATACCGTGGAGTGCTTTGAAGGTTAGGAGTAGTACTTTGAATTGTGTCCGCTTGTTTATGGGAAGCCAGTGTAGATTGGATAGTATGGATGTTGTGGAGGTCCGGGAAGTAGCTCGTTCAGTTATTCTTGCTGCGATGTTCTGGATGCGTTGTAACTTGTTGATGTCGTTTGCTGGGAGGTTCGCAAGAAGGGCGTTGCAGGTGTCTAATCTAGAAGTGACGAAAGCATGTATGAGAGTGAGTGTGGATTGTCGGTCAAGGCAGTTGCGGATGTGACCGATTTTCCGTATTGATGACATGGCAGAGCGACATACATTTGCTACGTGGGATTTCATGCTAGCGTGTTCATCGAAGATTACCCCAAGGTTTCTGGCTTCAGTCTTTGCTTCGATGACAGACTCACCAACAGTAATGGAGGCACGTGTTGACGGCATGGCAAGGAATTTGGAAGACAGGTGCAAGACTTCAGTTTTGTCATCATTTATTTTTAGTTTATTCTGAGCAGACCAGGATCTGATGTCTCTGATGCACGCATTTACGCTGGTAACTGACGTGGCACGTTCGGATGGTTTGAAAGTGACGTAGACTTGTGTATCGTCAGCGTAGATCATGGATTTCAATTTATGAGCCGCAATGATGTCATGAATAGGTGAGGTATATAGTGTAAACAGCAATGGGCCAATCACGGACCCCTGTGGTACACCGCATGTATCGCTTTGAAGTTGACTGGAAGTGAACTCTTTGACTTTCAAAGCATGGCTTCTTCCAGACAAGTATGACCTTATCCATTGAAGAACAGTTCCCGATACTCCAAATCGATCCTGGAGACGTTGGAGCAGTATGCCATGGTCCACGGTGTCAAACGCCGCTGTAAAATCCAGGAGGACGAGGATCATCTCTTCATGTGCATCCAACGCACGAAGACATTCGTTGTGGACATGGAGAAGGGCTGCCTCGACGCTGTGGTTTCTCCGCTATGCCGATTGCGTTGGCGACTGTAGATTATTGTCCTCTAGATATGATTGAAGTTGCGATACTACCGACTTCTCAATTACCTTTGAGAGAAAGGGGATGTTTGAGATAGGCCGAAAGTTCTGAAGATCTGCCCCAGACAAACCGGGTTTTTCAGCTTGGGTACTATTAGAGCTTCCTTGAGGGATGAGGGAACTTCACCTGTTTGTAGGCTTAAATTAACGAGCTTTGTGATGGCAGGAGCTAGTATTTCTATGCACTGCTTCAGTAGTCTAGTGGGGAGCGGATCAAGATCACAAGATGACGATGACGCTGCTTTCACAATGGACAGGACTTGATCCTCAGCAACCGTGTCAAAGTTTTGGAAGCGGGATAGGCATGCTTCGGAGACATCAACCGAGAGATCGTCATAAATCTGTAGCTCAAGGTGATCACGTATCCGCCGAATCTTTGTAACGAAGAAATCAGCGAATTGATGAGCTAGTTCAGAAGCGCTCCTCTTTTCTGGCAGGCTAGAGTTGACATCTGGTGACGTCAGATCACCCATTATGCGGAAGAGCTGTCTCTGATCTGCATCCTGGATCTTGTTTTGAAAGTAGAGTTTCTTAGCTGATATCAGCAAGTCGTTGTACATCTTGCACTTGCTGATGTAGAGTTCTCTGTCAATCTGTAGAGCTGTTGGTTTCATTGCTCGCCTTTCGTAGCGTCTACGTTCCTGCTTCGCCTTGCGTAGATGGTCGGTATACCAAGGTGCGTGCGGGCGGAAAATGATGTTTCTCTCCACTTCCGGAGCATGATAGTCAAGAAGGGAACGTAGTTCGTCATTGAACATTGAATTCAAATCGCGAAGTTCACCAGGAGGGTTGGAAACTACGTTGGATGCTTCTGAGTCGTTCTGAAATGAACAGATGTCCATGGCTTTCAAAGATCGGGACTTGATGCGTTGCTGTAGAGGGGGCGGGCGCTCCAACTGAAGATCGCAGAATACCACTGAGTGATCAGATGGTAAACTCTTGCTTGTAGATATGCTTTGTACGAGTTGATCGTCTTTCCTGGTAATAATCAGATCCAGTGTATGATTGCTGGTGTGGGTTGGACCAGTAACACAGTTTTGAAGGCCGACCAGATCCAAGAGTTCAAGAAATACTTTGGCGTTGGCATTGTCTCCATTGTCTACATGGAGATTAAAATCCCCAGCAAGCAGCAGTGTTTGGTTGGAAGCTTGCAGGATCTCAAGCAGCGACGAGAGTTCTTGGCAGAAGGCTGTAGGAGAGTGGCGGTTCTTCTTGCTGGTCGGGGGTCTATATACGAGCCTTGTCATCCATATTTTTAACAAAATCAAGATTTAATTGATAACAAAATAAAAACCTGCAAATGATTATTTTCATGACATTTTCAAGCAAAATATAAAAATATTAAAAATCGTTAACGTGTATTGAAAAGTTAATATATTATTATAATATTGAAATTGCGAAATTTGCACAAATTAGAAATAAAGTAGTAAGCCATACGTAAGCACAATCACGAGGTTGCTGAGTCTCCGTAGCGTGTTGTCTTAGGTTCAACACTTAAGCTAATGCGTCACACGGGGTAATTTAACCGGCAATCAGACTTTAGGAAACTCTTATAGAGAAGAAAAACTATAATTTCCCCGATGGTCATAATACAGTTTGGATGTAAACTTCGCATATTGACTGTTCCAGGTTGAACAAAGAATTCCCTTGTGAGGTCCATTATTCCATTGTGTAAAAGACCCAAAAAGGCAATCTGTAGACATTCTTTTGTTCTGTACACTCATGGAAAATCATATTCTTCAACACCGTTAAAAGCATTGTGTGGACGCGTGTAAGTCGGACTCCACAGTGTTTCAAGTCCCTACATATTTATGTGGACCTCTTTTTTTCCTTGGTCCACACTTGATAGGCCTATGCAGCGTTATAAAATACACGTTTTTGTGGTTTTGCATTATTAATTTTTTGTCCACATTGCAGTCTACATTCCCGTGTTCTCACACCCTTTTTCTTAAACAAAACCTCTATACTGAGCGGAAGAGCCACTAAATAAATGGGAACCACATAATCACTAATAATATTGAGTCATTTCTACAAAGTGTAATGACCGGGGGAAGTCAAATTCCTTAATATCCTAGAACGAACCATTCCACATATCTAAGAGTGGGTCAGCCCCCCGCATTGTTTTGAAAATGAAGGCACATTTTAAGCCATTTGGACAAGTTTTGATTCTGTTTTTTGTGTGTGCCCCGCATTTTGTTTTCATTTTGGGTTGATTTATATTTTTTTTTCATATAGATTTTTGTGGAATTCCCTTTTATTTTTTATTTTATTTTGTATGGGGCGAACGCCCCCGCCCTACCCCTCCTGTATTTACAGGCCTGCTGGGTAGCTAAAGGAGTTAAATGATCTTAAACAATAGCTGAGCATGTAGAAGTCACTTAGATGTACATTATTGGGAATGCGCTTCTTCTTTTTAGCATAAATAATTCGATTGTGTGGTAGTGAATAATGGGCCTTTTGCTTGTCGGGATAAGGTGTGGGGTGTTTTCACGCCCCTAAGAGCTTAGCTAATTAGGGAAATAAATCAATTACTGGGTAACTATTAAACATTACTCAAATAGTTCTAAAAAATAGCTGGGCATGTAATAAAGTCACTTAGATGTAAAAATTGTTGGGAAATGAACATAATTTTGTTAAATACACCTTAGATGGTGTGGTTAGAACTAAGGGCCATTTCAAGGATTTGCGTATAGATTAGGCTTTTCAAAAATTTAAGGGTTTTAAAGAACTGCATGCGACGCCTCAAATAAAAGATCAATAAATAAAGCTCGCCTTTTTAATACCTCTTTCTCATTCAACATAGGGAGAAGCTTTATAACTGACAAAATGTGAAGCCCTTTGAACATCTCGAGTGCGTTCCGGTATTTTTTCTTTGCTTGTCCTTCGAAAAAATCTCTCTGTGATGCATTTTAAGAAAATAACACCAATGATTTTTGTGGTCACAGTATAATGGTCTCATCTATAATGACTTGCTTACACACAGACACATGTATGATTTTACTTTTCCCTCTATAAACAAAATTTCGTTACAGATCAATGTTTGCCCCCTTAGATTTTGGCTTGCCCCTCCCCCCTTTCCCCCTGTCGGATTACAATGCCATAAGCCGTTGTTTTGTACATCGACAAACTATTATAGACCCCTACATGCAAAACAAGGAACGCATCTCCGAACATGGTGCACGCCCTTCCATATTGGGAGTCAACTATAATTCTGGTTGTGTACATAGACCAACTCGACTTATTCCGTTAGCTACGTTTCTCCTCTCACACAGCTTCACATAAGAAACGTTCATTTTAATTAATAAGAAGACGTTCTAAATAAAATTAACACACAAACCGGCTATTGATCTCGGAAAGATACTTGGAAGTTAAACGGCATAATTAGGTGTTCCGTAGCTGCTTCTGTATCTGGATTGAACGAAATACTACTATAGGGTGGAACGAAATAATGATTTGGAGTGAACAAGTGTTATTTTGAGGGGATGAAATAATAAATGTTGATGTTACGAAATAATTGTTTTTCTTTTGTACCTCTACATGCATATAGACACACACAACACTACCTACATACAAAAATACAAGCAACATGAATTTTAGTGAGACAAAGGAGATATATATTATTTACCCTTTTATATTATTTTGTCGCAATGATTTCTAGGTATCGGTGCGGGAATTACTTGTATGGCAGTAATACAACCTGTGATAGACTATTTCCCGGAAGACTTCGCCATGGCTAATGGTATATCCCTTGCTGGAGGTTCGATAGGCATTATGGTACTCCCACCAACAATGGAGTATTTGTTGTCAATCTACGGTTGGAGAAGGGCTCTAGGACTCATGGCATCGCTATCTACCAACTGCCTTGTTTGCGGAGCTGTCCTTCGCCCTTGCCGGAATAGGAGGGGAATATATCGCCCGTTGAATCATCAAAGCGATAGTCAAAATGAAACTTTTACAGCAAGAAATCCAGAAGATTTCTTAAAGGCATCGGAGAGTGGAAAAGGAAGTGCTTTTCAGGAGTTAGGAAAGTTTTTCGACGCTGAATTATTGAAACAACCTATTTTCATCATTTACCAAGTGTTGTCACTGCTTGTTGGTTCAATCTACAGCATTTGGCATTTGTTTCTGATTCCACTTGGAGTACAGTTGGGCCACGGACAGACCCTAGCCGCGTTTCTTGCTACATTCGGTGGATTTGGGACTCTAATTGGACGTCTTGGCCATGGCTACCCGATTGATCGCAAACTCCTCAAAACTTCTTCTGTCTTTCTCGGAGCATTACTCATCTTTGCCGCATCGAGTCTGTTGAATCCGCTGGTCAAGTCCTCCTATGTAGGGCTAGCTACCCTTGCTACAATCTCGGGGATTTCCGTTGGTGCATTTTACCCTTTAGCATTTGTCTCGATGTTGGAGGTCTGTCCTGACAGGAGCGAGACGGCGTTTGGTTGGCTTTTCTGTTCACTTGGAACAGGAGTAATTGTTGGTGGTTTTTCCGCAGGTGAGTTTAGCTTTTAAACAAAATCGCATTATAAGAATTATAAGAATAAGGAGATTGGTGTTAATTTCAAACTCAGTATAAAACGATCAGCAGAAGCTCTTTTACAACAATGTTAAGAAGGACAAAAATACAACTGACAATAAAAATAAAAATAAATTAGAATAATAAGGGAATGACAACCAAAGGACAAAATAGTAAAGGACAATTACTTAAAGTAAAATTGTTATCATAAATATAACATTATTTAGAGATAGGCCTATGTACTTATCTTCATGTTGTTACCTTAATTCATATCAATTTTGACTTTCAGGATGGATTCATGATTTGTATGATGACTACAACATTGTCTTCGTAGCGATGGGAGCTTTGTCAGTCGTCATGACCACAATCTTGTCTTTGACAATATGCTTTTTAGACCCAAAGGTTAAATGTTGATTAATGACCGATGGCAAAGTGGATGCCTTTAGCTTTAAACCTTCGCATACACTTTGTGAATAGATTCCCATTTACGGATTTCTAAATCGGAAAACAAGCAGAATCGTTTGAGGGCGTGTAATTGTCGTCGTCAAACAACTGATCAAATTATTGGTTTAAGTGAGAATTGTTTCCATTATTTCATTGAAATTAAATTAATTGTAGGGAATGTGTTTATTTTGGAACGCTTACTATACTTTTTTTTTAATTGTTGGCGTTTTCGGATAACATTGTCACTAGCTATACTGGTTGGTTGGTTTCACAAGCTACGTGGTTGCTGATGTCCAGCAGTTAAAAACTTGAACTGCAAGAACCACTTTGCTGAGCAGCCGACACCCGATATAGGGAAAATCCTTAAAGGAACACGTTGCCTTAAGATCTCACGAAATCTCACGGTTGGAGGTGTTCCTTATAGTTATTAGGAGTTGTTCTTGCAATAAAACACCTTTAATGTGTTATAATTAGTGAATGGTAATTAAAAAAAACAAACATTGACCTCTGCCCCCCGAGACATGTCCCGCGAAATGTATACGTATTTCAAGCTGTCAATACGATCGTCGGTGTAATGGGCAATAATGCGCGATGAAGAGCAGTAGGCTGGCACCGTAGCCTGTGGCATGGTAAACCTATCACATGGTAAACCTATCACATGGTAAACCTATCACATGGTAAACCTATCACATGGTAAACCTATCACATGAACCCCAGGTAATATACCATTCTCTACTCGACGACATGTGTGTATACAACTTACAAGTAAACACGTCCACACTGTTCACTGTTAAAATGGATCGCCAAGAAAACACAGAAGACGTGTCAAAAAAAAAAAAAACGAAAACCTCGCCAATCAGGGTAAGAATACTGTCATGGGACAAACCGAGAGAAAGGACTTGGGTTATTTATACCCAATGTTTATTGTGGACACGACTAAAAAAACACGGCAAATCACACGTAATAAAATAATTGCTCAGTCGTAGTTCAACAGCTGCGACTCTGGAAATAAGACTAATAGAATTTGTCCGCCATTTATGGGAGTCAAAATCTTGACTCCCATAAATGGCGGAGCGTTTTGTTTCGCGAAATTTAGCAAAAGCGAAGCATTTCTAAGGCACTTTTGTGTGGATCATTATATTCTACTTTTTAAACATCTTTCCGACCGTGCTCATTTTAAATCAAACGCTTGTTATAGCCCAACAGCGCCCAACAGCGCCCAACCCGAAGGCAACGTGTCCCTTACGCCAACATTGACGTACCTATATAATTGCGGTTGCAAATCCCTTTTGAGTCCTAGCTCGTTCTACTTTGCGATCATTATTGTGTAGGATCTTTAATTGTATATTTGTTTAAACATTTATTCCTTAGTTTACTTATTTCCCCGGTATTTAAATAGAATGTTTATATTTGTTCTCAATGTTGTGCTCGATACGTGGCATGGTGTTTCCCCTGTCGATCTCATAATATTGTGTGTTTGTTATGTTTTGGGAATCTCGTGATTTCTTTAGAGGATTGTAGGGGTTGGAGGGTGTGAGTAGGTATACACATTCAAACCGGGAACCTATAACAAGAGGACAATAGGGTCCCCCGGTTGGGGAAAGGTCCCCGGTTGGGGAAAGGTCCCCAGTTGGAGATCGTGTACAAAACCAATGGGAGCTGTTCAGCGGCGTAACTAAGGTAAATTTTTAGGGGGGGCACAAGGGGGGGCACAAGGGGGGGGGGGCACAAGGGGGGGCACAAGGGGGGGCACAAGGGGGGGCACCATTTTTTCTAGGGGGCACTGCTGGCAAATTAACAATAGATTCCTTTGCACTTTTTAAAAACTGGATCTTAATCTACGCAATGGCGGGTTCCAAACAGCCCCTCAATTAAACCAAAGGGAATTATGGTAAATACTAAATAAATATAAAACAAATCTCTCTTCTTTTTCGCACATCTAGAACCACGCAGTTACTGTTTGAATGTGTATAAATAAATCATAACTGTTAACAAGGGATTTCGAGACCGGAGTCTTGTTTTATGGGGATTTATGTATTTGAGGACTGGCACTAATATTTATTACACACTTGGGGCCATGCACAGTAAGCCTAATCAATGTTAAAAACTTCGATTTTGAAACCCCAATTTCGATTTTTACATATTGACAAACTATTTAATATACCCTATACACTGAAGAACAAAGTAATGTCTCAAGTGAAGCAAATATTTTAGATCAATGCTCTCGCAGCTCAAGAGTTTTCAATGGCTTTTCCTCATGTAAATAAATGCAACGGCACCCAGCACGTCGTGTAGCTTCATGTGACACTACCGTACCGTATTTAACGTGGCAGAATGGGGCGCGAGCGGGCGATGAGTCATCATACAATTTGCGGACGTGATTTACCGTACTCTGAAGACGTTGGTAAAAATAACAACTGTCCATTGCAAAGGTACAACAAATATGTGTCAATAGAAAAATAGTTTGAAAAATTGAGTTACACGCCACCAGTGCTCCATAAAAGTTTACAAAACTGAACATTTTATATTATGGTAGGCTAATTATTATAGTCTCAAAGGTTCAAATTTCAAATGGGTGGCACTGACATAAATTGGGGGGCACGTGCCCCACCCCCCCGTGCCCCCCCCCCCCCCCCCCCACCCCACCTTAGTTACGCCACTGGAGCTGTTGCAAAAAGTTAGAGTATAAACAAAAGAGGGACAATAGGAGGTCCCCGATTGCAGGTGTTTACACACCTATGTGGGTATATACACGATGGAAAGTGTTAAATTAGTATGGGTTGGAACATTTGTGGAGGGGAAGCCTTTATCGGGCATAATATATTTGTCCTATATATTTTTTGTGTAGTAGTCTTTTTAAAATTTCTTTGTACATCGGAAAAGACTCTGGGTTTTTAGTATTCAAACATTGAGAATGAGGGAAATACTACATGTCACATTTTAAGCGGAAGTTTATTAGTCTGACGAGTATTCTACATCAGACAAGTATGATATCAGAAAAGTGACGCATGAGTTTTCTACAGTTGATAAACAATTTGGAAAACATTTCATGTGGCCTCTTTAACTAACTTCAAATAGTTGACCCCATTATGGTTTGCGATTGTATCCTAGCTATGTCCAAGTATAGATTGTTGAATATGATTGTGAATCACTGTGTCTTGCATTGTGAGTCAAGTTCATGGCAGTCATATCTTGACGTTGTTTACAGATTAGAAATGTCTCCATTACGAGTGTACAGAGGGGTTAAAAATGATTTCGCGTTTTAAATGAACTGCTATGATTATGGCGAACGTGCTTTTTCGGTAATAGCTTCAAAACTTTGGAACAAGCCTCCAACTCACAAGCGCTCTATAAATGTTGCAATTATTATTATTATTATAAATAAACATAACAGTTTTGAATCAGGCTATCAAAAATATCTTTAAAATGACGTCATCAACCGCGCAACCAGAAACTCATGTAATGTGGCAGTTATTTGTCACGTGATAGTGTTTCAATGCATAGTGACAATTCAAAATGGCCACCATACCCGGCGGCCATCTCGGAGTTTGTGTTCTCAGCGCGTATTTATAGGGGTTCAAACTACAGTTTTTTATCAAAGGAATATTTTAAGGTACTAGTTCTCAACTATTCAGGCAAAACAAATATTAGCATTGAACATTGGGTCCTAACAAGGCCAAAAAAAAAAAATTGTTGAGTTGCCCTCCAGTAAACAAATTTGAAGGGGTCGGTCGGTCGGGATTTTATTTTATTTTTTTATATTTTTGTTTTACCTTGACTGTCATTTGAAGATTGAAATGCATTGGAACTAATCCCAATCAATATACAATGATGTACTAGTGTGCAGAAGTACATAAAGAATGAAAAGACAAGAAACATTTAACTTCATATCTTTTATAATTTGTTTTCAAACATTTTATACACTTTTTCCTGGATCCTTGGTCACACATCCCGCCCATTTCTTTTGAAGCTATAACCATTTTAAAGTGCATTCTCTAAGGGTCATTCGGTGGTTTAAACCAGCTAAATGTGTTCACCTAGCTCTTAGCTTGCCTTGCGTGTTTTTGATGTTCAAACAAACGATCTTTTAAAAATATATTTCAAACAATAATTGTGCGACTTACTCCGAAATACTTTCCGCGATGTGTGCCGGGCGCCGCCATTTTGGAATGATCCAATCATGCCAATCAAAATACCATGTCGTCGGCCGGCTGGTGGGCGGAGCGAGGGTGCGAACATTTCAATGGTTGCTTTACTTATACGCTCCTCCCACAGTTTGGCCGGCCGATGACGTCGTAGTTTGATTGGCATGATTGGGATCATTCCAAAATGGCGGCGCCCGGTACTCATCGCGGAAAATAATTCGGAGTAAGTTGCACAATTATTGTTTGAAATATCCTATTGAAAAGTTATTTGTTTGAACATCCAAAACACACAAGGCAAGCTAAGAGCTAGGTGAACACATTTAGTTAACACAAGTTCTAAAAATGACCGTTTGATCTGGTACTCGCGCTCAAAACAAGTGTTGGGTACCACCAGTGAATCCGCTTCTTGGCTCAAGCGATTTCGGGCTGTATGCCAGCGAATTCTGTCTGCAGGCAGTTCATGTCATGTGCTATTGCGTGGGATCGATCCGAGGTACCGTAGATGGCCGGGCACGTTGCGTACGACTACGAGTGTAGCGGCACACAAAACACAAAACGTAAAATATCGACCTCTTGCATGTTTCAGCTTATTTGGAATAAATATATTCGTTTTAGATTGGTTAAACACAGATAATGTGTAAGTTTCATCAAAAATGAAAAAACGGGGGGGGGGGGGGGGGAAAGAAAACCCGACCCGAGATTTCAGCATTTTTGGGTCGGTCGCGGAGGGCAACTCAACATGTTTATTTTTTTGGCCTAATTGGGAGTATTCAATTTTGTTATTTAATTTTAACTTAATTGTATGTCCAAGTCAGACCCTAACGTCGACTGACAAACTGGGGCTAAAACAAGGTTACCTCCCTCACTAACTTTTTACGGCACTTGAGCGAAATTTTAACGGGAATGCTATATTTTGAATTGTTTGTTTATCATTTAAATGTAATTTAGATGCTTGTACACTTCTGTATTTCCGTAGTTATCGATCAACAAATAATTTTGCCTCAACCTCAAGGCTTTGAAAAACTAGAAACACTTCTGCCGTTGACGGCGTGCGTCAAAATGACAATACTTTGACGTCTGTGTGGGAGTTTGCTTTCTTATACTGCAACAAAGCGGCTATATAAAACGGAGCTCCCACATAATGACTTTACATGAGTGATGACGAACAGGGCTTTTTGGAATCTTTCTAAAAAGCACCGGAGAAGGGTATTCAAAATGATTTTTTGTTTACAGAATTAAAATCTGTTTAATCTCATGTGAAGCTCAGTTTCCTTATTGAGTGAAAACATTGTAAATGAATTTCAGCAAGAATCACATGTTGCCGTTTTTGTTCAAGTAGGTCTTTTAGTGCCTTACTGAAGGGCACAAGACATGACTTCGATTCGAACTCACACTCTGCTGCTGACACTACCGGTGAACTGGGAGCGCTCGTCACACTGACAATCTATTGTTAAAACGTGAATTTCGGCATAGACGCCATTTCGGTAGAGTAAATGTGTCGATAAAGTGCACCGATAGCAGTGGGCATTGTCTGTATTGATCTAGTGTTGCAAAACATTTGATTACTAAAATGGCGTCCAGTGTACACTTGACATTATCTTTTATACGGAGTTGCACATCTTGGACATGCGGCTCTATACGATCTTTGCTGGTGTCAAAAGATTATAATGCGAAATTAGGCACAATATGGGGAACTGGTCTGGGCTCTATCAACTGTTGGAATGTGACACGCATAATACCGTACGCTTTTACGGTCAAACTGCCGTAAATTATACGGAAATTTTTTACAGTGTACAGAGGAGCGCCATTTTAGCAAGCAAATGTATGTTGTTGTTATTTTATACATTTATAGGCCTGTCATTAATAGAAATGGTCACGGTCTGCACTGATTTAATATTGCATCAAAAATAATAGTTCATTGCAAAAATGGCGTCCAGTGCATCTTTTGCGCGTTTGAAAACAAAATTAAAACTTTGGACGAGAAATCTTATTTAAAAAAATAATAATAATTGACAATCATGCTCGAATTTGAGCGACCATCAGAAATGTAAAGTGACAACATGAACGTAGTTGGACCAGACAAAAATAATATATATTTGTTTACAAGTAACCGGAAAGATCAGGTCAAGTCTCATTATCAGGTGTTCTTAGTTGATTTGTTGAAAACCTTTTACTCTCATGTATTTCAAGACCAATTTTTTACTTTTCCCAGCAACGCGATGTAACTTTTATAGCCACAAACTGCGTTAAACTGAAGTATTTGAAGAAACAGAGTCGCGCACACGTGGATATGGTTGGGACAAACTTGGTCCCGGAAGTTCGAATAATGCTTTGAGTGAATTATTTTGTTTGACCATCACGCAATCTGCGTTTGTTTGTTCGTTTGTTTTAATACATGTTTTAACATTGGCTACCTTTATAGAGACCGAAGACAATAGGAGCAAGAATATCCACAGAAGAATTCTAAAGAAAGGGGTGATTCACAAGGAATGTTGTGCACCAAGCATATGGGAGAATGTTAAATATTGGGACAAGCAAAGAACACAATTACACATTTCGCTGGTACGTTTATTTCATATTACGTAGTGGAATTCACTGGGAACCAAAATATCAGCCATGACGTCATTCAATACGGCTCAAACGTTAACATATCAACTTTCCCTATAATTTTAGTCGTAATAAAAAAAAAATAAAATAAAAAAAAATGTTTAAGAACAAAAACAGGGTGTTCGGCATTTGTTCAATAAGTCATTCGTTCAAGTTTTGTTATTACTCTGGTTGTGGTGGAGTAATGAAAGAAGGGGTCGAAAAATGTGAAGACAAGGTTTTGCTAATGACGCTATTATTATGTATCCAAAGCCTATTCCTTGTCGGATCATAAGTTTGAATCCTTTTGGATTTATGCAACAGGTTTTCAGCAATTAATAGTTTCTATTTAAAACCTTGTCACGAGAGGGCGCTGTTGAAATTATTATCATTTCTCTTTCAATTGAAAGGCCAAGTGGTCAAACAAAATTCATACAAATGGACCTAATTCTAATTGTAGATCATAATGTTTTCGTATCACATAACGAGGCCTGGGAATATTTATTTTCACTCCGAATTCTGTTTTCGACCAGAAGTAAATGTCACACGAGCCACAGTTTGTGTAAGAGTTTAAGGTCAAATGGAGCCACACTCTGTGTAGCATTTGTGAAGTTGATAAAATGCTTTTCCAATGACGATGACGTATTGATTGCAAAATCGAATGTGGTTCAGTAGTTATGATTTTCGAATAATCAAAACTTCAACTTCCGGATTGAACAGTAATTAAAAGTGAAATGGGGTCAGATTCTATTTGACTTTTGGGAAATTTTTCACCTGTCCGATGATGTGTAGATTGTAAAAATCGAACATGTGGTCATGAGTTAAGATTGTTTCCGTTACTAAACTTCAACTTCCGGTTTCAACCGAAAGACAAGGTCAAACGGGGTCACACTCTGTGTATCATCAATTAGGTTTTTGAATACCTTTCTGATGGTATGTAGATAACAAAAATCCAATGTCTGATTCGGGAGTTAAATATTTTTCAAATACTAAGCTTTGATTTTATAAAAAATTGTAAAAAATAATTTCATGACGTCATCATGACATCACTCCACATTTTACAAGCCATGGCCAATGTCTAACAGTACACCAAGTTTCAACTCAATCGGCTGTTTGGTTTAGTAGATACAAGGCTTCAAAAAGTGCACCTTTAAGGCCTTATCACGTGACATACGATGACGTCATCAAACTACGACTCCACAAATATGTTGTCTGCATAAAGGTTAATGTTTACCTGTTTTCAAGAGATTCTAATAAACTTTGCCACAGACATTTAGTAAAAGTGTGTTTTGACCCATTTTCAACCTGCCGCTAGAGGGCGCTTTTATAATGATGTGACGTCACCGGTCCAATTTTTTCAAACCTGACACTTGCAAGAATACATTATCGTAAAAAAAACCTCAACAAATTATTGGCACTTTCTGCCACAGTCAATTTACTAGGCACTTCTGGTTTCGACCGGAAGTAGAGGTCATGTGAGGTCACGCACACAAAAAATAAAGACCTATATGTGAGTTTCGCAACACCTCCATAGTAAAATAGTATAGCCCACGTGAGTTCCTTATACAACATGGCGGACAATAATACTTCAGAAACTCCTTCCCCCTCCCCCCCACAATTAAAGAAATTTGTTTGATATTTAAGACGCTTTTACTCATAACTGAATGGTATCCTCAAACCTGTTTTTCCCCCATTGCACTTCAAACATTTTGTCGTCAGACGCCAAGGGGAGTGGCGGGGGGGGGGGGGGGGGGGTCATGTAGGCGAATCTTGCAGCTCACGTCGATTTAACCAATGTGATGTTCGTGTCCACATTAATACATTGTAATCAGTTGCAAGAAACTGATACAAACTTATTAAAATGTGTACTTGCTTGTCGTAAATTATCGTGATGGAATTGATCTCCGTGCCTCGTATTAAATGGTGCCCTTTACACGTGTCTGTTTATTTTCAGTACCCACCCTACAATATTTGAACAATTGTTGTACTCTAGTAAAGGTCAACGATCTTTCCCATCATGAAGGAGCCCACTGTTGACGAACGTCACCCAGTGCTGTTTCTGAGTCCTCTATTATGAAGACACGCCAGCTCATTTGCATGTTAATAATTGACTCTTGCACTGTTAAAAAAAAATCTGTTTTTTTACAGAAAAAGTTCTGGCAGCTCTATTACCGGACTTTTTTTTAGAATCCGTAATTTATTTTTCAAGGAAATATTCTGTAAAATAACGGAAATTTCAGTTTTTCAGTTTTTTGAAAATTACGGAATAAAACAAAAATCCGTAAATTCTATTTAAGGATTTTTTTTTCCTTCCGTAATTTTACAGATTTTGTCCGTCATTGAGATTTTACAGAACTTTTTCCTTCAAAATAAAATTACGGAATTAAAAAAAAAGTCCGGTAATAGAGCTGCCAGAACTTTTTCAGGTGTCCGTAATTTTCTGGTTTTTTATTATTAATTTATCCATTACCGGAATTTTCGGCAAAATACGGGATAATGTACGTATTTTGAAGGAACATTTTGCCCCCCCCCCCCCAGAAAAAAACCCCAAAACACACAACAAAAAATAAGCAATTCAAATAAATAAATAAATAAAACAAATAAAAACAATAAAAAAACATAAACAAACATTATTTTATGTAATTTTGTTGTCAACTCCAAAAATAATATTGACAAACTACAACAATTACATTGAAGTAAATACCATTGTCCATGTGGAACATTATGCTGTCAAAACTCCCTTAAATTTAGGAACAAAATAGTCATCTAAAAGAAATAACTGTAATGAGCATGGTTATCAGTTATAACATCATTAAACAAGCCTGCAATCAAAGTTGCATCTCAATTTATTAAACTCATGAACTATAAATACATTTTCCATATTTTAAAAATTCATTTACAAAAGGCAACAACTTTTTCCAATGAGCTTATAATTATAAACTGTGCAAATCTTGTGCGTATTCGAACATTGGGAGTTTACCCGAAAGAATTCCCAAATATGCCGGGGTAATGCACCATCCAGGAAGAAACATGACTGCACAAAGCCTCAAATAACACATTAACAAGTTACAACAAAAGCCTTAACATTTCAACGTCACAATTTGCTTTTAGTTTGGCTAAGTGGGTCATTCCATGCCAACTCACCTAGGTTGTGGCAGTGACAGATTCTCAGATTTTGCTAACTTTAAAACAAAAAATTTCTATGGGTGCTAGGACACACATATAATTTTAGAATCCTTCTCTTTAAGATTTCTGAAGTATAACCCCCTAAAAATAAATAATAAGCCCGCACCCCTTCAAGTTGGTATTTTATGCTTTGGGGCATTTATCATCATTTGTATAGTGCCTGGGTGCTTTTATATTGATACATTTGGTTATTAACTAGGTGCATATGTGTGACCTGATATAAGGATAGACTAACCACATCTATGATGGGTATTTGGCAGGGGTCTGAATATGGGTCTGTGAACTCGGCCTCTAAAAAAACACTTCAATTTGAAGGGGCGGGGCTTAATATTTTTTTAGGGGGATCATATCTCAGTTGGAGTATGATTCTAAAAGTGTGTAGTAGTGTTTATAGCACCTATATGGAAATGTTTAAATAAAAAATTTGCTAAATCTGAGAAGGTGCATGCCAAACCTTTAATATTTGTAAGTGATTTGGCACAAAATGACACAAATGCTAAATACTTCCAATTCCGAATTCAGAAAAAGGTACTCTTTTAAAAAGTTTAAACCATAGTTTTGTTTATAAACATGAAGCCACATTATTATCTCTTCTGATGAACAACACCTTTTCATGACCAGCACTTCCCATGCTTTACACCCTAATAAACATGAGTACAGTATTTTATTGATTATTTATTGTTCAAAGCTGTATGAAAAACTGCGGAGCACCTACAGGGACATAATGATCACAAATAATTTGACTCCTTTATTATGTGTGCTGAGAATCATTCTGTGCGCTTGAATCGTTTTGTGTGACTGAAAAAATATAAATAAATTTAGGGCACATGAAATGAAGAACTCAATTTTTCCCGTGTTCATTAATTTTTTCAATTTCATCCCATGTCCCTTTAGAGGCTCCGAACCTGCCAGTGAAATGTTTTGTTTTGTTTAAAAAAATGTAATATACTGTTCAATGCTCAAATATGGAAGTTTGTGTTTTGACAAAAAAGAGAGCAACCTTCAAACCATGAAAACACTTTGTTCAGTGTGTTTTTACTTGCTGAGTGCTGAGTACAAAATATTTATTTGTACCATTTCCACCTGAAGATTCCTTTAATTGCGTTTATAAAAAAAAAACTCTTCAAGAATGTATGCGATACTGCCTTTTAAGCTTGCCAAGTAAACTTTGGCATTTATAAAGAAATTCACAATTAAAACGACTGCTCCCTGATAATGCCGAGACATTTGCTGTTGCTCATGTAAGATGCTTGTGCTGCCTCACAAGTTCGGACTCAGGTTCTTAATTTATGGTTCTTGAAATAAAGTCCAATCACTTTCGAACAAAGCCATTGCATTGGCTAGTCCTATGACTTTCAGACTTACAGGTGTTGCATTCTTCTTTCTTGCTGTTTTTGTTCCTTCGCTTGGGTTTATCCCAACAAAGAATCTGTATATGAGTGAAAAACATTGCTCATGAAAGTACCATACACTCTGATTGGTTGAAGACTGGTCACATAGGGGTGTATTAACATGATATAAGGACAGACTGTGTAAACTAAAGAATAAATGACCCCTAAACAAGCACAATGTGCTTGTTGTGCGGGAACTATCAAATCAACTGGATTTTGTGTGCGTATTGTTTTGATTTTTCATTTTGGTACCGAAAGTAGCTGGTACACACTGTAATGAAACCAACATAATGCAAAGCTGGTTCTTGAAAATTATGCATGTGTCACACAAAATTTAAACAGCCAAGGGAATGGCCCTTTAACATGAGTAGAACATTTCTAAAAACTAACAGAGAAAGAAAAGTCAAACATTATTTTGTATTTTACTTGTTTTTTCAATCAAGGTATTTATTTATGGGTTTAATAATGTAATGAACCGGTCTTCACTGTGTGGTAATGACCTTCACTGTGTGGTAATGACCTTGGTTGGTGGTTGGCCCACTGTTAATGGACCTCGCCTTTGGCTTTGTCTGTTAACAGCAGCTAGCCACCAACCTGACCATTACCATGAAGTGAAGACCAGGTCGTCACACTGGTAATCCCTAATTAACAATCTTCATACAATACATTTAGGTCTAAGACTGAAACCTAGGATAAAAGGTTTTATCCGTCTTACAGTGTAACACAAACAAATGGTAAAATAAATATGGCAAATTTCCATTCAACCACATGAATTGAATGAAATCTCATGAATTTTCATGAAAGAAATCTCACTGAATTCACATGCAACTAAACTACAGTAAGATTGATGAAAGTTTTTTAAATTAATTTTACAATATAGAAACAGATGGTTCACCTTGCATATGCATGAATCCATGGAAGAAATTTTTTGAGTTAGCCTACAAAAACATGGTGCACATGTACATACCTTTGGATGAAGTCCAGAGTAGCTGCCACAGCACTGTTGTACTCCATATTGAAGACGTAGAAGCACCCAAATAAAAATGAGAAGGCTTTCTCAAATGATTTGGGCCTTGTGACGACTTTTTGCTCGATACAAACAAAAAAACCTTGATGATCTGAATACAAATCTCCTATAGTACAGGAATCAACATAAATAAATATTACTTTCAATTTTAACTGTTTTGTACAAAGGTGCCAGTCTGAAGCTAGTCTTGATTTGCACCTGTTTTTGTGTATTAGTCACCGACAGAGGGCACAACATCGACTGTCTCGAAGGCTAGCTTGGAAGAACTGGCCAAGTCTAAGAAACGGGATTAGAGACGAGTCTTGACGATTTTGAATTACCAGTCAGATCAAAACAATGCTAATTTGCATAATCTATATTGAGGCATTTAGCAACAGAGTATGTGTATGGTAGCTAGACTTAAGTGATGTTTACTAAAACTGTAAAGCGTAGTGTTGTGCTGGAAATGACTGATCGTGTTCAACTCACACAGAGTCCATCTGCACACGCCATATTTTGCACTGGAGTGCTGTCCTGTCCAGTCAGACTATGGAGGCAGCAGACAGGTCAAACGAAAATCAACAACCCGAACTTGATCCCATTAGAATTTGCAAGAGGTAAACTGGGTTTTAAAATCTGTGCATGGACAGTTCAATCATGTTTTTGTTTGCAGGCTTTTATTAATTGCAGATCACAAATAGTACAATCGTTATCGCCATTTCATTATGATGAATTACTCCATATGGCTCAGCATTCACAGTTTGTTGAATGACCATTATTGCCTGTTACGTGCTGATTGGCGATTATAGTTCAAGAACAAGTCAATCATTCAAAAGGGAGACAAGGAGACAGTCTTTGTCAAAGTTTGTTTACCATTGTGAAAGTGTCAGTCATTTCATGAATATTCAAATCACGGTAAGAAAAAAAAGTCAAACATGTCACAAGACATTTGTTATGATCCAGATGTTTGCTGCCAGTAATTCATGTTGCATATTGGCAACTATGCCCTTTTCACTCCAGAGTTGAATTATAAATTTACCCAGTAAGTTTTTAATTGCTGTTTATTACGTTACATAAAAAAGTCATAACATGTTTATTGTCACAAAATTAAGAAACTAACCTGTCACAGCTATGCAAGGGGAGACGGGCAAGTCCTCATCCTTCTCAATGTCTTCTTTGGTTGCTGTTTCCTACATGTTTGAGATGAAGTTTAGGTTAGTTACATCATGGATAATATAAGGGAACTGTGTGATAAATTTCTGTTTTAAGACTAATTGGTCAGTGAAATTGTTGCTAATTCTACCAAATTTGTACTAAAGCCATTAAATTTAACTAAAGCCATTAAATTTAGCGTGTCGTGGCCGAGCGGATAAGAGCACCGGATCCAAGCTCTGGTGTTTCTGATCAGCAGAGTGTGGGTTCGAGTCCCGGTCGTGACGCTTGTGTCCCTGAGCAAGACACTTAACTATAATTGCTTCTCATCACCCAGGAGTAAATGGGTACCTGTGAGGGCAGAGATGGTTCTTGTGATTGATTTAGCTTGATGCGCTACATATTTGGCAGCTCAGCTGTATACTCCCCAGGGAGCTGAGATGGTTAAAGGAATGACACAAAAATGGCCCAGTGACCAGGGGTAATAATGTTGAAGCGCCATGAGCGTCACTGAGTGACGGACCTGAGCCCTATATAAGAAGCCACTATTATTATTATTATTATTATTATTAACTGATTTGTAGTGGTAAGTGTGCACATGAAAAAACGACACTTCACATTCATGAACAGACATGTACATGACTTGTGTTGTGAAATCAGGACCATGGTTTTAGTGTTAATTCTAGTGAGACCATGGAATATGGTTACCAGCCAATTGTACATCTTGCTTATTTTTGCTTACAGAATATTATTTCAACCAATAGTTTCTGCTTTTAAGCAGCTTTTGAAATCAGGCCCAAATAGTGACTGTGTCTCGAGTTTGAGACTTCCAATTCAATGTGCAACTTAAATAATGAGCAAACATACATGTACACTGTACATACTTACATCGTAACAACGAATTAGAGCTGACAAATCCTCCTTGAAATATGCTGCAAGTACAGCAAGCACTCCCTTGGTGACAGCTTGTTGATTTTGATATTGCTTTGAGGCTTGTTTGATCTTGTTGAGTTCATCAACCAATTTAGGTGGAGCATTTTTTGTTCTAAGGTACATGAGGAGCCTACAGCCTTTCTTTTCGATGGCATCATTAAACCTTTCAGCCAAATTAATTCCAGTGAGTCGCAGAAAGTGAGTGAATAAACATTTCTCCTCTGCAAGAAAGGGCCATTCTTTGAGCAAGTCGTCAATACTTTTTGGAGAATCATCGTTTATTTCATTACGTTGAGAGTAGTATGTAATTGTAATGTTCATTAGTTCAGTCACACTGTCCACACTCCAATACACCTTTTGAAATTCATCTTGTAATACTTTCTTCTTCTTCTCCTCCTGGGTATCATGTGTTTCCCCAACTGGGAGTTCTGGGTTCCATTGTGTCTTTAGGCACCCAAAACTGTCCAATTCCATTTTTTGGTTTTTGCGGCGTGGTTGACTCTTTTCAGCTGACTTTGTACGCTTTTGTGACTCTTTCGTTCGCTGTAGGTTTTCTTTTCGGCTCTCCAACTGCTGGAGCAGAGTTGCTGTGCCATCTCCAATTATTTCCCCATTGATGGTATCCGCAAGGGACTGCTTAAATCTTCCAATGAGTTGATTGGCAACTTTTCGTAGCTCCTTCCGCTTGGGGACAACCTGTACAGCAGAGATGTCATCCATTATAATTCGTATAATTTCCCTCCTTTCACTCGGGTCTGGCCTTTCTTCTTTCCTGCATTTGTCCATGACTTTTGGGGGGAATTTATGCCAGGGTACCTTATACGAAGAACTCCAATCCTCAGATGATGTGCCTGGTGTGTTGTCCAGGGCATGAGTACTTGAATTCCTCCCCTCACTAGCTTCTTGTGTACTTGTGAATGTGAAGCTGTCACCACTTGAACTTGAAGAGGAAGGTGTGTCTGAAAGTAACATTGTAAAGTCCATGTACATGTAATAAGAACACAATAATGCAAAATTAAACAAAAGCACATTATGCCTATAAACAAAAATTACTGCCCAAATTGACCACATGAGTTGGTTAAATAAATGGAAACCGAAGTATTTCAAGGTTATACATGTATCAATGTGTATTTTGGTCTAGAAATACAATTGCATACATAATGTTAGAAGCATTTTCAAGAGGAGCAAATCAAAAACAATTGCTCTGAGAATCATTGCTCCTGACCAGAAAACTGAACATTATAAATACATTTTTTTTTTCCATTAACACAACATTGATACTTTCTAGTCACAGAGGTATGAACAAAACCTTCAATTATAAGCTACAATTATCCAGGAATAAACATATGAAGGTTACTGTATCCCCTGCTTTGTGGAAGGGGGGGGGGGGGGGGGAGGGAGGGGGAGTAACATGTTGTTTCACAACGATGCCAACCCAAGAATGGGTTAAGGAAGAACATTTATAATGTGCATTCTCTTCAAGTATTAGTGGGGTACCTTATGGAAACCAAGGACAAAACTAAAAAGGGAAAACAAAAGGTCTCCACATGGAATTTCTAAAGACCAGGGTACTCCACAAGGAAATTTGTGTACAAAGTCTTTTGGAAACTGTTACCGGTAAGTGCAGGGACAAAGGAAAGAACAAAAGAGTGCTCCACAAGGATGCATTTTTGGGAATGTGTGTGTGCGTGTACCTAGTGTGTCATCAACTATTAACATTAATATACCTTTGTTTTTCCATGATTGGATGAGTTTCCTTGCCTTCACAAGTGGGATCTCTCCCTCAAGGTCGCTGTAATCAACAAATGGAAGGTCATTGTCAGTCTCTACTCCCAGCTGCGTGAGCTTTGACGAGATGTTATCAACTTGTTCATCAGTTAATGTGGGTAGAATTTGTCTGATGCTACTCGCTAGCCATTCATTACTCGCCATGATGCTACCAATACACAAGTTATTGTCACCTGTACATGTGTAGTACAAAATATTTGAACAATAAAATAAAATAATTAATTTACATAGAAATGTCACACTTTTTTGTTCAGATCAAAACAACAGGGCAAAATTTCATGGCTCTGCTTACCGTAAGTAAAGAATCGGCGCTTATATGGAAGTAGGGAATTCTGCGCATTCGTCAAGCGTATTTCACGAGTAAGCAGGGAATATTTGCACGTGTGCTTGCGTAGTCCACGTTAGTCATTCTAAGCTTACACAGTTGGCGCAGAAATTCGGTGCTAGATCAGTAAGCGGAGAATGATGATCGCAAGCGCATAATTCAGCGGTAAGCAGAGACATGAAATTGGGCCCAGTTGCTTAGGAAGTTCAACACCTGCTTCAACAACTAAACAGAGCTTGATTAATTACCTCAAGAATGAATCCACCTTGGACGAAGCAATTGTTGATTTGTCTTCAGTATTTGCTACATGTATGAAGGCCTACAGATTGATGTCCACAATTGCATGCTTCAATGCAATAAACACATTGCCTTCTACACAATATCCAGACAAAGGGTGATAGTCCAGTAATTTGTCTGCATCCACACACTTGATGTTTCCATCTTGTCTAGCATGCATTACTTTATACAGACCCACATCACAAAGGAAAACACACTTACAAAGATGAACTATAAAATATGGATGCTCTGTAGTACTAACAATCACCAACAGAATCTCTCCAAGCAGCAAATCTCCATCAACTTTATCAACAACAACATACATCCCTTTAGCATATTTGGTGCCATGGACAACAACACTGTTGCTGGTTAAACTGTGTGTGTGTAGAAACCGCAAAGAGGAAACTGCCTGTTGTATACCTTCATTATACAAATCCAGACTAAAAACAACCGCCTTGTCATCTAGTTGTACTGGTTTACCAAATAAAGAGCCTCCATTGTGGAAAGCCTGAAGAAGTTGATGAGTTTCAGCAAGAGAGTGTGTTACATTAAGAAAATTCTTTGATGACCGTGTGCACCACTTAAAAAATGTGTGCTTACTTTCCATTCTCATCGTCCATAAACGGATCAAGGGCCCAAATTGCAGGGTGAGTTCTGGGTAATGTGTTAAGTAGTGGTGTTTAGGTCTCAATCTTATATCACTGAATTCTTTGACTCTCAGAGCAATGTACTCCTCTATCAGAACATTAAGATATGCAATCTGCTCCTTAGAAATTTGTGGAGCACATACAAGTTCCACAATCTGCCTCAATAACAAAATTAAATTCCAAACTTTATCACTGAAATCTTGAATTTTGTTGAAGACAATAACAGGGAAAATTCTCAGAAAAAGCCAATTCTGCACAGCATGACCTTCAAGCTTTTGTCCATTAGAATTTACAGAATTTGGCTTGTCAAGACCATCACTGCCAAGCAATTTGAAGTGTTTGAGATTTCTATTAAGCTGTTCATAGGTGAACCATTTCTTTTCCTTCACAAGGTACTTGATGAAAATTGCCATGTCGTATTGTATAATTCCCTCAAACAAGTCATGGCCAATGCAAGGGGGTAGACCTGGATTACAGACATGGAAGTAGCGTAGTTCATTGAACACCGAGTTCTTTTTGATCCCTTCGTAATTACCATTACTTTGTTCTTGCATAGCTGCTTGTTCAATAAATTGTAGAGCTTCATTATAGTTTTCCTGTGTCCGTCTTTCTGCTGTTCTTTGTGACTGTAAATTGCCAGAAAACATGTCATCTTTTTGTATCTTGCAATACCTGCACATGTACTGTGCAGTGCTGAAATTGTCAACAAAACCACCAAGAAAATGACTTCCCAAATTGTCTCCTAAGATGCAAACTACAGTTCCCTTTACATTATGACCAACTCCTATGTCAATACCATGGTCTTCCATTTCTTTTAAGTCCTTGACTAATCTTGAGAAGATTTTTTCTTGTCCAAAAAACTGCAAATCTTTATCCCTACATAATGCCACTAATTGGATGGGATCAATTTTTGATCTGTTGTATGGGTACAAATTGCCCAGTGTATAGTATACTGCCACGATTTTATGCTTCTTTTTAGCTGAGCCAAGAGGGTTAACAATCTCAAATGCATCCTGATAGAGAATTAATTGTATGTCCCCTTGCAAGCGTGTGAAGAGTTCTATTTGCTTAAACATACTACCATCAGTAAAATCACTGAAAACACCATCTTGTCTTTGAAGCGGGTAATGATACTGTTCTTGAACTGACATGTCTTTAAAGAGTGCTTCGATGGAGCTTTTAATTGGCACATAATGAAAGTGCCTTGAAGTATTTGTGTCATCTGTGCCAAGCTTCATAGCAACTGGCTCAACATAGGACATATTGTGCTTGTAGTATTCTTTTCTTGTGAAATTGGAACGAAGCGGACCAGTAACTGTTTGTGGGCAGCAGTAAACAAATTTTGACATTCCATGTCCTCTAGTATCCGTGAAGTTACACAATTTTCGAGACCAGCAGAAACAAGCTTTGATTTTAGTAGCATTTCCAGATGGCTTGTCTGTATATTTTGTATGCTGTTCAGTTCATCAACTATTACTTGTATTGTAGATGCAGGGACATGGTACTTTGTTTGTAATCGAAGGTAGAATAATGCCATGTTGTGTACATACAGCTCTTCAATGTTGTTTTCATCCTCTTCATCTACACTGTCACATAATTCTTCATTAGATTCAGAACCACAACTACCAGTCTCTCCAAAATCATCTTCCACATTGTTATCATGCGTGCTTGTTTCACTACATGGTGGTACAGGAGTTGAAATTGAACGGTGCATTCTTGATATGTGTGATGTAAATGATGATTTCACTCTGTATTTTTTGTTGCATCTCAAGAATGGACAACTTATTTCATACCCATTATCAATGTGTAGTTTCAAATGGGAAAGAAGAGCAACAAAATCTCCACAATTTTGCTGGCAATTTTGAAGCTGGCAGACTAAATTTAGGTCTTGCAACTCTATCATCAAAGCGTTTCTCCCTGTGAACCCTAGTGATGTGCACATTGAAAGCGTTGTAACTTCTGAAGTCTCTATTGCATTCTACAACTCCACACGTGAAGGTGACTTTACTGTTATTGGCATGGAACCTATAATGCCTTGCATAGGCTTTGAGCGAAGTTGACTTGTTTTGACACACAGGACACTGATACATCTGCAAATAGAAACATGGGACAGTCACAATACCCTAGATCGTCTAAAATTTGTTATACTTATACCATTTGAAAAAGAAGTGCCCATTTACGGAAATCTTTCCAATATTTAATAAGTTTTACTTTCTCTGGAAAGAATGGTGGGAACCAATACTTTGACGGGTTGTGACAATCATCCCAATCCTCCTGATGGTCATAGATTGGAGGGGTATACTTATATTTACAACTATTAACCACTATGGGGATGGGGGATATGGGAATCTTTTGTTTGTGTTTTTTTCTTCAACCTGTCAGCTCTTCAAATGTACACAATGGCAAGTGTCAGTGTCAACAGCAGTACAGTAAAAAGGTCATCTCGACACTGTATCTCAGAAATTAATAATAATCATCGTTTAAGAAACACATCTTTCCAAGAGCATGATTTAGGTGAACTTAAGTGAAAAGATGGTAGAAAATGAACTTTCCTTTGAAGTTTGTGTAAGACAATTTTTTTCCTTTGTAGTTTGTGTAAGGTGTTTTTTTTATTCCAAAATTATTTTAAAGTTTTGTTTATATTATTTTCAATCAAACATTTTCCTTAATTGTCCTACATTATTTATTTTTATGTGTATTCATTTATTAACTGGAACATTTATCTCCTATTTCCGGAAAAAAAAAATTCATACATTAACTGCAAAAGAAAGTTCATTTTATACGTAATACGATGTGGTTTCCATGCAGTTATATAAACGCTTATTAGGCCATTTTAATTTATGAGATTACAATAGTAAGCCCAACATGATACTTATTTAATTTAATATTTGGACAGAGTTGACTTTGGACCGAGATGACTTCGGACCGAGTTGACCCTAAAGCGTAAAAAGTATTATTACTTGTAGGTATCTGGTACTACAGTTACTAACTAGTACGTAGTATTAATTATAGCCGGTCTGAATATTTGACACTTATTTTAATCTCTTAACTAAATTAGTTTATATCAATTACAAAAAAGTCAAACTATTTTTAGACTTTTAATACGTAAATGTACAATCATCTGATCATTAAACTTGAACATGTTTAAATAATTAAAATAACACTAATTATGTTCACACTGACTGTCACTGAAACAGTGATTAAAGAAATTTCAGCCCACAACAATTACACTGATGACTGAAGTAATACTTTATTAAGTAATACTAATAATATAGTATTACTAAGTTAAACCATAGAGAAATGACAGACAAGCTCAAGGCCCTAGCCTAAGCATGCTATTGCTAAGGGGGGGGGGGGGGGGGGGGGGGAAGGGCTATCCTCCCCGGTTTTCGATGTAGTATGCCTTTTTCTTTGAATTGAAAAAAAATAAAATATTCCATAATCAACTAATGCCCTAATTACCTTCCTTTGTTTATAAGAAATATGCAAACATATATTAAAACGTGATGGACATTGAAACTTTCACACCACGCACCGATCTTCGATGACTTCAATAGCGTCCCATTTGTTTTGAGTTTGACCTGTTTTCGATGCAAACAAGAAAGTATGGTGTCCGGGTGAAGCCATACGTGGAAGAAACATCTGCAGTGACTACAAGTGTTCTGTGAGACTTAGTGTATGACTCTATAGCCAGCAGTTTTCTTCATTTTATTCAACATATTTTTTATTTAGTTTTAAAAATAACCATGGTATTTTTCAGAAACTAAAAAAATAAAAAATAAAAAATAAAATGTAAATAATTCTTGGCTTTGAAATCTTATTTTTATTTAGTTTTGTGTCTTTTTATGTTTCTTAACATTTATAATAAAGCATATAAATAAACAGTGATAATCGAATCACAAAGCTGATGTTTAAATTTTAATATTAATAACAAAAATGATAGAATGATAAAAAAAAAAATTATCCAGACTATTAGAAAATGATATAAGGCACGTGGCTTCTTTAAGCCTCTGTATTTTTTCCCCCAGAATGCTCAGCAGAATGTTCAGTCACATGATTTGATCATCGTGAATTGTGAATTGAAAAAGTGTTTGATGAAACTTTTTCGGTGGGGAAATTTTTTTTTATGGCCCCGACAGTATGACATATTTTTGTACCTTGCAGAAATGCCTAAAATATCACAACTTTTTGCATATATAAGTGCAACTAACCAGTGGAGCCTTACATGTTTCTAAGTTTTGGTCAAATGAGAGGAGACTCTTTGCTTCACTGGAAATAAAATTGGCTCAGTTTGATCTCGATCCCCTGCTACACTGCCGGCAAACCACAACCACCACCACCGCTCTATCTGGATCCTCCTCCTAACTTTAATTCGCATGAAGACCACTAAACTTAATAGTAAATACCACTAAACTTTTTCGCGCCGCTATACCGTTTGTGGTGGTGTGTCGATCGTCTGCAATGTTTATAAACACTGCATGCATGCATCAGCTAACAATAGTCTGTTCTCGGAGGCGAGTGTACACACATTTACAATTGAAAAATAGGCACGCGTCAAAACCTCGACTTCTGTCCCAGGGTGCAATGGTAAAAATGCTCAACCACGTACGAAGTATGTTTACCTAGTGTACCTAAATTTCTTGTTAAATTTTGCAAAATTAAAACTTTGTTGATGAACAAAAATAAAAATATATAGAATATAATTTTTAAATACTGAAAATTATTTCTTTTACAAAACAAAATATAAGAGTATGTTTTTAACATTTAAACATTTTCTATGTGTTAAAGTTTTACGGACCAAAGATGTTTTTATGAGTAGCGATAACGAACACTGCATTAGTCACAGCAAGTTCCTTAATTTATGCTTCGTTTTTTAAAGATCTTACAGCAGAGAAATAACCTAAAAAATAAACTAACTGTATCTTATATTTTCGTTAAATTAAAAAAACATTACATTTATTTCATAAGTTCCCTTTTTGTACCTGCGAGTTAAACTTATTGTTGAAAAACGGAAAGCCAAACTTTCACCGTATTATAACGGTTCTTTTTCTGTGAATTGTTTTTACGGAGAAGTTCCGTTAGAAAAAAACCGTAAAAATACGGATATTTTTAACAGTGTGGGAACAAAACAAACCCCTATTCAGTTTAAAACTGCATGTATCCTTTGTTTAGCCATTGCGTTGACGGTAGTTTTTATGCCATTACTATGTATCTTCGAGTATGTACATTATTAAGAGCAACTGATTACAGTTCACTGTTTGCACTTGATACCCTTTATCAGCCTCGTTATCGCTGCCTATTGATATTAGCATATTGCATTATCACGTGTTGTTGACACGTATCCTCTCAAACCTGTTCATTCTAGGTTGTATCCATGCCCGGTGTCCAATGGCAATACTTCTTTAATTCTTGTGAGTTCGTCTGGTCAAGGTGTGAGGATGTTGTGTCTTAACCTGGTAATAGTTGCAATTTGCGTCTTGTGTGGATGTCTTGTCAACACACAGAGTAAGTTATACAATTACATGCACAAATTAATGGTAACAGCTTATCTAACAGCCACTGCATGCTGGTTTCTTCGTTAAAATACTTAATGCGAAATTTTGTGAATTAACGCGAACAAAATGCACCATCTCTATTTGCTTACTCATTAAGTTGTTTTTTGTGGTGTTTTTTACGAAAAAATGGCTGTCAATAAATTCCAGGTGCTCTTTAAAATGTAAGTTTTAATGGTCATTAACTTGTGGAGATCCACATCAATGATAATAATAATTATTATTATTATAAAGGTGTCTATAGCGCTCATATCCGTCACTCAGTGACGCTCAAGGCGCTCTAACATTCAGTATTTACCTGCAAGGAGCTACGTTTTTGAAGTATGAGACCTATTCCTTTACATGGCACCATGGTTTTTAAGATGCTGTGGCAGCCAATCTTCCTTCTCTTTTCGATAATCGCACTGGTTTTTGTTACGTGCATTACACAATATACAAGAACAGTGGCGTAACTAAGGGGGGGGGGGCACGGGGGGCACGTCCCCCCCCCCCCCCCCAACTGATGTCAGTGCCCCCCATTTGAAATCTGAACCTGTGAGACTAAAATAATTACCAGAATGTTAAGTTTTATAAACTTTTATGGAGCACTGGTGGCGTATAACTCAATGTTTCAAACTATTTTTCTCTTTATTTTACACATATTTGTTGTACCTTTGCAATGGACAGTTGTTATTTTTACCAACGTCTTCAGAGTACGGTAAATCATGTCCGCAAATTGTATGATGACTCATCACCCGCGCGCGCCCCATTCTGCCAGTCTGCCACGTTAAATACGGTACGGTAGTGTCACATGAAGCTACACGACGTGCTGGGTGCCGTTGCATTTATCGTAAGTACATGACAAAAGCCATATAAAACTCTTGAGCTGTGAGACCATTGATCTAAAATATCTGCTTCATTTGAGACATTACTTTGCTCTTCAGTGTATAGGGTATATTAAATAGTTTTTCAATATGTAAAAATCGAAATTGGGGGGGGGGGGTGGATGGGTCAAAACAATTTCGAAAAAATATCAAAGTTTTTAACATTGATTAGGCCTACTGTGCATGGCCCCAAGCGTGTAATAAATAAATACTAGTGCCAGTCCTCAAAACATAAATCCCCATAAAAAAAGACTCCGGTCTCGCAATCCCTTGTTAACAGTTATGATTTATTTCTACACATTCAAACAGTAACTGCATGATTCTAGATGTGCGAAAAAGAAGAGAGGAAAAAAGAAAGGAGAACAAAAACATAATTAATAGAGATTCAGAGTTTGTCATACCACAAACTCAATGTGTTCGGTTCCGGTGGTGGGGGAATGATGAACTGTTTTTCAATACACGCGGTTGGTATCGTAAAGAGTTTCATTTTTCCCCCCTCAAATTTAGGACGAAAAGCAGTCAAAAGCACCATTTAAATGAAAATCAAAGCATCAAGTCTCCGCTGTAAGAAAACCAGTTAAAAATACTCAAGCGTTTTGAAGGAAAGCGGGATTTAAAAAAGCGTTCAACATTGAACGCCGTTTTCTACAATTGTTACTTTTTACTGTCTACGTGTGTGTCAGTTCGTGGAACCGGTGGGTGACGATTTGATAGCTTCACAGTTACCTTGACAAATGTGTCTCGAAAGTAAACATTCATGACTTTCACATTTGCTGCTTGCAATGGTTTATTGTCTGACACAATGTATGTACTAAATTAAACTTCGGAGTCTAGACACTATTGTGTACATTTTACCAGTACATTGTACATTATTGATAGCTTCACAGTTACATTGACAATGTGTCTCGAAAGTAAACCTGTATGAATTATCACATGACTGCTTGCAGCGGTTTAAATACCATTTGTTTTCAAAAAATAACAACGAATTTATCGTTCTTAGTTTCTGAGTTCTGGTTGTTAAACCAAAAACTCAAAATTTGATTTAAATTAATTACATTTAATTACCCAATAAATCAATGGATGACGTCATTATGTTGTCAAAACTTCTGTTTCATCTATTTATCAGGTGTAACACTGTTGCCAAGTTTCATGACCGTACGAGCTTGGGAAGGATGGCAAAGTCTGCGGACAACGATTTGTGTGTATTTTTGAGATGGGACAAACTCAAAAATTCACTAGAGATTTAGAGTTTGTAAAACAAACTCTAGGTGTTCGGGTATCGCTCCTGGCCTCAATGCTGTTTTAATGCGTTAGCTATATAAATGAGTCGCTGAAAACAATGTTAATAGCTTGTAAATTTTAAAGAAAGTAAAGTGTAAATCTTCTTACACAGGAAATAAAAGCTACTCTCAAGATATTAAATTTTATAAATAACAAACGTTTGTTCAGCCAGATTTGAAAACTGATGACATCATTATGAAGTTACAAATGTTTTTATCGAGACATAGATATTTAAATATGTGCCAAGTGAAAAACAAAGATTAACTTTTAAAACAAAATCAGCGAAAGAGTACATTATTTAAATTATTTGAAAGGGCAAAAGGTCCATTGTCATTTCATAGTCATACAGCAGAGGAACATTTTTCCCCTTCCCCTTGGCAGCAGATGTTGAAACGATCCTTTGAATGACCCACACGTTCAACTAAATATGCCATTCACTGAAGTTTATTTATTTGTCAATGGATATCGATTCTTTTTTGATTAAAAAACCACATTAGATGATATTCATGTTGACATTATTAAGTTACAATTCTGAAACTTTTACAGTGAGTTGGATACTCATTAAGTATCGGTGCATGAATCATTAATTGTTCAAAACATATATGCACTGATGAAGATGTCATTAAAATTAGTCAAGTATTATGAGCTATCGGTTGCATGTTTTAAATTAGCTTGTTTGATTTTTAGACATTGATTTTCCTACAGAACGGTTTGTTAAATTTAGAATATTAAAATGAAAGACACTTGTTTAGGATAATTATGCAAGACAAAGGCAAAGCATGAGGACGGCAAGTCTAAGCATCTCGTGAATTTATACTAAATAAAGTACTATTTTTAGGAAAACCTCCATCGAAGGGTCTTTAAATATGCATGTCATAATAAAAAAGTTGACGAAAAACATTTATTAGTCGAACCATTCTCTGACTATAGTGACACAGCCAACAACCATACCAATCCCCCATTGCCTAATTCTACCTCTGCGACGATCATACTAAATGCTTCTTAATTTTAAAAACATCTCACCAACGTCACAACTTGATGATACAGGATAAACTTTATAACATAATTGTGCATTAAATAAAAGACTCATTTTGAAAAGCAATGATGTTCATACGAAACATACCGTTTCTAGTCACCGTGCAGGGACGATAAAGACTACCGTGTGTGAGGGCCTGAAACACCCTACACAAACCAATGACGCGTCCCTTCTTCTCGGTGTGTGATCAAAACACAACCAATGTCCATCTTTTTCTGCTTGCATTTTCTTACATAATTAAAAGTCATACGAATCACTGAGGTAGGTGGCCATCTCAGCGAAACTTCGTCTTTAATTCCATTTGATGATTAAGCCATGAGAAGGGCGAAAAGGGGAACAATTAGACGCCGAATCTGAGTGGAATTCAGATCTGTAATGTTACTGTTGTTAGTACGCCATTGATAAGATTGCTCTACGTTGTAAGTGCGTTGACCGGTGGCGTGTCAAAACATGAATGAAACTCACGCCACAACACATAGACTTCAGCGAAGGCGCTCACGGCAAACAATACGCGGTTGCGGTTACTTTCGTCTGATTTCGTGCCGATTGTTAATCGCCTCCCCTAACAAGCGTCTTGACTGACAAACTACCCACCGTTGCGCAATGCAATCAGTCGCGAGGAGGTATGCCATGCTGCGTTAGGCAATTGATTAAGATTTAAACGTTTTAAAAGGCCAAATTCTCTCAGAAATCTTTGTCTAACTTGATTCGTTCCAAAGTATGAAACGAAAAGTATTCAATACCCTTTCTTTTCAAGAAATTACAACGATTTTATCGTTCTTATTTTGTGAGTTCTGGTTGTTAAACCAAAAACTCAAGATTTGATTAAATAAATTACATTTAATTACCCAATAACTCATTGGGTGACGTCATTATGTTGTCAAAATTTCTGTTTTATCTAATCATCAATTGTAATATTATTGCCAAGTTTTATGACCGTGCGAGTTTGGGAAATATGTCAAAGTCTGCGGACAACGATGCGTGTATTTTTGAGGGGGGCGAACAAACTCAAAAATCCACTAGACTTAACGTGTTTGTGACAACAAACACTAGGTGTTCGGGTATCGCTGGGGTCAGTGCTGTGTCAATGCGTGAGCTATTTCATTAAGTTGAACTTTGGTGCTATTACTGTTTTGAGGTGCGTAACAAACTACACACTTATGCAAAAGTAAAAAAAATAAATCAAAAGCCTAGCATTTGATTGTTAACGAGGTTTGCATAGACGGCTGTTTTAGAGACTACCAAAGCGTTTTGTAAAAATCAGGTTGCGCGAACCTTGAACAGAGACTAGACCACAAGCATGTTTGATGGACTTTGAACCGTGCGGTTGATTTGCTCACCGTTTAAATGAGTTAGATCGCGTATTGTGTGTGTTTATCCCGTGGTTTGACAGCGGGTCAATAAATACCCGTAATGATTGGTCAAAATTTCAAATATTTGAAAAAAAAAAAGGAAAGACGTCTTCACGAAGTCAATGTCACTGTCTATCTATAAGCCAAGTTTCAACTCAGTCAAACGTTTGTTTTTTTTAGATGCAAGGCTTCAAAAAGTAAAACTTAAAGGTATTACCACGTGACACACGATGACGTCATCAATCTGAAACTCCACACATTATGTTGTCTGCATAAAGGTCATTATGTATACCAATTTTGAAATGATTGTCATAAATTTCGCCACAGACATTGTAAAAATCTAATAAATGGTTCATTAATTATGACTTTTCCAAAATATTAAACTTTGATATAATGAAATTCAATACCCGATGACGTCATCATGACGTTTCTAAAATTGTGTCGTCTTGATTCTGAGGTTCAACTATCTCATGAGTTTCAATGTTCAATTCAACTTCAATCTTGAGTTATTCCGTAGATAAGCACCAACAAATTAATTATTTTATTTAATAAATATCCCAACGAAAGAGGGCGCTGTTGAAAATTGTCTTTCCTTCCCGCGTAAACAACAAAGACACGACAGTGCACGCACACAGGCACAGTCAGCGCGTGAACTACATACAGCTTGCATCAGTTTCAACGTTATGTGTACATAATGTTTTGTCAATCAAAGTGGGGGGGGGGGGGGTTACGAGTGGGTAGGTGCGCTTCATTGTCCGGTTTTGACCATATATTAAGGTCAAAATGTTGACATGTCTGTGTTCAAAAGTTTGAGCAGGACTAACGTTCTACACCCTGATACAAAAATTATGCTGAAATGATCAGTAGTTTTAAAGATATATATAAGATAGGATACTAAGAAATTTTCAACTTCCGATTTGAACTGGAAGTAAGTTCAAATGTTGTACGGGTTCTGTGTAGCAAATGTCGAACTTTAAATGAGCTATCCGATGATGTGTAGATTATAAAAAACAAACAAATGATTCATGAGTTATTCTTTTTACAAATATTAAACTTTGATTATTATAATTCGATGCCCGATGACGTCATCATGACGTAAATAGGTTTGTGTCGTCTTGATAGTGAGGTCCAACTATCTGTTGAGTTTCATTGTTCGATTCAATCTCAATCTTGAGTTATTCCGTAGATAAGCTCGAAAGTGGTTTTTTGAAGGAAAAAAACGAAGGCGAACTTCGACCTAGGGTAACGACCCGGAAGTTAAGGTCGGACGATTTTGGCGTTAACTTTTCAAATGTTGCCCGTGTCTTGATCTATCATATGCCTAAATATAAATACTGTAGCTTAAATATTCAGAGACATACAGGCATTGGCGCGAGGTCACTTTTTGAACCTAAATGGCTTGTAACTTGACACCCGATGACGTAATCGTGACGTCACAACTTACTCGGCTTCTGCTAGTTATGTTCTAACTTCACATAAAGTTTCAAGTTGATCAAAGGTTCGCAAGTATGCGTTTGCTTGCGGACAATGCTCGGGGAGAAGAATAAGCAATACAAAGAAGATGAACAAAAAACCGAACAATAACAAAGAGTTGTTCGGGCGGAAGGCCCGAACACCTAAAAACCGAACAAAAACAAAGAGTTGTTCGGGCGTAAGGCCCGAACACCTAAAAAACGAACAAAAACAAAGAGTTGTTCGGGCGTAAGGCCCGAACACCTAAAAAAAACGAACAATAACAAAGAGTTGTTCGGGCTTACCTAACAAAGAGTTGTTCGGGCCGAACAGTATAGGTTTTTCTCCTTTAGACGAACAAAAACCTGTTCCGTTTTATTTTACTATACGATCCAGACCCTGAACCTGACCCCGAGTCAGGCAGTTGACAACTACCATAAACCTAACACAACCCTCTCATGTGGCTCTGTGACCCAACCCTAACCACAACATTGATTTTGAACCTGACCCTTACTCTTAACAACGACTCTAATCCTAACCCTACCCAGACAGTGACCATTATCCGGACCCCAACCGTAACCATTTATCCTTGATCCTTACCTATACCATTAAACCTTAATAAACTTTCCAAACTTATGTTGCCAAACATTAATACTGGCCTGTTGTCATGATTAAACCTGCGGACTGTTATTATTCTAAAAGAACTGTACCCCAAAATTCTTTATTCTCTTTTTGAGCTTAAGCAGTTCTTTAAAATTGGGCCCAGTTTTCTACTTCATACATGAAAAACCTTAATGGTGTGTCCAGAGATCAGAGCAGTGTTCAACTCTTTGGTCAGTTTAAATTTGAGAAACTCAGCCAATAGGGTACGATATTAGAGTAGGCCTATTTTTAATAAACTGTTTTGTTATTTTTACCTAGCTATCTTTCTAAACACAATTCATTGCTTAATTTTAATATAAAAACAGACTTCACAACGTGTTGCAGGTACAGCTTATGATGAAGATTGAACAAAATAATGATAATTGAGAAATTTTGAAACAACGGCTGCAATAAAATCAACGGTGTGTAACTTTTATGGCTCACGAATAGTGGCAGGAAGATGATTAGATCGGTTTGCTTATTTTAAGAGTGGCGGCAGATAATTCTGTGAAGGCTTATTGTGATAAAATGATCATCATCATCAAAAAGCACGCACGACTTAGAGCTTGTTAATACATATAACAATCTGGTTAGTACGAAAACATAAAGAGAGAAATAATAATTTGATGACAACACTCACTAAAACCTTGTTTTTGTAAAAAATATAAAAAATATAAAATAAAATAAAAATCGTTAGTTGTTCTTGCTCCTGTTCTGGTTGTTCTTGTTCTTCTTGTTTATCTCAGGACTCTTCTTCGTAAAACAAGCTCTATTACAGGACATAATTAGGCCTATCTGCCGCCACCCTTATAATAAGCAAACCGATATAATCATCTTCCTGCGCTGTTCCTGAGCCATATATACACACCGCTGGTTTTTATTGCAGGCGTTGAATCAAAATGTCCCCATCATTTTTAATGAATCTTCATCATGTGGATAAAAGCCGTACCTGCAACATCTTGTAAAGTCTGTTTTTAAATTAACTTTTAGCAATAAATTGTTTTAGAAAGAAAGATAGGTAAAACAAAAGAAAACGATTCATTAAAAGTATTCTATAAATATATACACACCGTTGGTTTTTATTGCAGGCGTTGTATCAAAATGTCCCCATCATTTTTAATGAATCTTCATCATGTGGATAAAAGCCGTACCTGCAATATCTTGTATAGTCTGTTTTTAAATTAACTTTTAGTAATAAATTGTTTTTAGAAAGAAAGAAAGGTAGAACAAAAAATTAAAAACAAATCTAATATCGCAGCAAAAGGCTCAATTTTACAAGTTTTAACTGAACAAAGAGCTGAACACTGCTCTATGGACACTATTGAGTTAACAAAAAAGGTTACTATGAAGTAGAGACCCGGCCCAATATAATAGAAAAAGAATTTTTTGGGGGCACGTTTTCTTTTAGAATATAACAAGTCCGCGGGTGCCTGAGGACAGACCAGTATAGTAATGTTTGGCAACATAAGTTTGGAAAGTTTATCAAGTTTTAATGATCGGTCAAAGGTCAGGAAGTTACGGCTGGGGCCAGGATAATGATCATTGTCTGGGTAGGGTTAGGATTAGAGTCGTTGTTAAGAGTAAGGGTCAGGTTCAAAATCAATGTTGTGGTTAGGGTTTGGTCATAGAGCCACATGAGAGGGTTGTGTTACGTTTAGGGTAGTTGTCTACTGCCTGACTCAGGGTCAGGTTCAGGGTCTGGATCGTATAGTAAAATAAACCGGAACAGGTTTTGCTCGTCTAAAGGAGAAACACGTATAGTGTTTAGTTATTGTTCTTGTTCTTGTTCTTGTTTTTTTCTTCTTCGGACATTTCACCCAATGCACGCAATTTTAAAGCTGGACCTTTGAGAATAACGTTACTAAAATAATACAAATACTATTTCAATTTCGCCCGATTAGAAACATAAAGTAAGAGTTTTATCTGCCCAATGTATAGAGTGAAACGAATCACCACACTTCATGGTTTCATTGTGGGTGTTAATCTCGAGTCGCAAACATCTCAAGAGTTCTTTTTTTCTTTTCTTCACGTTTTCGTGTTAACCATCTTCTTTGTTCTTATATTATATTTTAAGAGACACGGGAAGGAGGCCGGTCCTCTATTTAAAAAGGACAAGCATTCAGCAAAAGTATAAAAAGTACACGATCAAAAGCCTAACATTTTATTGTTATAGCGAGGTTTGCATGGACGGCTGTTTTAGAGACTAACCAAGCGTAATGTCAAAATCAAGTTGCGCGAACCTTGAACAGAGACTAGACCACAAGCATGTTTGATGGACTTTGGACCTTGTGATCAATGGAGCGGAACAGCCAGGCCCGTTCTTCTAAAAAACTGACACTTTTAAATTTCAAGTCTTTTCCGGTTTCGACCGGAAGAAGAGGTCATGAAATGTCACGCACATAATAAGATGCTGCTGTTAACATTTACCCAGTCAGTTTCCCTTGTGGTTTATTATTTGATACATAATAAAAAACTAAGACCTAGATTACCTCTATATAATCCCGCTGAAGGCAACCCAAGGTCTCTTGTTCATGATTTGATATAGATTTTCAAAGATTAAATTTTTAATACAAAAAACTGCTTGTAATTTGACACCTGATGACGTCATCATGACGTTATTGATGCTGTTTCATTTCATTATGATTATGTAACTGTATGTGAAATTTCAAGTTTATGTGACCCCGCTACATACTTAATCAAAAGTCTTTTAAAAGCGCACGATCAAAAGCCTGACATTTGATTGTTTGCTAGGTTTGCATAGACGGCTGTTTTAGAGACTAACAAAGCATAACACCAAATCAGGTTGCGCGAGCCTTGAACAGCGACTAGACTACAAACATGTTTGATGGACTTTGAACCTTGCACGTTTCAGGTTAATTGTGTGCTACACACAGTATTCGTAGATTGTGATCAAAAGAGCGGATCAGCCAGCCCCGTGCTTCTGCGGGCTAATACTAACCAAATGTTCAACGTACATTTTGAGCCGGAGGTCAATGTAAACTGGGGTCACTCTTTGTGTAGCATTTGTTGGGTTTTAAAAGACCTGTCCGATGATATATTGATTGTAGAAATCCATTGTTTAGTTTTTGAGTTATGATTTTTTGAAATATTAAACTTTGATTCACTGTAACTCGACACCTGATGACGTAATCATGACGTCACAACTTACTCAGCATCTCCTAGTTATACTCTAACTACATGCAAAGTTTCAAGGTCATCCAAGGTTCGCAACTATGCTTTTGCCTGCGGACAAACGACTTTCAGGAGAAGACTAAAAATGAAAAAAAAACGAACAATAACAAAGAGTTGTTCGGGCTTCTAAGCCCGAACACCTAACTAGAGATTTAGAGTTTGTAAAACAAACTCTAGGTGTTCGGGTTCTCGCTGGGCTCAGTGCTGTTTTAATGCGTTAGCTATATCATTGAATCGCTGAAAACATTGTTGATAGCTTTTGAAATTTCAAGGAAAGTAAAGTGTAAATCTTCTTTAATTGTATGTTAGACGATGATGTCGTTAAAATAAGTCGAGCATAGTATGAGCTATTGGTTGCATTTTTTTTAAATAGCTTGATTGATTTTTAGACATTAGTCTTCATACAGAACGGTTTGTTAAATTTATAATATTGAAAGAAAAGACACTTGTTTTAAATAATTATGCAAGATAAAGGCACGTCATGAAGACGGCAAGTTTAAGCCTCTCGTGAATTTTAACTAATAAAATATTTTTAACGAGTTAATAACTATTTCTACCTGTATGGTGCATCATACTCAGTGTGTAGTTTGTTACGCACCTCAAAACAGTAATAACATCAAAGTTCAACTTAATGAAATATCTCACGCATTGACACAGCACTGACCCCAGCGATACCAGAACACATAGTGTTTGTTGTCACAAACACGTTAAGTCTAGTTTGGTTAATTTTGAAGCATTTTGAAGTGTATTTAAGGACCCCTGCCCAAACCATCACTGTGTATACTGACCACAATCCACTGGTTTTCATCCAAAAGATGAAAAACCATAATCAGAGATTACTCAGATGGAGTTTAAGTCTCCACGAGTTTGACATTGAAGTAGTTAATGTTAAGGGCAAAGATAACATGATTGCTGATGCCTTATCACGACGCATTTAAAACGATTATTTTCAAATTCCACTCAAAGTGAATTTAGATAAGTATTTTCTTACCAAGTGTGTAGTTATAATATAGTAATTTTGGGGGCTTGATAATTTATCAAATTAAAAATAAAATTTTGAAAGTAAAAAAAAAAAAATATTACCGAAATATTATCGGGGCCACTCGCCTTTCTGTAGCTTATTCCATTAAGTTGTGCGAGGACTTGCACATGGTAAAAATCCATACCTTGTTGCAGAACTGCTTGCAATGGTTTATTGTATAATACATAATGACATGAATATAATTAGCAAATCTTGAGACCACCATATCTCGAACAGTTTAAGTCCGATCAACTGTTTTCGATTGTGTACTAGTGGGATACTGTAGATGTGTTTGTTAGGCTAAACGTTGTGCGACGTCATCATGACGTCACCAGTGCCCAACGTAAAGTCAATACATTTCGCTCACCACAATTCTTGTTTTATGGCCTGTGTGGTAAAAAAACACCTCCATAAGACTGTGTGGCGCGGTATGCTAATTTATGTGTTCTCTTATGTTAAAATGTAAGGAATTATGAAGTCACCACCTGTAACAGAGCACCCTCTATCAATTGTCTATTTTTCAAGTGTCAAAAAAAATAAGTTTAATTTTGAAATCTACAGAATATGCTTGATCGAGTCAGAAGTTGTTTCCCATCCCATCTTGGAATACTGTGAGCTACGGTACTCATGTTTCAAGCTCGAAAACATGTTGCATCAATTTTTGATTTCACGTACTAACGCAAAACGTTTTACTTTATTGCTTATTAATTTAGGACGAAAATCAGTCATAAGTACCATATATATGAAGTTCAAAGCAACAAGTCTCCACTGTTAGAAAACTAGTGACGTTTTGAAGGAAAGCGGGATTTTATAAAAGCCTTCAACATTAAATGCCGTTTTCTACAATTATTACTTTTTACTGTCTACGTGTGTGTGTCAGTTCGTGAAATCGGTGGATGACGATTTGATAGCTTCACAGTTACCTTGACAAAGTGTCTCGACTTATCGCATGGCTGCTTGCAATGGTTTATTGTCTGACACAATGTACGTACTAAATTAAAGGCACCTGGAAGTGGTATTTTTTCAAAATAAAGCTTTTGTCATTAATATATACATTTTTATGAGTGGAATGTGAATAAACAATTTACTAAGGTTAAAAAATTGTATTTTTCTTTTAATTACAAATTAAAAAATAGGCCCCCCTTTACATGGCGCTGTTCGTGACGTCAATCGAGGCAGGAGAAAATGTGTAGTCTGGCCCCGTACATTACGTCTGGGTACCTGATCAGTATGATGCGTTTTCGTATTCGGACGTCACCACCCAATGCAATCCTAGGACAGTGTACAGTCGACTAAATACGAGACGCCAGTTTATACGAGGTTTTTCACCGGTCCCGAACTGTCCCATAATGTGCGTTTCTATGTCTTAAAAACGGAAGATACGAGCATGGTCATAACGAGAACACGGATAATACGAGGTATTGTTTTTCCACCAGAAACATTTCGCTGGTAACCTAAGCTTCACTGCAACTTCCCTTGCACACTACTACCAACGAAAAAATCCCCGGGCTATCCACGTGTTCGCTGCATAGCGCTGAAAACGACGTCGGACCGGACCACTTTGCCCTCGTTAGCCTAACTTTCGATGCCCGTAACTGCCTATATTTGGGATCTGCAGGAAAAAAATGCTGGCTGACCCCATCTTTAGTCGTTTTGCTGCATCCAGCAGCAATTTTCGCTGGAAAAATGCAAGAAAAACCCCCCCTTTTGGATAACCAAACGAAACGTACAATCTCACTACTTGCACGTGTATATACAACGTAAATGCAGGCAAGTTCGAGTGGGGTCGATGTTCAATCGAGGCGAAGTCTTCCTCGATTGACGTCACAAAAAGGGATGGGCGGAGTCGCCCCCAAACAACTTTATCTATTTTTTTAACATATAAATACTGACAAACAATTACTCAAAAAATTGTTTTATTGTTAATATACATATACTCTTATATTAAAAAAAATTAAAAATCTATTTCCAGGTGCCTTTAAACTTCGGAGTCTAGACACTTATTATGTACATTTTACCAATACATTATACATTTGATAGCTTCACAGTTACCTTGACAAATGTGTCTCGAAAATAAAAACAATCATGATTTATCACATGGCTGCTTGGAATGGTTTATTGTCTGACACAATGTATGTACTAAATTAAACTTCCGAGTCTAGACACTATTGTGTACATTTTACCAGTACATTGTACATTATTGATAGCTTCACAGTTACATTGACAATGTGTCTCGAAAGTAAACCTGTATGAATTGTCACATGACTGCTTGCAGCGGTTTAAATACCATTTGTTTTCAAAAAATAACAACGAATTTATCGTTCTTAGTTTCTGAGTTCTGGTTGTTAAACCAAAAACTCAAAATTTGATTTAAATTAATTACATTTAATTACCCAATAAATCAATGGATGACGTAATTATGTGTCAAAACTTCTGTTTCATCTATTTATCAGGTGTAACACTGTTGCCAAGTTTCATGACCGTACGAGCTTGGGAAGGATGTCAAAGTCTGCGGACAACGATTTGTGTGTATTTTTGAGATGGAACAAACTCAAAAATTCACTAGAGATTTAGTGTTTGTGAGAACAAACACTAGGTGTTCGGGTATCGATGGGGCACTGTTATGTTACTAAAATGCGTAAGCAGATTTATATTGAAAGTTTTTAATTTTCAAAAAAAAGTCGTTTGCAAACCTATTACTTTTATACTTTTAGTGTACACGGGGGAAAGTGATATCGTTGCTGTATGAGTCTCCATAAAGTAGTTTAGATACACATGTATAACAATTTTCATGTAAATAGTCACAAACTTAACATGCTTAACTGATAAATTAAAAGACTATCACTAACAATTCAAAAATTAATGTTATCAAACTACGCATGCTTGCTACCTTATGTGTGAAGCAACATCATTTGTCATGATTATGAAAAGGGCATAATAACCTACTGTTTACACGATGTGCAATTTATGTTGAATTTATTTTGCTGTTCACATTGTATTTCTTTGAAGTATTCAACAGGATCTAAAAGTTAGATTCGCGTAAAAACCTTTGTTGATCAGAGTCAAATTTATGTTGACCTTTTTCCGATTGCATTTTCTCAGTTATCAAAAGTTATTCAAATCACCAAAACAGTTCAGCAAAATACACTCGTTCAGTTTATATTTACCACCAAGCCAACAAAAGGCTAACACGAAGGTTATGCAATGAGCTATTCATTGGACCACCGTCGAACATCGTAGATTTCCGAAGGATGGTTGCATTTATCGACGAGTGCAGTAACAAAGGACCATTAACTTGGTATAGCGCCACCATGGATAACCTATCACGACACAGCAATGCAGTCTTCGTGGACTTTGCACCTAAGATCAATGGCGCAGTGTGTGTACCGTTTACATGTACATGCAAGATTACGCGCGGTCAATGGAGCAGAATGACCAGCCCTGCGGGCTAATACTAACGTAATGTTCAACTTACATTTTCAGCGGGAAGTCAAGAACAACCGGGATAACTCTTTGTGTAGCATTTGTTGAGTTTTAAAAGACCTGTCCGATGATGTATTGATTGAAGCAATCCATCCAGTAATGATTAAGTTATGATTTTTTGAAATATTAAATTTTGATTTACTGTATTTCAACACCTGATGACGTAATCATGACGTCACAACAACTTGATGGAGGTTTCATCAAGGTTCTAACATGGCGTAAATTTGAGGTTGATCGGATAAACAGAAGTGAAGAATTTGGGCAGGAAATGTTTTTTGGTTAAGAATTGCAGAAAGGCAAACTTTGACCTTCCGTTACGACCGGAAGTAAAGGTCATGTGAATTTGGCGTTAACTTTTCAAATGTTGCCCGTGTCTTGATCTATCATAATGTTTAAATACGAATATTATAGCTTTCCTATTCAGAAACATACAGGCATTGGCATGAGGGCACTTTTTTGACCTTAAATGGCTTGTAATTTGACACCCGATGACGTCATCATGACGTCATTGTTCACACACCTTCTGCTCTTTATGTTCTAATGTCACATTAAGTTTCAAGTTGATCAAAGGTTTGCAAGTATGTTTTTTTTTGCGGACAAACTACAATCAGAAGAATAAGCAAAACAAATAAAAACTAGATTCTACTGTCAAATGTAGCACGAACCATTTGCTTATCAAGGTATAGGTCTTTAAAAACAGACAAAAACCATTTGGTCTGTAACAAGTGCCTTGACTGGCTAGCTACCCACCGTTGCCAGTCGCGAGGGGGTATGTCATTCTGCGTTAGGCAATGGATTAAGATTAAAGGCCAATTTCTCTAATAGATCTATGAAAAACTTGATTTGTTCCAGTGTATAAAACAATAAGTATTCAGTACCCTTTGTTTTCAAGAAAAAACAACGAATTTATCTTTCTTAGTTTGCGAGTTCTGCATGGTTGTTAAACCAAAGACTCAAAATTTGATTAAATTATTTACATTTAATTACCCAATAATTCATTGGGTGACGTCATTATGTTGTCGAAATTTCTGTTTTATCTAATCATCAGGTGTAATATTGTTGCCAAGTTTCATGACCGTGTGAGTTTGGGAAAGATGTCAAAGTCTGTGGACAACGATGCGTGTATTTTTGAGGTGGGCGAACAAACTCAAAAATCCACTAGAGATTTAGTGTTTGTGAGAACAAACACTAGGTGTTCGGGTATCGATGGGGCACTGTTATGTTACTAAAATGCGTAAGCAGATTTATATTGAAAGTTTTTAATAAAAAAAAAAAGGTCGTTTGCAAACCTATTACTTTTATACTTTTAGTGTACACGGGGGAAAGTGATATCGTTGCTGTATGAGTCTCCATAAAGTAGTTTAGATACACATGTATAACAATTTTCATGTAAATAGTCACAAACTTAACATGCTTAACTGATAAATTAAAAGACTATCACTAACAATTCAAAAATAAATGTTATCAAACTACGCATGCTTGCTACCTTATGTGTGAAGCAACATCATTTGTCATGATTATGAAAAGGGCATAAGAACCTACTGTTTACACGATGTGCAATTTATGTTGAATTTATTTTGCTTGTCACATTGTATTTCTTTGAAGTATTCAACAGGATCTAAAAGTTAGATTCGCGTAAAAACCGTTGTTGATCAGAGTCAAATTTATGTTGACCTTTTTCCGATTGCATTTTCTCAGTTATCAAAAGTTATTCAAATCACCAAAACAGTTCAGCAAAATACACTCGTTCAGTTGATATTTACCACCAAGCCAACAAAAGGCTAACACGAAGGTTATGCAATGAGCTATTCATTGGACCACCGTCGAACAACGTATATTTCCGAAGGATGGTTGCATTTATCGACGAGTGCAGTAACAAAGGACCATTAACTTGGTATAGCGCCACCATGGATAACCTATCACGACACAGCAATGCAGTCTTCGTGGACTTTGCACCTAAGATCAATGGCGCAGTGTGTGTACCGTTTACATGTACATGCAAGATTACGCGCGGTCAATGGAGCAGAATGACCAGCCCTGCGGGCTAATACTAACGTAATGTTCAACTTACATTTTCAGCGGGAAGTCAAGAACAACCGGGATAACTCTTTGTGTAGCATTTGTTGAGTTTTAAAAGACCTGTCCGATGATGTATTGATTGAAGCAATCCATCCAGTAATGATTAAGTTATGATTTTTTGAAATATTAAATTTTGATTTACTGTATTTCAACACCTGATGACGTAATCATGACGTCACAACAACTTGATGGAGGTTTCATCAAGGTTCTAACATGGCGTAAATTTGAGGTTGATCGGATAAACAGAAGTGAAGAATTTGGGCAGGAAATGTTTTTTGGTTAAGAATTGCAGAAAGGCAAACTTTGACCTTCCGTTACGACCGGAAGTAAAGGTCATGTGAATTTGGCGTTAACTTTTCAAATGTTGCCCGTGTCTTGATCTATCATAATGTTTAAATACGAATATTATAGCTTTCCTATTCAGAAACATACAGGCATTGGCATGAGGGCACTTTTTTGACCTTAAATGGCTTGTAATTTGACACCCGATGACGTCATCATGACGTCATTGTTCACACACCTTCTGCTCTTTATGTTCTAATGTCACATTAAGTTTCAAGTTGATCAAAGGTTTGCAAGTATGTTTTTTTTTGCGGACAAACTACAATCAGAAGAATAAGCAAAACAAATAAAAACTAGATTCTACTGTCAAATGTAGCACGAACCATTTGCTTATCAAGGTATAGGTCTTTAAAAACAGACAAAAACCATTTGGTCTGTAACAAGTGCCTTGACTGGCTAGCTACCCACCGTTGCCAGTCGCGAGGGGGTATGTCATTCTGCGTTAGGCAATGGATTAAGATTAAAGGCCAATTTCTCTAATAGATCTATGAAAAACTTGATTTGTTCCAGTGTATAAAACAATAAGTATTCAGTACCCTTTGTTTTCAAGAAAAAACAACGAATTTATCTTTCTTAGTTTGCGAGTTCTGCATGGTTGTTAAACCAAAGACTCAAAATTTGATTAAATTATTTACATTTAATTACCCAATAATTCATTGGGTGACGTCATTATGTTGTCGAAATTTCTGTTTTATCTAATCATCAGGTGTAATATTGTTGCCAAGTTTCATGACCGTGTGAGTTTGGGAAAGATGTCAAAGTCTGTGGACAACGATGCGTGTATTTTTGAGGTGGGCGAACAAACTCAAAAAACCACTAGAGATTTAGTGTTTGTGAGAACAAACACTAGGTGTTCGGGTATCGATGGGGCACTGTTATGTTACTAAAATGCGTAAGCAGATTTATATTGAAAGTTTTTAATTTAAAAAAAAAGGTCGTTTGCAAACCTATTACTTTTATACTTTTAGTGTACACGGGGGAAAGTGATATCGTTGCTGTATGAGTCTCCATAAAGTAGTTTAGATACACATGTATAACAATTTTCATGTAAATAGTCACAAACTTAACATGCTTAACTGATAAATTAAAAGACTATCACTAACAATTCAAAAATAAATGTTATCAAACTACGCATGCTTGCTACCTTATGTGTGAAGCAACATCATTTGTCATGATTATGAAAAGGGCATAAGAACCTACTGTTTACACGATGTGCAATTTATGTTGAATTTATTTTGCTTGTCACATTGTATTTCTTTGAAGTATTCAACAGGATCTAAAAGTTAGATTCGCGTAAAAACCGTTGTTGATCAGAGTCAAATTTATGTTGACCTTTTTCCGATTGCATTTTCTCAGTTATCAAAAGTTATTCAAATCACCAAAACAGTTCAGCAAAATACACTCGTTCAGTTGATATTTACCACCAAGCCAACAAAAGGCTAACACGAAGGTTATGCAATGAGCTATTCATTGGACCACCGTCGAACAACGTATATTTCCGAAGGATGGTTGCATTTATCGACGAGTGCAGTAACAAAGGACCATTAACTTGGTATAGCGCCACCATGGATAACCTATCACGACACAGCAATGCAGTCTTCGTGGACTTTGCACCTAAGATCAATGGCGCAGTGTGTGTACCGTTTACATGTACATGCAAGATTACGCGCGGTCAATGGAGCAGAATGACCAGCCCTGCGGGCTAATACTAACGTAATGTTCAACTTACATTTTCAGCGGGAAGTCAAGAACAACCGGGATAACTCTTTGTGTAGCATTTGTTGAGTTTTAAAAGACCTGTCCGATGATGTATTGATTGAAGCAATCCATCCAGTAATGATTAAGTTATGATTTTTTGAAATATTAAATTTTGATTTACTGTATTTCAACACCTGATGACGTAATCATGACGTCACAACAACTTGATGGAGGTTTCATCAAGGTTCTAACATGGCGTAAATTTGAGGTTGATCGGATAAACAGAAGTGAAGAATTTGGGCAGGAAATGTTTTTTGGTTAAGAATTGCAGAAAGGCAAACTTTGACCTTCCGTTACGACCGGAAGTAAAGGTCATGTGAATTTGGCGTTAACTTTTCAAATGTTGCCCGTGTCTTGATCTATCATAATGTTTAAATACGAATATTATAGCTTTCCTATTCAGAAACATACAGGCATTGGCATGAGGGCACTTTTTTGACCTTAAATGGCTTGTAATTTGACACCCGATGACGTCATCATGACGTCATTGTTCACACACCTTCTGCTCTTTATGTTCTAATGTCACATTAAGTTTCAAGTTGATCAAAGGTTTGCAAGTATGTTTTTTTTTGCGGACAAACTACAATCAGAAGAATAAGCAAAACAAATAAAAACTAGAATCTACTGTCAAATGTAGCACGAACCATTTGCTTATCAAGGTATAGGTCTTTAAAAACAGACAAAAACCATTTGGTCTGTAACAAGTGCCTTGACTGGCTAGCTACCCACCGTTGCCAGTCGCGAGGGGGTATGTCATTCTGCGTTAGGCAATGGATTAAGATTAAAGGCCAATTTCTCTAATAGATCTATGAAAAACTTGATTTGTTCCAGTGTATAAAACAATAAGTATTCAGTACCCTTTGTTTTCAAGAAAAAACAACGAATTTATCTTTCTTAGTTTGCGAGTTCTGCATGGTTGTTAAACCAAAGACTCAAAATTTGATTAAATTATTTACATTTAATTACCCAATAATTCATTGGGTGACGTCATTATGTTGTCGAAATTTCTGTTTTATCTAATCATCAGGTGTAATATTGTTGCCAAGTTTCATGACCGTGTGAGTTTGGGAAAGATGTCAAAGTCTGTGGACAACGATGCGTGTATTTTTGAGGTGGGCGAACAAACTCAAAAATCCACTAGAGATTTAGTGTTTGTGAGAACAAACACTAGGTGTTCGGGTATCGATGGGGCACTGTTATGTTACTAAAATGCGTAAGCAGATTTATATTGAAAGTTTTTAATTTAAAAAAAAAGGTCGTTTGCAAACCTATTACTTTTATACTTTTAGTGTACACGGGGGAAAGTGATATCGTTGCTGTATGAGTCTCCATAAAGTAGTTTAGATACACATGTATAACAATTTTCATGTAAATAGTCACAAACTTAACATGCTTAACTGATAAATTAAAAGACTATCACTAACAATTCAAAAATAAATGTTATCAAACTACGCATGCTTGCTACCTTATGTGTGAAGCAACATCATTTGTCATGATTATGAAAAGGGCATAAGAACCTACTGTTTACACGATGTGCAATTTATGTTGAATTTATTTTGCTTGTCACATTGTATTTCTTTGAAGTATTCAACAGGATCTAAAAGTTAGATTCGCGTAAAAACCGTTGTTGATCAGAGTCAAATTTATGTTGACCTTTTTCCGATTGCATTTTCTCAGTTATCAAAAGTTATTCAAATCACCAAAACAGTTCAGCAAAATACACTCGTTCAGTTGATATTTACCACCAAGCCAACAAAAGGCTAACACGAAGGTTATGCAATGAGCTATTCATTGGACCACCGTCGAACAACGTATATTTCCGAAGGATGGTTGCATTTATCGACGAGTGCAGTAACAAAGGACCATTAACTTGGTATAGCGCCACCATGGATAACGTATCACGACACAGCAACGCAGTCTTCGTGGACTTTGCACCTAAGATCAATGGCGCAGTGTGTGTACCGTTTACATGTACATGCAAGATTACGCGTGGTCAATGGAGCGGAATGACCAGCCCTGCGGGCTAATACTAACGTAATGTTCAACTTACATTTTCAGCGGGAAGTCAAGAACAACCGGGATAACTCTTTGTATAGCATTTGTTGAGTTTTAAAAGACCTGTCCGATGATGTATTGATTGAAGCAATCCATTGAGTAATGATTAAGTTATGATTTTTTGAAATATTAAATTTTGATTTACTGTATTTCAACACCTGATGACGTAATCATGACGTCACAACAACTTGATGGAGGTTTCATCAAGGTTCTAACATGGTGTAAATTTGAGGTTGATCGGATATAAACAGAAGTGAAGAATTTGGGCAGGAAATGTTTTTTGGTTAAGAATTGCAGAAAGGCAAACTTTGACCTTCCGGTACGACCGGAAGTAAAGGTCGGGTGATTTTGGCGTTAACTTTTCAAATGTTGCCCGTGTCTTGATCTATCATATGCTTAAATATGAATATTATAGCTTTCCTATTCAGAAACATACAGGCATTGGCATAGGGGCACTTTTTAACCTTAAATGGCTTGTAATTTGACACCCGATGACGTCATCATGACGTCATTGCTCACACACCGTCTGCTCTTTATGTTCTAATGTCACATTAAGTTTCAAGTTGATCAAAGGTTTGCAAGTATGGTTTTTTTTGCGGACAAACGACTATCAGAAGAATAAGCACACTGCTGTTTTAATGCGTAAGCTATATCATTGAATCGTTGAAAACAATCCTGATAGCTTTTGAAATATTAGAGAAAGTAAAGTATAAATAGGTTACACAAGAAATAAAGGGCTGCTAAAATTTTTATAAATTTTATAAATAACAACCTTTTGTTTGGCCAAATTTGAAAACCTATGACATCATTATGAAGTTAGAAAGTTTTTAGCGAGACATAGGCATTTAAATATGTGCCTAGTGGAAAACAAAGATTAACTTAGAAAGTAAGTTTATTTATTTTTCGATGGTTATCGATTTTGTATTGATAAAAAACCACACTATACATGTTGACATTATTAGGTTACAATTCAGAAAAGTTTTTAACAGGGTTTCAAATCCAATGAGGTGGATACTCGGTTCAGGAAACATTGATTGTTCAATACAAAAACACTGATGATGATGTCGCTAAAATAAGTCAAGCAAGTTCTGAGCTGGCAGTTGTATTATTTAAAAAGCTTAATTTGCTTGATTTTTGGATATTGATTTTCCTACAGAACAGTTTGTGAATTTTTAGACTATTGAAAGGGCACTTGTTTTAAATCATAATGCAAAACGAAGGCAAATCATGAAGACGGCAAATCTAAGCCTCTCTTGAATTTTGACTTATAACATAATGATTTATAAGTTCTATTTCTACCTGTATGGTGCATCATACAGGAAATGAGGAATGCAACACAACAACACGTGGAAAATCTGTCACTGGATCCAAGACCATGCCGGTGGATGTGCTGTATTCTGAAGAAGAAAAAACAATTACAAAATAAACAAAGTATGACTCTAGGAAAATTAAGTCAAGCTGAAACTGTTAAAATAAACAAAAATCAAGACTTAAAACGTTTCATATTTATATAATAATACTACTAATTTATTTAATTTCTATTGCGCTCTCTCAATGACCAACCTGTTCAAAGGGGGGGGGGTCAAAACAGTAACAACATTCAAACTTAGGAAATTGCACAAGAAAAGGTTAGTGGAAGGTGCACATATTGTTTTGGAAGTGAACAACTTATAAACAAAACCTACTTTACTTAACACAAACGTCATCAATGTTGCCGACAAACATTCTTCAGTCGGACCATTTTCTGGCTTTAGTGACACAGCCAACAATCATACCAATCCCCCATTGCCCAATTCTACTCCTCGACGATCACACTAAACGTTCTTTAGTTTTAAAAACATCACCAACGCCACCACTTGATGATAAAAGATAAACTTTATAACATAACTGTGCATTAAATAAATACTCATTTTGAAAAGCAATGATTTTCACACAAAGCTTACCGTTTTATCACCGTGTGGCACCGATATAGCATCGATAAACACTGCCGTGGACGCCGTCCGAAACACCCATTCATGAGCTGATGTCAAGTCTCTGCTTCTCGGTGTATGATAAACACATAACCAATGTTTGTCTTTTTCTGCTTGCATTTTCTCAAACAATTACAAGTCATACGAATCACTGAAGCAGGTGGTCATCTCAGTGAAACTTCGTCTTCAATTCCATATTGATCATTAAGCCATGAGAAGGGCGAATAGGGGAACAATTAGACGCTGAATATAAGCGGTATTTAGATCTATAATCTTAATAGTACGCCATTGATAATCTTGAACTACGTTGTACATACGGTAGCAGAAAAACGTGCCGCTGGCGCTGGTCTTTTTTCGTGCGTGATATCCGGGCCGGGGGTGCCGCGGTGCGCCTTGACTAAAGGCTAGCTTCCCGCCACATGAAACAACAATGACGACACTGAACAGTTTCAACGTTATGTGTACATAATGTTTTGTCAATCAAAGTGGGGGGGGGGGGGGGGGTACGAGCGGGTAGTTGCTCTTCATTGTCCGGTTTTGACCATATATTAAGGTCAAAATGTTGTCATGTCTGTGTTCAGAAGTTTGAGCACGACTAACGTTCTACACCCTGATACAAAAATTATGCTGAAATGATCAGTAGTTTTAAAGATATATATAAGATAGGATAATAAGAAATTTTCAACTTCCGATTTTAACCGGAAGTAAGTTCAAATGTTGGACGGGTTCTGTGTAGCGTTTGTCGAACTTTAAATGAGCTATCCGATGATGTGTAGATTATAAAAAACAAACAAATGGTTCATGAGTTATGCTTTTTACAAATATTAAACTTTGATTTATTATAATTCGATGCCCGATGACGTCATCATGACGTAAATAGGTTTGTGTCGTCTTGATAGTGAGGTTCAACTATATGTTGAGTTTCATTGTTCAATTCAATCTCAATCTTGAGTTATTCCGTAGATAAGCTCGAAAGTGTTTTTTTGAAGGAAAAAAACGAAGGCGAACTTCGACCTAGGGTAACGACCCGGAAGTTAAGGTCATGTGAATTTGGCGTTAACTTTTCAAATGTTGCTCGTGTCTTGATCTATCATATGCCCAAATATGAATACTATAATTTTAATATTCAGAGACATACAGGCATTGGCATGAGGGCACTTTTCGAGCTAAAATGGCTTGTAACTTGACACCTGATGACGTAATCGTGACGTCACAACTTACTCGGCTTCTCCTAGTTATGTTCTAACTTCACATGAAGTTTCAAGTTGATCAAAGATTCGGAAGTATGCGTTTGCTTGCGGACAAAGCTCACTGAGAAGAATAAGCAAAACAAAGAAGGAAAACAAAAAATCGAACAATAACAAAGAGTTGTTCGGTCTGTAGATCGAACACCTAAAAACCGAACAAAAACAAGGAGTTGTTCGGGCTTCTAAGCCCGAACACCTAAAAAACCAACCAAAAAAAACCCAACAAAAACAAGGTGTTGTTCGGGCTTCTAAGCCCGAACACCTAAAAAACGAACAAAAACAAGGAGTTGTTCGGGCTTCTAAGCCCGATGAAAAGATTGTTGATAGCTTTTGAATTGTCAAAGAAAGTAAAATGTAAGTCACTTGCGTTTGTACCATATAGTTCATACGGGAAACAAGTGCTAACATTACTACTTAAGACTGCATAGAGCTCTAGATAGAACGTGTATTAATTAAACGTCTGTCAAGTTTTTCAAGGCATAGGAACCCATTGTTTAAGTTTATTTTGTTGTTCGCACAGTACTTTATTGAAGTATTCATAAAGATCTAAAAGTTGGATTCTGGTAAATACCGCTGTTGATCAGAGTCAAACTAATGTCGATCTCTCGCCGATTGCATTTTTTCATTTATCAAAAGTCATACAATCAGCCAAAACAGGCCAGTTACCGCCAAGCCAACAAAAGACTAACACGAAGGTTATGCACTGAGCTATCAATGGACTAACATCGAACAAAATAGACTTCATTCATTGAATTGACCACTAATTTGATATAGCGCCACCACGGATGTGTTATGCAGGCCTAAACACAGTCTTCGTGGACTTTGAACCTTATGAACAATGGAGCGGAGCAGCCAGCCGCGTTGTGTGCAGGTTTGATGGACTCTGAACCCTTTGGTCAACGGAGCGCAACAATTAGACGCTGAATATAAGCGGTATTTAGATCTATAATCTTAATAGTACGCCATTGATAAGATTGAACTACGTTGTAAGTACGATGACCTGTGGCGTGTCAAAACATGAAACAACTAGAATACAAGCGTGTTTGATGGACTTTGAACCTTGCGGTTGTTTCAATGCAGCAGCCGCAGTCACCGTTTAGATCGCGTATTGTGTGTCTTCTCAATGCAGTTTATTTTCCCGCGGTTTGACAGTGGGTCAAATGGTCAATGTACACCCGATTTCAACCATAAGTGAATTTCAAAAAGGTAACATCTCTGTGGAAAAGTTTGAGAAGGCTTAAGGACCTACAATCTGATATAAAAATTGTCCGTAGTTTGTGTGTAAAAAGTAGGCCCCCCTATGAATATTTCTTAAAGTATGAATTTTGAAATTTTCAACGTCCAGTTTGAATAGGAAGTCGAGGAAAATCGGCATAAGACTCTGTGTAGTATTTGCTACATTTTTCAAAACCTCTCCGATGATGTATAGATTGTTATAATAGCTTATGTACTTCTTGGGTTATGGATTGTTGAAGTATTAAACTTTGATTTACTGTATTTCAACACCTGATGGCGTCATCATGACGTCACAACTACATAATGGAGGTTTTATCAAGGTCCTCACATGGTGTAAATTTGAAGTTGATCTGATAAACAGAAGGCAATATTTTTGCCGGGAAAGTGTTTTTGTGAAGAATTACACCAAGGCAAACTTTGACCTTTCGTTACGACCTGAAGTAAAGGTCGTGTGAATTTGGCGTTAACTTTTCAAATGTTGCCCGTGTCTTGATCTATCATATGTCCAAATATAAATCCTGTAGCTTTAATATTCAGAGACATACAGGCGTTGGCATATGGTCACTTTTTGAACTTAAATGACTTGTAACTTGACACCCGATGACGTAATAGTGACGTCACAACTTTCTCGGCTTCTGCCAGTTATGTTCTAACTTCACATAACGTTTCAAGTTGATCAAAGGTTCGCAAGTATGCGTTTGCTTGCGGACAAAGCTCGGGGAGAAGAATAAGCAAAACAAAGAAGAAGAAGCGAAAAAAACCGAACAAAAACAAGGAGTTGTTCGGGCGTAAGGCACGAACACCTAAATATATATAAACAATATGCACATGGGAAAGAAGTAAGCTAATATTATAAGCTTGTCATACTTGTATAAATACCACTGCGAATATACTTCATAGAAAAAGAAGCACCAAACACATCTTACTATCCAATGGAGCTGGTTGGAGGCAGACGACATTCTTAAAACAGAGCGAGCTTGTTTGGTCACCTCAACCAGACTCCAGGGGACATGTAAAATGTGGTTGGTGGTTGATTAAGTACAACGCTGAGGAACACGTAAACGGTAAGGGCTGATAACGGTTAAATTAAAATGGTTGGTAATGTGTTTTAACAGAAACAAACAAACACTAACTGTTCTTCTCTGATGAAGAGTTGGCCATATTTTCTTGGTTATTTAATGGGCAGATTCTTTACATTTATATTTGGTATAAATTTAGATACTAAATTTCCAATTCTATTCTTCTAGCTGCAGGTTTGTACCATACGGGTCTTTCATGGTAGTAATTAGTGACGTCACTGCCAGAACCGGAGTAATGACCGAGGTTAACAATTAGTCCGGCAGCCAAAAGGCACTTTTTACCTGAACCTTGCAGCGGAGGATATAATATAACAGGTTTTGTTTGATTCAGTAGGTTCAGTAGACCTTGTATAAACAGAATCTGTATGATGACACCCTGTGAAGGTTGGGCATTTCGAGATATAGGCGAAATATTACTCCAACTTTATGGCCCAGAAAAGTCATGATATCGGGCTAACTTTTACAAACTATTGGTGGTGCTGTTTGCTTATATGTAACTATAAAGTTAATTTAAATATTAAAAATAAAATACATCATACTTGCATTACTTTAAGTCTTATACAAAAACAATAAAAGTAATAAATACTTGATACTTTTCAACTATGTTTTCAAACATATTTTTAAAGAAAGAAAATCTTCCAAATAATTTGAAGTTGTAGAATGAGCCTGCAGTAGCTTGAAACTTATCAGACTGGTACCATTCTGGTGCAAATTGTGAAACATCATTTGATAAAGTCTGGGTATATGCTGATGTAAACAACAGGACACGTGGAAAGAATTAGCCACATGATATGGCTGCCTCGCTAAACATTCGATTGTCAGGGTAAATATTGTATAGCAGCTACATTTTAACACGAACTGTAGCATTACACTCATATAATTATCAGGTTTTGTGGCTTATCAATAGGGACAAATTGTCATGATTATTTGCAGACATAATAGTAACCTGGTCAGAGGTGACAATTATATTATTATAAGACATGCTATCACATTGAGACCTGCACCTTATTATAAGGACTTAGAGAGGAGTTTTAGTAATAAAAAATTTCCATCACATGGATCAGGATACAATTGTATCATTACTTGGGCATTGCCATTGCATCCATGATGATAAACTACATCGAAGCAGGGCAAATTCTTCTAAGTTTTTGTCTGATTAACTGCACCTGGTTTTGTGTATAATAATTTTGATTTTTCTTGTCTGAATCAAAGCAACGAACATGAACAGAAGAATGTAATTTCAGATGGAAATATAACTACCCCCTATAATTCAAGCTACTTATCTGATGCAGGGGCCGAAATAATTATGCCCTATACATATGATGGTAAAGAATATGATGGTCACTTACACAGCGGACTTCATGCACAATATCTAATCGTTCGCTGGCACAGAAACTGTATCTTTACTTCATCCAAATTGCAAAGAAAATTACATCTTATACGGTAGTTGCGATAATCTGAAACTTCCATCCTCCCGACCGTCCGGAGGATGGAGGGTTTTGATTATCGCAACTATTTAAACGGCAAGCAAAACAAACAGAGCTACATGGACCCAGTCAGCCAAAGAGGAAACGGAGATGATCATAATACAAAATGTTGATGCTATCCCATCCAGTGACACTGTATCTGTTGACTTGTAATTTGAAAATGTATTTGTGACAATACAATTCCAAACATGGTAACTGTGCAGTACTATTTCGACTTGTGTTATTTTATAACAGCGAAGTGGTGGGAAATAGTTCAACCGAAATGTCGTGATCCTTTTTGACCGTGTGGGTCAGTAGTGAAAGGGGGGGGGGGGGAGATTTCGAGAAAAAGAATTGTCCCCCCCCGATCCATTGAGTAGCTATAGCTAACTTTCAGAAGTCATGTATGCTTTCTCATCATAGTGCCGGGTTGTAGGTTGTCGTGAACACGAAAGGTGTTTTTTGAGTTTGTTTTGCTTCTGGTTTCATATGAATCATATTAAATGTTGCCTTTTCACGGTGTGATACTTTTGCGATCTGTGTGTTCATTGCTTTCAAACAAAAACGATCATCATACTTCCTCATATAATTCATATGAATTACAATACACTTGAGGATTTGATCGTCTTACTTTAACTTTCAACAGTCGAACAATGGATAAACGCCTGTTATTCCTAAACAGAAACTATCCACGGCTTTGTCTTACGCTTGTTGCAACCCCACAAGGGCGTCGATGGGTGGGGGACGGGGGGGACATGTCCCCCCCCCCCCCCCCCCCCCCCCCCCACTTTTTAGACTGGGGGGACAGCATATCAGATGTCCCCCCACTTATTGATTGACTTTTCATGAGAAATATGCAACAGAATATGAAAATACACACTATTTTCTTGATTTAATATTTCATTACAATTTTTGTTCAAATAAAAGAATAGCGAACAAACGGTGAAATGTTTTCTTAATTTTCTTCTTTTTTTTCCTGATGGACCACGCGCCTAATGATATTTTGGGCCTATTTCCGTTTCTATAATACAGACAATAGACGACAAGTTTCGTCCAAGACATGAACGCCAAAATCCCACTTTACATACCTTGTTAGCATTCAAGTTATGCGTCATTTGTGTATGCTATAATGTACGGTACACGATCCCTCCACAAAGGAAGTCTGTGTGTACGCGCACGTGCAAATGTGTTACATTTTGTTACAATCGCAAAACGCACAAAATGTAGTAAAATCCAGTTTTTGCCATGACAGACAAGCCTTGTCGAAGAAGCAGTATTTTGTTTTTTCGAAGAACTTCAAGCTGACACACGATAAACGCCGGACTAAAGCTTTAATCTCCATACATGATTATCCATCAACAAGGGAAGACATTTTATAAATATTTAACCTAAAGCTTTTTGAACATTTTGAGTGCGTTCCGGTCCTACTATTTTCTTTGCGTGTCATTCTCTAAATACACTGTATGTATGATTCATAATTATTACCATAAAAATGTTTGTTGTGGTCACATGGTCTGTTTGCACAAAACTACACGTATGATGTCACCGTTCCCTTTACACAAATTAAATTTAAAAGTAATGGTGTGGGGTGCAAATAATGTAAGATGTATTTTTTCAAGACTTGCTCGCCCGTCCCCCCTACTTTTCAGTAGCGATCGACGCCCTTGCAACCCCACATCTTTTTAAGATGTACAAGGGGCCTGATTCTTTGAATCAACCAACATGCAACTGATGAGGAAGCGAACATGACTTCCGAAAGCAAGCTAGCTATTGCTTCCCAATGGATCTCGACCTCCCCCCCCCCCCCCCCGCCAGTTCATTACCGACCCACACAGTAAACAAAAATCACAATATTGTGGTTGAACTATATATTTCCCCAATACTTCCTTTTTAAAATAACACAAGTGGAAATAGTCCAGTATGGTTCCGTATTTGGATTTGTACTGTCACAAATACAATTTTCAAATTACAACAAGTCAGCAGATACAGCGTCACTGGATGGGATAGCACCAACATTGATATCATTATTAGATAGGTTCAACATTAGAGGATTTGCCGAGAATGAAGTGGCTTTTCTTTTCTTTGGGCAGGACTCCCCCTCCCCACTTCATGGGTCTCCCAAAATGCAACTCTATCTCCACAAAAATCAATGTAGAAGAGGGTACATGACTGTACCTATTTGTATTTCAGGGTTTAAAATTTGAAAACGTATGTACCTTAATTTGTCAATGCACAATACACGTACGCAGGTTGGATTTGCACAATACTATACCTTGGCCAAGCCCCTTGATGGATCCTACTCCACCCGTCATCCATCATCCTTTAATACATTAATGTATGAATCTCTTGCAAAGATTTATTACAAGAAAATCTTTCATAAATAAATGTTCTTAGTTTGTTTAATATCATGTGTGTTAGGATACAATTACCGCCTCCATCCCACTAGCCGCGCCCCCTTCAGCACCCTACACACTCTTTCGTCCGTTGTTCGTATTTTTTTTATACAGAACATTTCTTGGCAAGCTAATTGTATGTTTGTAATGCCATTTTGGGGGTTACAAGCTCGTATTGGTTGTGTTTACACCGTAGGTATTGATAAATATAAATACAAACATTAAATAATCGATATTACAAATTGCCCAACCCTGAGGAGGGGTCATCACTCAATTCTTAAACAGTATGACCTTCTTGTGTGGAATCTGCAAACAAACATTATTATATCAAACAAAACATGGTTCACGCCCTTGGCTGCCGGACTAAATCGCTTATTAAGTCTACACTGATGTAGTGACGTAGCCTGGTCGAACATGTAACTCAACAATGAAATGCTTTTAACTGCCAGCTCTGTAATTAAGAAATGTTCACGTAAATGTGCATGAGGACGGAAACAATGCAAATTCCAATTGAAAAGATTAAGGCTTGTGAGCGTGATGGAATTAGGGCGTGTGTTACGGGCATTATTGACCAGCGATAAACCAATATCAGTTGGTTAATCTAAAGCTCACTGTCTGGGCCGTCGTGTGTGCTTTGAGTTATTATTTTCTCATTATCGTCACAAATTTTGCAGGAGTAATTTCAAAAAAATTGTTATTGGCCTGACGTTTCGACCCGAGCAGAGCCTTTCTGGAAGGCTAAACGACAACACAACATAACACACACATAACACATACATACACGGTGCACACATAGCAGTCAAGTGGGACTAAAACAAGAGAGAGAGAGAGAAAGAGGCAGAAAGCACACAGAAAAAGAAAAGGAAAACAACGAAGAAGGAGACAGAGGCGGTGGAGTTTACACGGAAGGGGTGGTTTTTACCAAAATAAGTTGGAAACACAAAGGACAAAATCAAAGTTGGGAAGAGGCAGAAAAGAAGACCATTGTTGAATGGTCTAGAGGCACCTCAAACACAGTTTATCCAAACTCAAACGATGGTTTCCTAGTGCCTCAATGTAACGCATAATCATGTCAGAAATGGAGTATGACGGGTGTATGGGTGTTGACTGTTGATCTATGGCAATAACTTCAAGCCGCATATGTTATCAGCTAGTCAGTGGTGAATTTAAGACATTCTCTGTTGCGGAAGCCAAGTAAGCAAATATGTATCCTGAGTTTGCTTTCTGTTAACATTGAACCAACTTAGTTTATTATATATTAATATTTTGTATTTGTTGTCCTATACTTGTTGTTATGTGTCACACCAGGAGTGAGATCGGGTACATTATTGTATTCACTTTCTTTTTTACTTGATTGATTGATTCCATCGATGGTCGATATTACACCAGTAGTTGATCCGAACTTAGATCCTGATATACATTTGCATTTGCCTGATATTACCTGCGAGTATTATGATCAAGACCAGTTTCTAAACAGTTTTTCTCAAGCCGATTATTCTAAACTTCTGCATATTAATGCTCGAAGCTTGTCAAGTAGCATTTCTGATATTCAGCATTATTTTGACATACTGGGTGATGACTTTTCTGTTATCGGTGTTTGTGAAACATGGTTAAAAGACATTGATGATCCCTTGGTTAAACTCAAGGGCTATGTTATGGAAGGTTATTGTAGAAAACACAAACGAGGAGGAGGAGTGGCTCTTTACATAAAAGATGATCTCACCTATAAGATTCGCCATGATCTTTGTCTTAACTCTGAAGACTTTGAGTCTTGCTTTGTTGAAATTGAGAATCCTACATCTGGAAATACCATAGTTGGGATTGTATACAAACCCCAGATGTTTCTTGTACCAATTTTATTAATTATTTTAATGACACATTAGCCAATGTTCAAAAAGACAGGAAAAAGGTTTACGTTATGGGTGACTTTAACATTAATTTATTGCTCCATGAGACAATTCGAAGTGTTCAAGAATTTATTAATACTTTGTCTTCTAATTCCCTTTTTCCACTTATCAATAAACCCACCAGAATTACTCCTGGTAGTGCCACACTCCTTGATAACATTCTTACCAACGAGTTTTCAGATCATAAAACCGGTATTTTAATCACATACATAAGTGATCATCTTCATGTGTTTGCAATTGTAAGTAAATATTCTAGTAATAACTCATCTAATTTGAATAATCACAGACGTGACTTCAGTGACGACAATATCCAGCAATTTGTCCAAGATTTGTTTGGTACCGATTGGAATTTTATCAATAATTATGATAGTGTTAATGATTCGTATTCACATTTCCTAGATCATGTTCTTCACTTTTATAACAAGCATTTTCCTAGGAAAGAGATTAAAACTCGTCGTATCAATAGGGACAAGTCACCCTGGTTATGCGAAGGAATTTATAGTTGTATAAGAAGGAAAAACTACATGTACAGTAAGTATCTTGATAGGTCTACGTCCTACAATAAGTATGTGTACACTCAGTACAAAAATATTCTCACTTGTGTCATTAAACAAGCTAAGACAAACTATTGGTTTCGTAAATTTAATACCGAAAGGAGTAACATCAAAGGCACTTGGAGACTTATTAATTCTTTACTTAATAAATCCAGGTCTAAAACTAATAATCCGTCTTATTTTGTTCATAACGGTGAAAATAGTGATGATGCCGACAGTATTGCTAACAGTTTTAACGATTACTTTGTAAACATCGGAAACAGAATAGCCAGTAACCTTCCATTGTCTGATTGTTCATACCATTCCTTTCTTAGAGACAGGTGCTCGCATTCTTTATTTTTGAATCCTGTTACGCAAGCAGAAATTGTTAACATGATCAACAAATTCCTACTGGTAAAGCCCCAGGCTGGAATGGTCTGAGTTACTTTGTTGTTAAAAAGGCCAGGAATGCTTTAGCTATACCACTTGCTCTACTTTTTAATCAGTCTATTTCTCAAGGTGTCTTTCCTGATCGTTTGAAAATGGGTAAAGTGGTTCCTATTCACAAAGGCGGTAGTAAACATGATTTAATTAACTATAGACCCATCACAATATTATCTGTCTTTTCAAAAGTGTTTGAAAAACTTATGTTCAGTCGCTTGATTGCATTTGTTAATAAGAACGGTCTACTGTCTCAATCTCAATATGGCTTTCGAGCTAATCGCTCGACAGAGTTGGCTATTCTTGATGTTTTAAGTAAAATTATTGATGCCTTTGAGAACAAGCAGTTTTCTGTTGGTATTTTCTTGGATCTGTCCAAGGCCTTCGACACTGTAAACCACGATATCCTTTTAAACAAGTTAGAGCATTATGGGGTGCGAGGGTTGGCCTTGGACTGGTTCAGGAGTTATGTATCGAACAGGGGGCAATTTGTTTCTTTTAATTCGCACAACTCTTTAGAAAAGCCCATTACTTGTGGTGTTCCCCAGGGCAGTGTGTTAGGTCCTTTACTGTTTATTATTTATGTCCATGATATTTGTAATTCTTCTGATCTTATGTCATTTTGTTTATTTGCAGATGATACAAATTTAATTTATAATCACCATAATGTAGACACAGCCATTAAAGAATGCAAATGTGGAACTTGTTAAAATAAATAGATGGCTTATTTCAAACAGATTATATATTAACCTGCTCAAGACTAATTACATTATTTTTTGCCCACGGCAGCATAAGTATCAAAACACAGTTTCACTCAGTTTTGATGGTAATGAAATAAATCAAGTCAAGAGCACCAAATTTCTTGGACTTTGTATAGACGAGAACCTCACCCGGAATAACCATATTGATGTCTTATGTAGCAAAATTTCTAAAAATGTTGGGGTCCTGAACCGTCTGAAAAACTTTGTTCCAAGAAACATAATGTTAACTCTGTATAATTCACTTATTCTCCCATATACTTGAACTATGGTTTAATTACTTGCCTTTGGGGGATCATCAACTTCTCATGCTATTAACAAACTGTTTATGTTACAGAAGAAAGCTGTTCGTACTTTAAATAATGCAGGTTATCGTGACCATACTACTCCCTTATTTGCAAGTTTAAATATTTTAAAACTGAATGATCTCTACCACCACAGACCGGGCGTACTTATGTACAAGTATACTCACAACATACTCCCACCTAAGTTCAATAACTACTTCTTATTAAATTCTTCTATTCATTCCCACAGAACACGTAGTTCGTGTAAAGGTAATTTATTTGTGAGACATAATAGAACATCCCATCTTAGAAACAGCCCGTTTCAACATGGTGTCATTTACTGGAATGAACTGGACATTGGGTTAAAAGACAGTACTAGTCTGTTTTTATTTGCTAGAAATCTGAAAACAATCCATTATCAACAGTTACGTGTAAGAATTCACCTTGTATCTTATTTTATAATTTATTTAAGTGAATCAATACATTGTGCCTAGTCTCACTCTTTGTTTGTGTTGTCCTGTCCTAGTCCGTCTGTTGTTGTTTTTGTAGTGTTGTCTTGTTTTTTAGGGAAAGGTACAAAAGCCATGCTTCACCTCGTTTCCTACATGTTGACATCATTATAAAAAAAAAATTTGTTTACAGTCAAGTGTGCTCTTCACGTAAAATTAATTATATTACGCCTACTTACTGTAAACATGTATAAATATTGATTTATGCTACAAACTACTGCTTTAATTTTTCCATATACAAACTGTATTCTGTCATTGAAGATGTCAATGTGAAATAAATGTCTATTGAATTGAATTGAATTGTATAGTCAGTGAGTTAAAGGGACACGTTGCCTTGGATCGGGCGAGTTGGTCTATGAAAAGCGTTTCGAACCGTTTGTTATGAAATGCATATTATGGTTAGAATGATGTTTTAAAAGTAGAATATAATGATCCACACAAATATGCCTCGAAATTGCGTGGTTTTCCTTTTACATCGTGAACTAACACGGCACGCCATTTTGTGGAGTCAAATTGTTGCGATGCCCTTCAAACTCTAGAAAAAGCACGGCAATAATTGCGAAGTTAGAGGCCTGTGGCTGTATTTAGTCTGTCACAACATCATGGGAGTAGGCTTATCGGGACATTATGTGACTTGTGAATTGAATTGACTTGACTTGCGAAAATTTGACTTGTGACTTGGCTTGACTTGCGAAAATTTGACTTGTGACTTGACTTGACTTGAGCAAAAATGACTTGTGACTTGAGCAAAGATGACTTGCGACTTGACTTGACTTGAGAAAAAATTACTTGGTTACACAAGTTTAACTTACTATGGGTGAATTTTCAAGAATAATTTGGGGTTGAGCAAAAACAATTGACTTCGAAAAAAATATATATATTGACAACACAATAGGGAAACCGCCAATAAAGGGCTAGCTAACTTAGTTGGTAGAGCACCATCGCGTTGATCCGGAGGTCGCAGGTTCAAGTCCTTTTCTTGTAAATGTTTTCTGTTCAACCCCCAAATATTATCATTAAGAACTTCCAATCCAGCTCATTTGTCTCACTGTATTTCAACTTCAATTATCCACCACCACAAAGCCTTTTAACTGCGTCATGGCTGCCATCATTATTTAAAATATATATATATATTATGGTAATGAAATCAAGGAATCCCCAAAAGCGACTCGAACTGTAACCACTGTAGAGACTGATGAATAAATCAAAGTTTTAGAAAACCGAATAAGCCATAAGGCTCTGGTCTGAGATGTAAGCCGGGCTCCGGGATTCAAACCGGGGTCCGAAGAAAGCATGGAAGAAACAATTAAGCCAATTTGATTAAAATGCCTTCACCAAAATATAATGTACCACTATGTGTAACCATTCAAACAAAGAATTTAGTATAAAAATCTTGAATGTTCAAAATCTTTTCAACATTTTCTGAACTTTTTTAACTGCTCTTTTATTTTAAAGATGCAAAATTCTGGAATGATCAGGCACAAGACACTCTGCAAAAGGCGCTCAACATAGAGGCAACTCTGAATAGGAATGTTGCCAAGAATATTGTTTACTTCGTCGGGGATGGAATGGGTATACCCACTGTTACGGCAGCCAGGATTCTAAAGGGACAGCAGGCGGGGAAGACCGGGGAAGAAACGGTCCTCGCCTGGGAGGACTTTCCACATGTAGCCATGTCAAAGGTAGGCCTACTTATTTATGATCATTATTTCAGTTATGAGCTGAATCATTCTGTCAAACTTCCAAGACAACCCTTAACTTGGGCTTTAAGGCGAGTGATATAGTGGTAGTAAACAGTACAACTCACGATTCAAGACATTTTGGATGGATGCCCGTAAGTTTAGCTTTCTAGCCAACCAGTAGCAGTACATAACACCAGTAATATAAACAGAACGGGATGGATGTGAACTGCGTGACTGAGTTAGGGAGTTTTCCAATTTCACTGTTATCATTTTAAAACATCATAATGTTGTCAATATTTCAACATGTGACCAGACATACAACACAGATGCCCAGGTTGCCGATTCGGCCGGCACAGCTACGGCGTTCTTCTGTGGAGTGAAGACAAAATCAGGTGTAATTGGTGTAGACGATCAAATCATCAGAAGTGACTGCAAGTCGGGCTTAAATGCCAGCGTGGATTCCATCATGATTGATGCACAGAAGGCAGGTAATTATACATGGGTTTCTTTAATGGAAAAAAAAAATGTATTTCGTTTGATTGTTCTTGGATATCTCTGTTTTCTTACCTAATCAGCGCCCCTGTAAATAGCCAGGACCACCTTCCATGGGGGTGAGGTAGAGTCTATAGATATAATCAACCCTGGCTCATCTTTTGTTTCTTTCTCTCTCTCTCTCTCTCTCTCTCTCAAATCAAACCCTTTGCAGATATTGATCGCAAATGGGAATTACTGCAACTTAATTCTGATATTTAATTTTAAGTAACTATTTTGAATTCTTGACATCGACAGGTAAAGCTACAGGGTTTATCAGTACTGCCAGGGTCACACACGCCACGCCAGCGTGTCTGTACGCTCACTCTCCAAACCGTAACTGGGAGAATGACGCTGATATACCATCCGAAGAAGCGGCGTTTGGCTGCACCGATATCGCCCACCAACTCATTACGTTAGGAAAGAATACTAAGGTAAAAAGGCTTGTGACCTGCACCCTTCCCCCGAAATAAGATATTGACAAAAAAGATGGCTCAGTTTGTAGAGCGCTGGCACGTTAATCCGGAGGTCGTTGATTCAAATCCAGCTCTGGTCAATTTTTCTTTGTTCAACCCAAAATCGTAAAAAGTAAGAACAAAACCCCAGCGTTCTGTCTTCAACTACAAACATCGCTTCTCGACACGTTCTTTTATCAATCGTGATAAGGTCAAAGCACTATCATAGCTAGCCCTATATATGACTCTTCCTCTGTGCTGTATCATAGCATACTCTCTTTTCCCTTTTTAGTTAATTTTGAGCAACTGTAACAGATCGACTGTTGGTACAGCCATTTTGCTTACTGTTATAACGTAATGTGATGATCAAAATAATCAGAAATGATGTCAACATTCTTGAACAGGTTATCTTAGGAGGAGGTCGGGCTGAGATGACCCCTAATAACGTGGCTGACGTGGAGTACCCAACCAGAAACGGCTCCCGTCAAGATGGAAGAAACCTTATAGGTAGATAGATACGGGAAAATACAAAGTCCGACTCAAAACAAACGAGAGTCCTATCTATATAGAGCCATGAATTATGTGGTTAAACACACACTGCAAAAACTGGGGTGTTAAATTGATTCTTTCCGGTATCCATACATGTATGTGACAACACCGCCATGGTGTTAGCTATCCCCATTACTACATCGTTGATAAAATCAACACCGTGGCGGTGTTGTCACATATAGATACCAAGAGAATCAATTTAACACCCCGGTTTTTGCAGTGCACATGTACCAGCTTTTGATATTGTTGAACGTGATACATGTATAAGGTTGGCTGTGAATCAACAAGTATATAAAGTGGTGGTTATTGGTTAAATTGTAATTGAACAATTACTCCTCGAGATTTATGGTAACCGTAAGTTCCGGACACAAAACACTTCATTAAAATAGTTACTCCGTGATCTTCACTGGTTTCCAGTCCGAAAATTATGGTAACCGTAAGTTCCGGACACAAAACACTTCATTAAAATAGTTACTCCGTGATCTTCACTGGTTTCCAGTCCGAAAATAATACACGTCCAAATGAAGTTATGCCTTCAAGTGTTTTCATGGAGTAGGTCCAAGCTACCTCAATGAATGCGTGCACCAATACAAACGTGGATGACCTGGCCTAAATCTGCGGCTCTGACTGCACCGTTCTCGCGGAACATAGAAGTGTAAAATATACTGGTGCAATGCTTTCACTAACGCAGCACACAGACTTTGGAATGAACTGCCATCTCAAGTCAGAATGTTAGACACTGTTCAATCATTCGGGATGCACTTAAAGACAAACTTATTTACAACTTTGTAGTATTCTTTTTTTTAATGATAAATTTGCATTTATACCACCGGGTCATTTTGCTTGTGAGCATTTTGGGAGTTAATTATGTTTTCTTTACAAGCAAGTACACCTTTGCTATGTTTTCTCAATTATATCACGTTCAGATGAATGGTTACAAAGCAAGGACAGTGGGAGCAGCAGTTACGTCTGGAACCTTGACCAGTTCAATGCGGTAAATCCTGAAAACACGGAGAATCTTTTAGGTGAGCTGACTGCCCCCCCCCCCAAAAAAAAACACCAAAAAACACACACACACAATAGTGTCAAACATTGTTAGTTTAATATTTTATCTAATTTTATTGGAATGCTTATAAAATTTGTTTCCTTGAAATGTTCTGTCCAATTGTAACCTTGATTGTTAGGCCTTTTCGAGAGAAGCCACATGCAGTTCGAGGTCAATCGGATGGACGATGCGGGAGGTGAACCATCGGTCGCTGAAATGGTTGAAAAAGCTATCAAGATCCTTGAGAAGGATGAAGATGGATTTTTCCTAATGGTGGAAGGTAATCGATAATTAAACACTGCTTTCTTCAACTTTATAGGGTGTCACAATAAAGTAGGGTTGTGATTGATAAACCTAGAATCAAGAAATGCCCTTTTCCTCTCTATTTGACTACATTTGGCTTAGTTTCGTGTTTTATCGGCCCAAGATCCATTAACAAATAGTCTCAAACGAGTTGTGTATTCCTTAAGGCAGACACAACAGTTGAAACAATCGCCTTTTATTTCGTTGGCAGAAACATCAAACGATAGATTTCCGCTGTTAGTGCTTGTTTGTTTTTATATTAAGCCAATTTCAATAACCCACAATTTTCCCATACCGGCCCATTAGAGAAAAAGCTATCAACTCCCAGACGTATAAATTAGTAACCCACAAACAGATTCTACAATATATTAGTTTGCTGTCATTCGCATACTTCCCTTGTGTTATAGCTCATTTGTGGATATTCGTTTATCTAGTTATTTGTAATATTCTAAAATTATATTCTTTAAAACAATTACAACAACAACGAAAACGACAGCGACAGCGACAGCGACAGCGACAGCGGCAGCGGCAGCGGCAGCGGCAGCGGCAGCGGCAGCGGCAGCGGCAGCAACGACAAAAACAACAACAACAAAAACAACAAACAACAACACCCATAAAAAAAAAGTTAAATGTTGTTTATTTTGAAGAAGATGTTTTATTATTTAACTGTCTCATTCACTAGGGGGGCGCATAGATCATGCTCATCACGACGGACTTGCCGCCACTGCACTTATAGATACCATCGCGTTCGAGGAGGGTCTCGTTAAAGCATTGGAGCTTACCAGTGATGAAGACACATTATACATCGTAACAGCTGATCATAGTCACGTGATGTCGATGGGAGGGTATCCGAGTAGAGGAAACCCAATTCTAGGTATAACGTTCGTCGATTTTTAATATTGGCTGCTGCTGATTTTGACCTAAAACAAAACGAGTTTATCAAAAATTACTATAATATTTCTTGCAATTATTGGTTATTTCTTGTCCACGGAAATAGTTCAAATTATAACGACTAATTTGTATGCTTGTATCGACCCAGCAAACACTACCATATAATGCAAGTTATTTCACATTCAGAATGAAGTAATTTAAGTTTTACTGGCAGAGGGCGGTAAAATGACATTGCTATACATTATCGTTAAGCTCCGTGGTTAGAATTGACTTTGTGTTATAATAAAGTAGTAAGTTATTTCAAACTGTCATGTACTTTAAACATTGACTTAACTATGCATTTCTTAAATACATAATGTAAAACAGTATTTTGATTGACGTAGGTTTATATGACCTGGAAAACGCTGCTGATGGTATGCCGTACACCACCTTGTCTTACGCCAATGGACCCGGTGGTATTGAGGAACAGAAAAGCTACGAGACAACTGGAAAGAGACGCAACTTGACCGATGTGAACTTTGGTAAAATTAATTTCGATAATAATTGCTATTTCCACCGAAAAGTTGTTCAAGACAATAATAGTGATCCCATGTCTTGCGACGATTATCGAGGAAGGATAAGTGTCCTTCTATTGAAAAAAGAAGGAGCATGCTCCAAATTATACAAATCGCAGAATATGACGACTCAAATAAAAAATTATAAGATAACTTTCCTGCAACTAATTATTTTGTCCTGTACAAAAAAAAGTCGCAGTGCACAATAATTAGGTCAAACCTTGGCTGGCTACTTTATGCCACTATACATACACATACACGATTAAACTATCCTTCCAAAGTACACTTGTTGTTGACCAAAATACTATTTAAATACATTTTTGGTTGAACAATCAACTGTTTTCAAGTCAAATTGTCTTTGTTCAACCCAAAAATTGTGGTTTGTTACTTGATATCAAAATATGATCTAACACAATTACAAGCATTACTCACAAAGAGGTCTAAAAGAATTCACATCCAGATGATACAAATTAGAGCATGGCCAGAGAGCAACGATTCTTTTAAATAATTTGTAGAATTACCCTGAGCAAATAGATGGTGCTCTTTCCCTGCTGAAAGCTAAACGAAAAAGAGGAAGGTTCAAAGGTATTGGGCACAAACTTAAAGTCAAACAAAAAAAGTGTAAATATAAGAAATTAAATTTGCATTAGTCCCAAGAACACTAAGGGCGTACTTCAAATCCCTACATTAATTTCAATTCGTATAAGGTAATTTGGAGCGAGCAATAGAAATGGTTTTCCTTTCTCTTGCGAATGTCACAGAGAATAATGCGGTTTGTCTCCTCGTTATATGGAAGGCACAAGTTTGGTAGTCACTCTTAAAATTAATGCAATAAAAACAAACTTAGTATACAACAGCAGCTTTCGACGAGTAAAGCATTGTAATAATCATTTTACTACGAACTAATGTGGTTATGGAAAAATATATCTGGTTTTATGCCCCAAAATTTGAATGTAAGAAAAAGTTTCAGAATCTGTAAGAAACGTTTCTCAGATTGTGTATTCCTTTTCAGGGATTATTCTTCAAAACGTGGGTATTCGCTCCGGTTTTTTGGCGATATCTCACAAAAGTGACCACTTTTTGAAATGAAATATTCACAGGTATAAATTTAATGTATATTTCTACATTTAAATAGGATTTAAACAATCGAATTGTTCAAAAAACAAAATGATTATATACTTTTCCTTTGCGGGCTACAGGTGCACTTAGTCTCTAACCATCAAGAGCATACACTTTGGCCAAAATACCCCAGCACAAACGGCACATTCGTTGATGTTCACTGAATGCAAAATAGTTAATGGGATATTTAATAATTTTTCTTATTTCCTTAGATGATCCAACATTTTTCCATTCGGCCATCTTCCCAATCACATCTGAGACCCATGGAGGCGAAGACGTCACAATTTACGCCCATGGACCTATGGCTCACCTATTACACGGCGTTCAGGAGCAAAACTACATCCCGCATGTGGTGCGTTACGCCGCGTGCCTAGGAAATACGGAACATTGTGATAACTACGTCAACCCTTGCCCAGGTCTAACTGGTGGAGTCTCGTCCTCAATCTAACGAGATCTCGCGGGAGCATGTCTTCTACTATTGAGCAGTTTAATAGCTATCTTCCTAAACACCAATTCTTTCAATAAATATGATTAAGTCCACCAAGAGTATTCATTGTATTTGATGACATATTGTTTTTAAGTTTTAGACAGATTTGTTCGGTAAATTGCAGTTCTACGAAAGTGGAAACCTTTGTGCAATTCTAGCAATTATTAAACCAAAGCAAATTTGCTATGCTTTACTGTCATGTGCGTTCGAATTTGCTTTTAAATTAATGTATCATTAGATTAGAACTGATATAAGATGCTGCAACTCAATGTTGGACTACAGTTAGGTGTGTGTTGCTTTTTAATTATTTTAAGTTAAAACTTGTTGATTGTAATTAGCTATACATTTTGAATTCACGTTTTTAATCAATTTTTTCTCTCTTGCACTTTGTTGGAAAAAGTACTTCATTGTTAAAGCTCCTTGACCGTAATCAATAAGAGTCTGCCAGGTCTCTTGAGGACTTGTTCTCAAACTATTTGGTAATACGATTGATAATTATAAATGTATTCTTTCTTAATCTTATAATGTACTTTTTAAAATTGTTTTCAAGACTTAACTATAAAACACCAACATAGAAAAAGTGTAAATTTTGTAAATTTTGTTTTCCTCAAAGCAAACAGCTCAATGGTGTCCATTTTTGATCATAAGCAAGCTAGGGATAAGACAAAGCCAAGCAGAGCTGACGACTGAAAGTAGGGTAATGTTTTTTTATGATAGTCCATTCTAGGATGACATCATCCAGAACTAATTAGGTGTTCGGCTAACAGCCGAAAACCTATTTAGGTGTTCGTGCAACTCAGCACGAACACCTTTTGTTATTGTTCTGTTTTGTTTAGGTGTTCGGTTAACAGCCGAAAACCTATTGTTATTGTTAAGTTTTGGGGGTTTTTTTCCACCTCTTCTTGACAAGATTTCTCAAAAGGTAAAAGTTGTAAAATCTTGAAACTTGGCACATACTTGAACCTTAACATGAAGACGGCATGCGAACAATGACGTCATGATGACGCCATCAGGTGTCGAATTACAGGGTTTTTAGACTTTTTTTTTACTCTTTAAAATTCTGTAACAAATCACACTTAAGAGGCCGGTGGTTGTTTTATGCGGGATCATACTTAGGTCATAAGTGGTATGTGCAACATGATCACGGTAGGCGGTCGGCCTGCTGTTCTGGCAATATAACACATTTATCTCGCGATTTGAAACCATTAAAACCTTGAAAGGTGGGTCAGCTCCATTCTTTTTACTGGCACACAATTCCAAGTTTATTTAAAATGTTGTCTTTGTATTTCCCATAATGTTTTACATAAAATTAACTTATTTGCATGCCCAGCTATTTTGTGTGTGTGTCTAGGATTATTTGGGGTCCTTTTTATTTTTTTGTTTTAACTTATTATGGTTTAAATAGTGAAAAATATTTAACCTTTTGTCTTCGCCTTCTCCCTTTTCCCCACAGATATCCATATGTTTAGTCTGCCCTATAAACTAATTATTTACTTTTCTTCCAACCTTCCATTTTGTCTTTTGTGTTCCCAAGTTCTTGTGGTCAAGCCACCCCTTCCCTCCAACCCCCCTCCCCCTTTGTCTCCATAATCCCTGCTTACCCCCTGCTTTTTCTGAATGCTTTATGCTTTCTCTCTCCACTCTCTCTATTCATGTATTTCCACTCCACTGCGCGCTCTTGTCACCCTTGTATGCATGTATGTGTGTTGTTAGGCCAATAGCATTAGCTTTAACCCGGATATAGCTCATAACAAGCTAATTTTTCCAGGATAGGTCCGGGAATGTGTCTAGAATGACATACTAAAAGTCCCCTAAAATCCCCCTGGAGCTCTTTCAGAAATCATGAAATTTGAAAATGGCCGCCATTTTCAAATTTCATCATACCTATGCAACCAGATATGCTGTAAAAACAAATAAAGGTTTTGAGGCACAAGGAATCCAATAAAACCATTATTTTGAAATTTTAGAACCCATTAGTACATAAAACCAAGATGGCGTCCAAAATGGCCGCCATTTTCAAATATTTACCTTTTTATGCAACTTTAAATGCTGTACACACAAATAAAATGTCAAAACATAGGTTTTTAGGCACAAGGATTCCAATAGAACCATTATTTCGAGAGTTTAGAACTCATAAGTATCTAAAACAAAGATGGCGTCCAAAATGGCCGCCAATTTTATATTTTAAAATTTGTAAACAGACAAAGATGTTTGTTTCTACTTGTGCGAGTATTCCCATCAATTCTTCAACAAGGAGATAGTGCATGCAGTCCATGCAGTCCATGCCAAATGGGATATATGTGCAGTATTCATTAAGTGATTCAAAGTTGCTGGCCCCATAGACCTTAAGAACACTAATTTCCCTGGTTTGTGATAGGCAATTCGGAATACGAGACCCGATGAGCCACGAACCAAACTCGAAGCCTCTTTTCAGAATTGGGGTTCATAATAAACAAAGATAAATCTTTGCCAATTATTATCTCCACCCATCTAACCTTTTTCAGGGTAGACCTTTAACGAGGTCTAGCTTTCCTCCACATAGGAGTACAGTCATTCAAAACCCTCTGGAGTTCATCCCTCTGTCCATATTGCTCCAACTGTAGCCTGGCTACATCTCCTGCACCTCATGGCCAGCCCATGCATCCACTTTTGGTCACATAATCAGCACAATCTTTGCACCGGATAGGTCATGCATCCCCCCAACAGACGCTTCAAAAAGTAGTATTAGCTCGGTATTGGGGACTTCATTCTAGAAGGAGACTCGCTTCCACATCAATGTTTCTGAATTTTTGGCAGTGTACCAGGCATTGAGGCACTTGCAGAGAACTGTCACAGGGAACGCTGTTTTTGTCAAATTAAAAAACTCAACAGTCAGTTCGTACATAAACCAATATGGTGGAACTCAGTCACCACTCTTGTTTGCACTAGACAAAAAGTGACATAGTTCTCTCCACAGTTCACTATGTTAGGAGAATCAGTGTGGTTGCGCTGTCTAGATGAAAAGTCCTCCCTACATAACGGTCTCTCAACCAAGCAGTCATTCAAACGATCTTCCAGACACCCTCGGGCGTCAACAACGAATTCCCAGTCATTTATGCTCGGAACGGAGATCCGGGCACTTTGGAGAACATTATTTGCTCATGCCTTTCCTCCAATCTCTCTCCTAGGAGTATTGACAAATGACACAGAGGGAATGCTGCATGATCCTCATAGCCCCATTATGGCCATGCCAGCCCTGGTTACGAGGATCACATACACTGGCTCTAAAACGATCAACTCCAGGGGCGGTAAATCAGTTCTTTGCCGATGTGACTATGAGCTATCGCGGGGTAAACTCACTCCGACAAAATGTCCAGAAGAAGACGAAGCAACAACGGGTACACAATCTGACACCCGCCACAAAATATGGGGAAGAAGACCCCAAAATACCGAACTGTAGATTACATTCGAAAATGTCTTTTCCGGAATTCAATTAAGCTCTTTAAACTGCACTCGGTCAAAGGCGAACTCTATCACAAGCTCCTCCAACGAGTTGAAAAACAATCACAGAAGTCGTACTTCCACCAGTCTGAGTATTTGTGTCCTGTCGAAGATTTATCCCCAGCCCGTATATAAAGGATTTGTGATGTTTTCTGGAAAGTACTAAAACTAACTTCAAACCTCCTAGATCATTCTAGATCCTTCACAACGGATTAGCGCCGCCCACTAGGTTCAACGAACTTACACACAGAGAATGATTGACAGCGTGCGTTGTATACACATAATCACATGCACATGCACTAGGGTCTCATAACATTAGAAAGTATGGATAAAAGTTTAAAATGGCGGCCATTTTGGACGCCATCTTGGATTTCGGAAAGAGCTCCAGGGGAATTTTAGGGGACTTTTAGTATGTCATTCTAGGCACATTCCCGGACCTATCCTGAAAAAATCAGCTTGTTATGAGCTATATCCAGGTTTTGGCATATATGGTCTAATGCTCTTGGACTAGCAGAGAGCTCAAAATACAAGGACGCAGAAGGATTTCCTGTCTTTGGTGTTTTAATGAGGCTCAACTCACGTCAAGCCTGAGAAAAAATAATTAGATACTCATTATCGGTCCTTTGCACGGAAATCTTTAGTAAAAGGCGAAAGATTTATACGATATGCAGAGGAGCCTGAGAATAATTTCTTAATTGGGCAAGTTGAGAGACTGGTCAATGTAACACAACATGCCTGCTGTGATGGGTTTTACGCTAAACGTATGTGGTTCAGCATTTTGTATAATCATGCTGTTTCGGACTGCAGACCAATATTGATAAATATGTACATGCTGTTTTCTTCCAACAGATTCGAATTGACAACATTGCATTCTTAGTCACGCTGATGGCCATTTCGGGACGTCTTTAGTTCAAGGGTCACATACGATTGGTTCTGTTTTTGAGGTTCTTTATTAGGCTTAACTTTCATCAAGCCTGAGAAAAATTAATTAGATACTCATTATTGGTCCTCTGCACGGAAATCTTTAGTAAAAGGCGAAAGATTTATACGATATGCAGAGGAGCCTGAGAATAATTTCTTAATTGGGCAAGTTGAAAGACTGGTCAATGTAACACAACGTGCCTGCTATGAGGGGTTTTACATTAAACGTATGTGGTACGATTTTAGGAGCAAACATTGTTTATTATAAATTTGTTCCTGCCCCAACCAACGCCTTCATTTAAACGAACCCATTGCACACCAAGCTCAGAGGCACCTCGACCCTTTCAAAAAACGCCCGATCATCCCCCGCATCTTCAGTTTTTCTGCCAGTCCTTAACCGGCACGGCCCCACCCCGGCATTCGCTGCTTTAGACTGTGTTCAAGTCTCATGGCGCGCAAGGACTTCTGTTTGTTTGTTTGTTTGTTTGTTTGTTTGTTTGACTTCCTTCAAACATGCTCGTCCAGTTTGCTTGAAGATAGTTCGCGCACTTGTGGAGTGCGGGGGCTGGTGTGTCGCGTCTGCGTCTCATGCACAACTCGGCCTTCGGCCTTGTTGGGCATGGGACGCTGGGGCGCTGCATCTTCCCCCTGTATTCCACTCGCGCTTGTGTGATAACTATAAAAAAATGTTCCATAATTGTGCCTTTCATTACTCCAATTTTATTTTGCTTGTTTAAGCGTGACATTTCCATGTTGCATTTATATACAGCAATCCTTCACCGATCTTGAACTCTTGGTGGCAGCAGATATGCCTCCATTACTGCGGTGTACCTGGGTGGTACTGCGCTGCCTAGCGACTGGTATAAGGTTTGGGCTACACGGCGATCATTTGATCAGTCGCGGGTTATTGGACTTTCACTTTGCAAATCGCTTAAAGCCGTCGCTAGGCAGCGCAGTACCACCCAGGTACCACCGCAATAATGGCGGTATCTGCTGCCACCAAGAGTTCAAGATCGGTGAAGGATTGCTGTATATCTTGTTTATTCCGACTAATTCATTTTTTATTTTTTTATTTATTTTTTTGTGTGTCATTGTTCATTGTTTTGTGTAAAGCGCTTATCTTTCTCCACTGATGTTTACTGATTTTGTTGACGATAATGACAGCAATAGGAGCAGTTCTTATTACGAGAGTAATGAATTCAATAATTTAAATGTCTGTTCTGTTGGTACCTTTTCGATTTTTCATATGAATGCCCGGAGCCTATGTAGCCATTTTTACGACATTCAGGATTATGTGTCTACTCTCAGTCATTCCTTCTCGATCTATGGTTTTACTGAGACATGGTTTAAAGAAACCCCTCCGTCTTACATTCACATGGACAACTACAATCTTGGTCACTCGTCACGTTCCCATAAGTTAGGCGGAGAGGTTGCCATGTTTGTTAAAGACACGTTGAATTTCAAAATCCGTGGTGACCTCGGTTCCACTTCAGGTGATTTTGAATCTGTTTTTATCTAAATTCAACGCGACCATGCCTGTAACATCATTGTTGGCAATGTCTATAGGGCTCCGGGTAGTTCAATTGATAAGTTCAACGCTTCTTTTGATTCTTGTTTAAATACCATTACAAATGAAAGAAAGCTGTGTTACATAATGGGCGATTTCAACTTAAATCTACTCAATTGTTCGGAGCATCAGCCAACTGACGACTTTGTTAACTCCGTCTTCGCCAATGGATTCCACACTTTAATTGATAAACCAACTCGCATTACACCTCACATTGCCACACTTATTGACAATATACTAACTAATTCTGATCAGGATATCCTAGCTGGAATCTTCTACTCTGATATTTCGGGTCATTTTCCTCTCTTTCAGATAACTTCTACTTGTCTTTCAAATGTTAAGACTACTCCTCAGAAGTCGTTCGTTACAAGGAACATTAATCCAGCCACCATTCGTTCCTTCCAATCAGACATAGCTGGTGCTGACTGGCATCAAGTCTATGAAACTGATCAGCCTGAGGCAGCTTATGATTCCTTCTTCTCTATTCTCACTTCTCGGTATAATTTTCACTTTCCGTATGTTACCAAAACATTTGGCAGTACCAATAAAAACCAGCCTTGGATTAACCAGTCTATCATTGACTCTTGTCATTTTAAGAACAGGCTTTATAGACGTTTCCTACGCAATCCTAATGAGGTTAATGAGCGTAATTATAAAACTTTCCGTAATCGCATCACCGCTACTGTTCGGAAAGCGAAACAAGATCATTACGCCCATAGATTGGATATCCGAAAATCGAGTCTCAAGCAATTATGGCAAGAAATCAATGGTATTCTGGGTAAGAAGAAGCGGACGTCTTTTCCTGACGAGTTCACTGATGGTGAGCGTCTGTATTCTAATCCTGCTGACATTGATAATTCTTTCAATTCTTTCTTTACTAACATTGGTCCTTCACTGGCTTCTAAAATTCCTCCCACTAACGCACACTTTTCAAGCTACCTGCACAATTCGCATGCTTTTTCTTTCTTTCTTACTCCAACTAATGCAGCAGAAATAATACGTGTCTGTGACACATTGAAGACCAATACTAGTCCCGGCTTCGATGACATTAGTTCTCCTGTTGTTAAGTCTATAATTTCTCTTATTGCTGAACCTCTTGCTTATATCTTCAATCTTTCTTTTCTCCATGGATCTGTTCCTCTGAATCTTAAGGTCGCTAAAGTTGTTCCTATCTTTAAAAGTGGGGACAATAAAGAAGTCGGAAACTATAGACCTATCTCCATTCTTCCTTGTTTTTCTAAACTTCTGGAGAGACTTGTTTATAATCGTCTCTACACTTTCATCTCTAAATTTCATCTTCTATGTGATCAGCAATATGGCTTTCGCAGTAAACACTCCACCGATATGGCTCTCATCGAGTTCATTGACAAAGTTACTACTGCTCTTACTAACAAACTTTTTGCTGTTGGCGTTTTCCTTGATCTCTCTAAAGCCTTTGATACAATCGACCATACTATTCTTCTCTCTAAACTGAAGCACTATGGGATCAGAGGAGTCGCTCTTCAATGGCTAGCCGACTATCTCAACAACAGGCAACAATTTACTACTTTTAATAAATCCGACTCTTGCCGCCTTAATACTTCTCATGGTGTGCCCCAAGGCTCCATTCTTGGTCCTCTTTTATTTCTTCTCTACATCAACGATTTGTATCTTTCTTCTTCCTTGCTATCTTTCACACTGTTTGCTGATGACACAACTATTTTCCATTCCAGTCCCAACTCCGCTACTCTGATCAACACACTGAATTCAGAACTTACTCTCGTTTCTATGTGGTTAAAGGCAAATAAATTGTCTTTAAATCACTCCAAAACCAGCTTTATTCTCTCTTCCAAATCTAATACTTCAATCAACCTTGATCTTCCCCCTGTTACTATAGACAATATTCCTATCACCAGGGTCTACTCTACAAAATTTCTTCGTGTCATTATTGACCACAAACTTTCCTGGTCTAATCACATCTCTTCTCATACAAAAACCACTTCTCGTAATACCGGCAGTGTTGTAGTCGAGTCACCTGTGTCGAGTCCGAGTCCGAGTCTCAGGTCACTTGGGTCGAGTCCGAGTCCGAGTCCCGAGTCACTTGGTCCGAGTCCGAGTCCGAGTCCGAGTCACGAGTCACTTGGTCCGAGTCCGAGTCCGAGTCACGAGTCACTTGTTTAAATATTGATTGCAAACCAAATGTCGTAAAATAATAATTGGAAATGACAAAATAAAACACATTTATTTTAAACAAAGTTCTGTTAAAGTTTTTTGTTAAAGTTGGTATAACCAAAATAAAACAATACGGGGCGGAACGGCAGATGCCATGATTTAAAAAAAAAATTCTACTTTTTACTAGTGACGTGACCAAACTTGACGTCGTGTTTGTGTGTCGACCATGTGTAGAAACTTGTGCAAACAACACACAGCCATCACAGTGCAATATGCAGGCTGTGTTTTACAGGTACCAGACATGCCATTTCCCTGGCATCAAGCACAAGCAGTGGCTATGATGTTAACGTTGACAGAATACCAGCATAATACTGCTGGTGTCGTGCATCCCAGTGTTAATATGCGTACTGAACATACGAATCGAACATACACGCGCTGTACTTAGATTGCCATCTACACAATAATCACGATACTTGCAACACCATACGACAGTACTTATTTATTGTGGTAGACGTTAACTCTATGACATGTGCACTCCGGGAATGACGATCGGATCGTCGGAATTGTTTTTAATATTTAAAAAAGGTATTGTTTGTAAAAAAATACGTGACTCGAGTCACGAGTCCTCGGGGACAAGTCCGAGTCCGAGTCCGAGTCTTTTGCAGACGTGACTCGAGTCAAGTCCGAGTCACCGAAATTGTGACACGAGACGGACTCGAGTCCGAGTCCTGGACTCGAGTCATACAACACTGAATACCGGTGTCTTGTCTAAACTGCGTTATTTACTTCCACCCTTTTCTATGGTCTTACTCTACAATACACTTATTCTGCCCTACTTAAACTATTGTAATATTGTCTGGGCTCGGTCAAGCAATAACAAACTGCACTCCCTCATTGTCACGCAAAAACGGGCTATCCGATTTAAAGTTTGTACTTCTTCACATCCTCTTGCTCACACTGCACCACTTTTTGCACAGCTCAACACCCTTACACTTTCTGACATAAATAAACTCCATACTGGAATATTTATGTACAAGTATTCCAGAAATCTTCTTCCTAGTACCTTCTCTGCTTATTTTTCTTCTGTTCAAGACCTGCATACCTACCAAACCAGATCTTGTCATAATCTCGTGGTTCCTTTCACTCGCACCACCTATTCCATGAACACCCTTCGATTCTATGGTCCTCGCTTGTGGAATGCCATTGACGAAGAAATCAAAAGCCAACCGTCAGTGAACCGTTTTAAAGCCTCCCTCAAAAGAGTCATTATCTCTCAGTATGTAACATAGCTTTCTTTCCATTGACTGCTTTGCCAGGTATATCATCATTTGTTCTTTTTCATTATATACATCATATTTTCATTTTTAGTTAATTAAGCGTTGTTGTTGTTTGTAAGTTGTTTTGTTCCTATTCGTACGTCCTCTGTTTGTCCGTTTATCTTGTCTCTGTCTGTCCACAGGCTGATTACTACAAGGTAAAAAAACCCTTACAATTAATTTAGATCACACCGCTTTCTATTTAACTAAAAATAAAAAAATCGGACAGGGCTCTTACATTTAATGTTTAAGTTGTGATTGCATGTTTTTTGGGGCAAATAAATATTTAATAAAAGGAAAATGTTACATCAATAAAAAGTGATGGAGTGATTTCGTTTGCCTCTTGTCCAACTAAAGAGTTTCAGTATCGTATTGGTTTTGAAGAGATACATGAAGGTTTATTTAGATAAAAACCTTCTTTTAACCTGGCATAATAGAAATAGTTCTCAAGATAGAAATTTTCGAAATAATACAATTAATTTGGTTAAGCCAGATTTGAAAAACCGATGACGTCATTGTGACGTCATAGCTTAAATGTTTTAAAGACATTGTTGGTTAAGTATTTGCTTAGTGAACAAAACAATTTGAACTTACAAAATGTTTTCAGCAAAAAAGTTAACCATTTAACTTGTCACAAGAGGGCGTTGTTGTTGTCATTATCATTAACTGAAGGCCTAGGGTCAAACTTTAGTTCATACAAAAGAGCGTGTCGAAAATCCAGATGATTTTTTCGTCATGTGATTACTATGAAACTTTTCAGCTGTTTTCATATTAAAATAGAATGTTTAAATTATAAATTTGACACAATTGGTTTTCGAGATAGTAAATCAGGCTTCATCGATTTGAATCGTACGGCACAATAGTCGGCAATGTGGTTCTGACAGACACGCGCGCAGGTTATGCACTGAGCTCATCTTTAGACTACCGTCGAACGACGTACATTCCGAGCTAGTATTTTCACAGAGCAAACCGCCTCATGAATCGAATGACTATTAATATTTAATGTAGCGCCCCCGGACGGACTTATGTGACAAGACGTACTGCTTCGTGGACTTTGGACCTCATGATCATTGGAGCGGAACCTGCCAGCCAACGTGTTAGCAGTATATACAGTTTGAATGCGGGTCATTAAAAACCTAGGCTTTAAAAGTCCAATTTCGACCAGAAGTTAAAATCAAACTGATATTATCTTTGTGCAAAAGTTTTAGAGTGTTAAAAGACCTAAAACCAGAAGCAACAATTTTGACTAAAGTATAAGTAGTTCTTAAGATATGAATTTTTGTAATTTTCAACTTCCGGTTTGAACCGGAAGACAAGGTCACTCTTTATGTAGCATTTGTTGGTTTTTCCAAGACCTGTCCGATGATGTATAGATTGTTGTAATAGCTTCTATAATTCTTTAGTTATGATTTTGTTAAATAATAAACTTTGATTTATTGTTTTTCAACAACCGATTACGTCATCATGACGTAACAACTTTTAGGATCATCTACAAGTTATTGTCTACCTAAGTTCATATTATTTTCGCAACTGTGCATTTGCTTGCAGACAATCGACTTTCGGAAAAAGAATAAAAACTAAACTAGACTTAACGTGTTTGTGACAACAAACACTAGGTGTTCGGGTATCGCTGGGGTCAGTGCGGTGTCAATGCGGGAGCTATTTCATTAAGTTGAACTTTGGTGCTATTACTGTTTTGAGGTGCGTAACAAACTACATACTTTAGCAATTATTTAAAAAAGCACACGATCAAAAGCCTAGCATTAATTTGATTGTTAACGAGGTTTGCATGGACGGCTGTTTTAGAGACTAACAAAGCGTATTGTCAAAAGCAGGTTGCGCGAACCTTGAACAGAGACTAGACCACAATCATGTTTGATAGACTTTGAACCTTGCGGTTGACTCGCTCACCGTTTAACTGGTAACTGGTTTAGATCGCGTATTGTGTGTGTATCCCGTGGTTTGACAGCGGGTCAATAAATACCCTTATGGTCAAAATTTCAAATATTTGAAGAAAACAAATGTAATGACGTCATCATGTTGTAACTTTAGATTTACGTAGTCATTATCATTGTTTATCTCTATGCCAAGTTTCAACTCAGTAACCTTTTGGGTTTTTGAGATGCAAGGTTTCAAAAAGTAAAACTTAAAGTCATTACCACGTGACACACGGTGACGTCATCAATCTGAAATACCACACATATGTTGTCTGCATAAAGTTCATTATGTATACCAATTTTGAAACGATTGTCATAAACATCACCGCAGAAATCTAGTAAAAGTTTATTTTGGTATGTTTATAACCTGCCGCTAGATGCACTTTGAGATGTTTTGACGTCACCGGTCAATTTTTTTGTAAACCAGACCCTTGCTGGATTATAACACCATTGAAAACAACTTGACAAAATTTGCCACTTTTAAGCTACAAGGCACTTCCGGTTTCGACCGGAAGTAGAGTTAATGTCATGTCACGCACACTTTGAAAAATGAAGACCTATAATAACTCTATATAATCCCGCAAAAAGCAACCGACGGTCTCTTTGCTTGATTTGATATAAATGTTCAAAGATTAAAATTGTTAATGTTTAAAAACCTTGTAATTTGACACCTGATCACGTCATCATGACGTCATAACTACCTAATGGAGGTTTGATCAAGGTCATAATATGGTCTAAGAAAGCAGACACTATCAAGATCCTAACATTGATTGTTAACGAGGTTTGCATGGACGACTGTTTTAGAGACTAACAAAGCATAACGCTAAAATCAGGTTGCGCGAACCTTGAACGGAGACTAGAATACAATTGTGTTTGATGGACTTTGAACCTTGCGGTTGATTCAACAGCAGCCGCGGTCACCGTTTAGATCGCGTATTGTGTGTGTGTTCTCAGTGCAGTTTATTTTCCCGCGGTTTGACAGCGGGTCCATGTATACGTACCCGACTTCAACCATAAGTGAATTTCAAAAAGGTAACATCTCTGTGGAAAAGTTTGAGAAGGCTTAAGGACCTACAATCTGATATAAAAATTGTCCGTAGTTTGTGTGTAAAAAGTAGGCCCCCCTATGAATATTTCTTAAAGTATGAATTTTGAAATTTTCAACTTCCAGTTTGAACAGGAAGTCGAGGACAATCGGCATAAGATTCTGTGTAGTATTTGCTACATTTTTCGATGATGATATAGATTGCATAGATTGTTATAATAGCTTATGTACTTCTTGAGTTATGAATTGTTGAAGTATTAAACTTTGATTTACTGTATTTCAACACCTGATCGCGTCATCATGACGTCACAACTACATAATGGAGGTTTTATCAAGGTCTTAACATGGTGTAAATTTGAATTTGATCCGATATACAAAAGTTAACACTTTGCCGGGAATTGTTTTTATGAAGAGTTACACAGAGGCAAACTTTGACATTCCGGTACGACCGGAAGTTAAGGTCATGTGAATTTGGCGTTAACTTTTCAAATGTTGCTCCTATCTTGATCTATCTAATGAATACTGTAGCTTTAATATTAAGAGACATACAGGGATTGGCAAATACTCTTGAAACTTCAGGTTATAGTCTAAATGCATGTAAAGTTTCAAGTTGATAAAAGCCTTGCAACTATGCATTTGCTTGCGGACAAACCACTCTGAGAAGAAGAAGTAAAACAACAACAAAAAACGAACAATAACAAAGAGTCGTTCGGGCGTAAGGCCCGAACACTTAAAAACAAACAATAACAAAGAGTTGTTCGGGCGTAAGGCCCGAACACCTAAAAAAACAAAAAACGAACAATAACAAAGAGTTGTTCGGGCGTAAGGCCCGAACACCTAAACAAAAACGAACAATAACAAAGAGTTGTTCGGGCGTAATGCCCGAACACCTAAAACAAAAACGAACAATAACAAAGAGTTGTTCGGGCTTCTAAGCCCGAACACCTAAAACAAAAACGAACAATAACAAAGAGTTGTTCGGGCTTCTAAGCCCGAACACCTAATGAAACAACAAACCTAAGTAGGGATACAAAAACTAAACCGGGATGTGAACTTGCGACCTCCGGTTTAGAGGGTTTCAAGAGGGAATTCAAAGGGAATTGAAACACAAATATTTTATTTTAATTTACTGTTTCTTATTACGTAAGGCAATCGATTTTGTATTACAAAAAAATCTTCTAATTAACCTACTGTCAGAAATATTTGGACTAACCCTCGCTAAAAAAAACACACCTAAAACTGTGGAAGACGTGGTCGAGGGCAGGAAGTGCCGTTTAGGGGATGCTACTTTTTTATTTTCAAATATCATGTTATAAACCACAAGGGAAACTGATTGGGATTGACAAAGAAAAAATTACTCGAGCGGGATTATCGATTAAGCAAAACAAGTTGTTGACGAATTATTAGTGTTATTAGGTTCACGGAGCCCCTTGAAGAGACAGGTAAACAAACCAAAACGTTAAAAGGGGGAAAAGTATCAACATTATTTTGTTCCCTCGAAAAAAAAAATTAAATAACTAAATATTAACGAAGAAAACAGTTATAAGGACCTTTAAGGCAAATATTTACAAACTCTGGTCAATGCATTAATCCAAGAAATAGTCCGACATGTTTGAATCTAGGTACGGTAGCCTTTAGGGACAAACACTTAAAAAGCTGATAAGTATACTCCGGAACTATCAAATTATTCCTTCAAATGATACAACTAAATGAATAATCGTTCATCTATAAATCTAACTGCAATTCATCTTAATTATACGAAAATGATAAGCAAAAAATAAGAGCAGAATTAAGTGATAATTACCTGAAAATATAACGAAGACAGACTTTAAGGTGTCATCGTGTTCTCCTACAGCAAGTAATGGCAATTCCCGCGGAAATTACAAAGGATATAGTATTCTGCTATGAGGGCGCTATACTATTAAGCTACGTTACTAGCAAACATTACGTAACTAGTATTATACGTCATCAGTAAACATTACGTAACTAGTATTCTATAAAGTCATCAAAGTTAACGGAAATGAATTTCGGGGGGTGGGTATTTAACACACTCGTCACATTTTTCCCCCTTTTGAAAATCTAGTCATCCTTGATCTAGCAACATTCTTGAATTCAGTGATCAAGATTAAAGAAATAAAAGTAAAATAAATATGCATGTTTTAGTTATCTTGAAATCGCATACATTTACATAAACACAAATTTAACCACTTCCATCATTCAAGAACTAATACTACGTAGATGCAAACTATTTGTTGTCAGTTAAACTTAAATTTGCAAGTGAAAAATTTTAACCATTAAATAAATACCACTTATTATAGTTTATACATTAAAAATCTTACACAAATTAAACTGAAAACGTTCGAATTAAATTACTCTTGCAATAATAATCTCAAAGCAATTTTCTTTCTCGCTTTTGCCATGAGGGGACTTCTGAACTTATCCAAAAGTTGTTTTCCTTTTTGTAGTTTTTCCTTGTTTAACCTAGTATTAACTACTTGCTCGTCTGTTACTGTATGCTGCTTCGTTTGGCCACAGAAATCATAACTTAATCTTTGTATGGGTTTCTTAACTCTTTGTGGTCTTCTAGGTTGTGGTCTACCATTTTCATTATCTGAAGTAGACTCATCTGTGGAACTGGAAGTTGAGGGATTTTCGTCTTTATTTGCTTCTGGTTCATTGTTTGTTGGTATAACGTTGTTCTCTATCTGTACTCGCTCTGACGTAAGATCAAGTGGGCTGGGGATGGTGTCAGTTGTTACAGTGCTTCCTTCTTTCTCAATTGGAAGAAACATGCACGGAGTGAGCATGTTTCTGTGCAAAGTTCGCACTTTCCCTGCATCTCTTGAACTTACGACGTAGACGGGGATGTTGGGATGTTTAGATATGACTGTGTATGGTGACGCTTCCCATCTATCTGCTAGCTTCTGGGTGCCTATGATGTGCTTATGCTGAACTAACACTCTATCGCCGGGTCGAAGGGGAGCCTCGTTACTTCCTCTGTCGTAAAGACGTTTCTGTCTTTTCTTTGCCTTTTGGGCGAATTCGTTAGCTCTATGGTAGGACGTTTTGAGTTGTTCTCGCAGTTCTTCGATGAATTGGTCTAGAGTGACGTTTAACTCATGTTCTTCGTCTGTCTTAAGGCCAACACATGAGATCAATTGGCAGATTAGGGTGCCTTCCAAACATTAAATAGAAAGGAGCGTATCCCGTTGAGTCATGCCGGGTAGAGTTGTAAGCGTGTGTCATACTACCAACATATTGTTTCCAGTCCTTCTGTTTTGTCTCAAGTGTTCCCAACATATTAAGTAACGTGTGGTTGAATCGTTCTGTTTGGCCATTGCATTGCGGGTGGTAAGGCGTTGTACGGCTTTTCTTAATTCCACAAGTTCTCTGATAACTGTTTCTTTCGAAATTGCGACATTGATCTGCGTGTATCCGGACGGGGAAGCCGTAATGCTGAATGAAGTCTTTCCATAGAATCTTTGCGACTGTTTCGGCCTTTTGATCTCGGGTTGCATGGGCTTGTGCGTATTTCGTAAAGTGGTCTGTGATGATCAGGATGTTTTCGTAGCCACCTTTCGACTTTTCCAACTTCAAAAAGTCTATACAGACAAGTTCAAGGGGTTCCGTGGAGTGGATAGACACGAGGGGAACTTTCGTTTTCGATGGTTTAGTCTTCCGAAGACAGCATCGTTGACACATCTTGGGCCAAAAGAAGCGGTTTCTGATCATATATATAGTTCTTTCTACTCCCAAGTGTCCTAGGTCATCATGCAGTGCTGACATGACTGTTGCTCTGTATCGCAGTGGGAGGACCAACTGATGACTGATTTGACCATCGGGTGTGTTTCTTAATCTGTGTAATGTGTTGTCTTTCATGATCAGTTTATCCCATTGTCGAAAGTAAACTTGACATTCTGGTGGTTCCTGAGCCCTTTCCTGTGGACTGGGTTTTCTTTTCTGATCGAGGAAGAATAAGATGCGGGAAATGTGAGGGTCATCTCTTTGTGAAATAGCTAGTTCGCGCTGAGTTACTCTTGGAAGGCTGTTATGACAGGGTTGAAGCTTTGAAGGAGAAGCTGAAGCAGGCAATCTTCTAGTCACTCGTTGGCAATTGATCGACGGAGTTTCCAAAAAGAATTGTGACGTAGACGGGTGACCGTCGCAGATAGCTTGCACAATTTCTGATGGGATAGTGATTGCTTCCTTCTTGAAATTCAGTGATGCTAACTTGAGTCGGTGTGAGATTTTCTAGACAGGGCGTCTGCAGCTACATTATTTTTACCTGGTCGATATTTGATGGTGAAGTCAAACTGGGACAAAGTCGCTATCCATCGCTGTCCTGTTGCGTCAAGTTTTGCCGTTGAGGTGACATACACGAGAGGATTATTGTCGGTGAATACTGTAAAAGTATTGCCCATCTTGTCTGTGACTGCCCATTTGAGTGCCAAGAATTCTAATTTATGGGCTGGGTATCTGGATTCTGCTGGATTTAAGCCTCTACTAGCGTACGCTATTACACGTTCAGTGCCGTTCTGGATTTGGCTCAGAATTGCTACTAAACCAACACCGGAGGCGTCCGTCTGAAGGATGAATGGCAACTTATAGTCCGCATAACCTAGTATCGGAGCTGAAGTTAAGTGTTCCTTCAAGACATTCATTGCCTGCTGGCATTCTTGGGTCCATACAAAGGGAGGAGGAGGGATGTGTGGTTTCTTTTTTCCCTTCTTCTTGAGGCGAGGTTCACCGGTAGTTAGTCGATACAGGGGTGCCACGATATTTGAATAGCCCTTGATAAAACGTATGTGATAGCCGGTGAAGCCTAAAAAACTTTGAAGTTCTTTGCGATTGTTTGGTACTTTCCAGTTTTTGACCTGTGCAATCTTCTCTGGATCGGTAGAAATACCCTTTGCCGAGACAATTTGGCCTAAGTATTTGACTTCTTGTTTGAGTAGATGGCACTTGGACGGTTTTAGTTTCAGGCCGTGTTCTCGCAGACATTTAAACACTTTTCCAAGGCGGTCTATGTGTTCGTCAAAAGTCGAGGAGAAGACTATAATGTCATCTAAGTAAAGCAGGACCGTTGAATAGTTCTGGTCACCGAGACACGTTTGCATAAGTCGTTGGAAGGTGGCAGGTGCGTTTTGGAGGCCGAACGGCATGCGGTTGCACTCATACAATCCCATAGGTGTCGAAAAGGCAGTTTTGGGCTTGTCGACTTCTTCAACTTCAACTTGCCAGTACCCAGAGGTGAGGTCTAATGTACTGAAAAATCGAGCATCACCAAGTGCATCCAGTGCTTCTTCGATACGTGGAAGTGGATAAGCATCGCGAACTGTTCTGTTATTGAGTCGTCTGTAGTCGATGCATAGTCGTATTGATCCATCCTTCTTGTGAGCTATTACAATCGGTGAGGCATATGGTGAGCAACTTTTGCGGATTGCTCCGGAACTTTCCATTTCCTTGAGGTGGTCTTTAACCGTCTGATACTGAGAAGGCGGTAGTCGTCGATACGGAAGACGAAATGGTTGATCGTCTAGGAATGGAATGGTATGTTTGACGGTTGATGTACATCCGTAATCTAGAGAATGTTTGGAGAAAACTTCCTTGTGTTCATGAAGGAGACTGGCCAGTTTGTTTGCTTGTTCTTCTGTCTCGAGAGGAACATCTGACATGTCCAAGGATGGTATTATTGAAGTCAAATTATGTGTAGGTACTTGATGCATGAGATTTATGAGATGTTCTTCTCGGTTCATCGTTGCTTTATGTGGTATCTCATCTAAAATTGTAAAATTGAAGAGACACTAGCAAGTCTGCAGTTCCGTGAGATTGTGATAGGTTTGGTTGAGATATTGCACATTCGAACAGGAACTCGACGATTTGAACCAACATCTGCTATTATGTTGCTAACTTTCAGGTAGGAGGGGTTCTTTGGAAAATTCTCGACGAGTGCCGTGTAAGTTTGGCCACTATGAGAAGGAGGTGCTTCACATATCACTTCAACTTCCTTCCCTGGTGGTATTGTTCGAGGTGATCGTCCAACATATTTGGCATAACCGATTCTGCCAACATGGTCCCCTGGTTCTGATGTTATAATGTTATTGAAAGCAGTGTGCCATGCAGTGCTGTTATCACCAAGTTGTTGCAGATAATATTGTCCCTTAGACAGTTGTTGGTCTCTCTGTGATGCTCGTATGACATTAGTGCCAATAAGAACAGGTACTTTTGATCTATACCCATCGGTGCGGACAACAAATGCTGGTACATCATCGTATACAACACCTAGGATGTGCAGGGTAATAGGTAGGACACCCAAGTATGGAACCGCTTGACCATTTGCACCTTCGATGGAGACATAGCTTGACCATTTGCACCTTCGATGGAGACATAGGTTGATGTAAGTGGTACAGTTTTAAGTTGGGGGTTTGACTTCCACAAATATTCGGTGATAGATGTAACCTGAGAGCCAGAATCAATGAGTGCTACATAATCTTTCCCATTGACACCAACTGTCGCTTCATTGTTTGGTCCGATGAGACATTGATGATCTGACTTCTGGTTGTTCTTGAAGTTAGAATAGGATTGGTATGCTACATTGCCCGTTGTTGTCATAGTTACTGGGCACTGTTGCTCTTGGCCTCGAACGGCTTGCCCTGCGGCCGTGGGCCCTGGTAGTTTAACCGAGGATTTCGGCAGCCTCTTGCGATATGGCCTTCCTGACCGCAACGATGACAGACAAAGACTCTTGGTGTTGTCCTGGTGTTGTAGTCTGAGAAGGAGCTTTTTACTTCGTAGTTCCTTTGGTGGTCTCTCTCTGCATTGTTACTCAACTGTTCCACCTTAAGGGTAAGTTGCTGGACCGTTTGAAAGAGATTTTGGTGGACTTCATCCTTGCTTATTGGTTCGGTCTGTTTGGTAGAGGGTAGATGTGGCGGATGAAGCATGCTTTGTGGATTCTGGTGGGTTGGTTTCACTCGCTGGGGGTTGGTTTGAACTTTAACGTCTGGAACCAATACTGAAAGCATTTTTGTTTCTCTCTGCATCTGTCTCAACTCAGCTTGCAATTCTCTGAAAGGCATTTCTCTTGGCTTCATTGGGGCCAGTCTGTTGGTAATTTTCTCATTCTGAACCCCTCTCATGAAGTGTTGGCTGAGCATGGCGTTTCGGTTGGTCCATGGAACTTTTTTACACAGGCGTTCCTCAATCTCACGTAGTGTTGATTCAAGTTCAACCGCATAAATGCTTGGAGATTCATTTGGCTTTCTGAAGAGTTCATAGAATTCTGCAAGGGGGTCGCCGGTCATCAAGCTCTCACCAAACTGTGCTTTCAGTTCTGTAAATGCAAACTTTACTGTCTGCTTCTCTAGTGGCAAATTGAGGAGGAGTTTACGAGCGGCGCCTCCAAGATATCTCACCACTGTGGGAAATTTCCTTTCTGTAGGAATGGAAGTGGACTCTATTAAGTATTCAATATCTCTAATCCAGTCTTCGATGTAGATGGTGCCTCCTTCGCGTCCAGTAAATATTGGCACATTTTTAATGTGATGTGACGGCATCATGTGGACCGGCGGTGAAGAAGAGGTGTGGCCGTACTGTTTGAAGGTTGGTGTCACTGTGTTTCTTCTTGGATAAGGAGGAGTTGTTTGCTGTCTTGTTAGAAAAGGCATAGGTTCTAATGTTAGAAAAGGCATAGGTTCTAAATGTCTATGTGTTGCCTCTACTGGTGGTGTATCTGGCGTCTGTCGTGATAGAAATGACATGGACTCGGAGATTCGACGTTCTAAAGCAGCGACATCAGCCATAATCTGGTCTGCGGTAGGTTTTTGTTGCTGGTACGTGTTCTCCGGAGTTGAAGAGTTCTTGTTGGTTGCCTTGGGCGAGAACGAATGCTTGGATGAGGTGTTAAGTGTGGATGACCGGCAAACGTCGTTGGTGTTGAGGGCATCCTTTCCGGAGAGAATTGTCTCCTTGAAGTAGCCATGGTTTGTGATGCAGAGTTAAGACTGAAATCAGGAATTACGGTGTAAAAATCACAGCAATATTAAATTTGACATACATCAGATTGCAATTTATACAGTCAAAAGTCAAAATCAATTGAATCAAACAAACGATCAAAATCAATCCAAATAAAAATCAATTAATCAATTCAAACATCATAAGATTCAGTCAGAATCAAATTTAGAATTTGGTAAATCTGACGGAATTTTGGTTTTCAAGGAGAAAGTGAACTTCCTATTTCAATTAATACCTTTCAATGAAAAAACCTGTTGCTTCAATTTGATGACAAAGGGTAACATTCCATGGTGGATCTACTTGCCCAAAAGAATCCACCCGTGCCTGCTGTAAATAGAATACACAGTAGCAACAACAAGGATTTAGACTAATGAGGCATGTAATCCGTTCTTTGATGTGGATTACGCTATTGTCCTTTGACTACAATAGACTTGAATTCGCAGCTGAATAGACTTGAATTCGCAGCTGAATAGACTTGAATTTGCAGCTAAGGAATGTGATTCCCTTTGTTACACGATTTGAAGCAATCACTTAGGTAATTACATGAATGAAAATAAGCAGGTTCAGTATTGTGTCGACTACAAAGTCTGGATTCAAAATACAGAAGCTATTATACAGTTTGTGGAATGTTGATGGATGCAGCTATTTCGAAGTGAATGTTAGTGTTCTGCCATGTCACCAAACTTGTACGGAGTTCCCATCGTGACTATGTCAACAATGTCATTGGTAATAATCTAATTGAGAACCCCAAGTCTTTCTGGTCATATGTCAAACTAATGCGAACTGATAACTTAGGTATTCCAACAATGAAATCGGAAAACAAAGTGTGCAACTCAGACTTTGACAAGGCCGAGGCACTAAATCTACACTTTAAGAGTGTCTTTAACAAACCAACTGCTAATCTTTCTCATATACAGAGCAAGGGAAATTCACCATATGAACCTATTTCATACCTCCACATTGGCGTAGACGGTGTGGCCAAACAACTTTCCAAACTCAATCCATCAAAGGCAGCTGGCCCTGATGAAATGCCCTCACGTCTCCTTAAGATTGTTGCGCACGAATTAGCGCCAGCTCTGAGATCCCTTTTTCAACAGTCGTATGACACTAATATAGTACCAACTGAATGGCGACAGGCCATGGTCACAGCAATCTACAAGAGCGGACCAAAAGATGAAGCATGTAACTATAGACCCATCTCGTTAACATGTATCTGTAGTAAAGTAATGGAACATATTATCCTAAGCCATGTAGCTAAGCATCTTAACTCAAATAATATTCTGATTGACGAACAGCATGGATTCAGGGATCACCTATCAACGGTTACACAACTGGCAAACTCAACAAACGACTGGTCTGAAACAATAAACCATAAAGGGCAAACGGATGTCATACTCCTCGATTTGAGTAAGGCCTTTGACAAAGTCTCCCACCAGCTCTTAGCTGAGAAGCTGCAGTACTATGGCATCACACACAACACCTTAGGCTGGATCTACAGCTTTCTCTCGAATCGTAAACAAGCCGTTACTGTTAATGGAACACACTCCACATGGATTGATGTTACTTCCGGTGTCCCTCAAGGGTCTGTCCTGGGGCCCATGCTATTTATCTTATACATAAACGATATAAATGAACACATTCAATCAAACATTAAACTATTTGCAGATGACAGTATTGTCTACAGGGAGATAAAGACAGCAGCTGATCATCAGATTCTGCAGAATGACCTAATTACCTTGGGGAAGTGGTCAAACACGTGGTTATTGAGCTTTAACACAAAGAAATGCGCAGTTCTTACCATCACCCGCAAACGTAGCCCAATTATACACCAATATACTCTTTTGGGTGAGCAATTAACCCGTGTTAAAAAACATGACTACCTGGGTGTTACGATCTCACACGACTTAAGATGGACAGACCATTGCTCCAAAATCAAACACAAAGCAAGTCGTACTCTAGGTCTTCTTAGAAGAACATTATCACCTTGCTCGCAACAGGTTAAGGCAAGAGCCTACACATCCCTAGTTCGTCCACAAATTGAGTATGCCAGTGAAATTTGGAACCCTAACACTACCACTGATATAAATCATCTCGAGCAGATCCAAAAGAATGCTGCCAGATTTGTCTTTTCTGACTATCGAACTACAACTCATATCACACCGCTTGTAGAAAAATTAAACTGGGACCTACTTCACACTCGCCGTCTGATCCAACAATGCACTCTGTACTACAAAATTCACTACAACTTAGTCAATATTACACTTCCACAGTGCTTTCAGCATGCTACACATATCTCACAACGAATTGATCACCCACTCAAATACACCTCTTTAATCATCCCAACGATCAATGCATACAAGTTTGCTTTCTTCCCAAGAACTATGTAAGTTTGGAACAGGCTACCACCATCTGCTGTTCTGCACATAGCCCCCATCCATACAGGCCTTTTTAACAGCAGCCAGCCCTGCCATCAGAGTAATGCAGCCTCTGTATGGCAACACTGTTCTCTGAACAACAAATACTTTTCCTTATTTCTGCACCTGTAAATAGTGCACTTTTCTCTTTTCTTTGGCACCTTATCCACCTGACTGTTGACGTCACTTTCCACAAACATCCCAGTTTAGCCCAAATTGGGCTGCAAGGGGATTATTATAACAAGTAAAACTACTGAACGGATATTTTTGTAGCGTTACCACGGGCAATCTTTTTAAAGTAAAATGTCCAGAGATGAAATATTGTGTTCAGCGACTATGTTTTACTGTTCCACCTAATCAAATAGTGGGGTAGTGTTCACCAAATCGTTGGGTTCAATTCCGGCGACAATATGAACCTAGTTTAAAGTTTCATGAAGATACTGAGTGCGAGATGATGCTTTTTCATATAAGACGGGTGTGGTAGTTTGATGTGGTACATCAGCCGGAGTGATAAGAGGTCGGTGCTGGTTGTAACGTGTGGCAGTTTGGCTCCAGGATGGTCAGGAAGATTAACTTGTTAGGTTGTTCTTCAGGGTTGGTTAATTGAAAATGGTAGATAGCTGGCCTCGGTTGAATGTTATTTAGATACTCGATGTTTCCTTTTCACTGGTCTGTACTGCCGGGTTGCCCGTGTGTCTTCCGACACGGCGCAGATCCAACTCTAGAGTTATCCCTTGACTGGTTGATCCTTTGCCGTTTTTAGCTCCCAAAACCCTGATCTTCCACCAATGTGACGGATCGTCTAATAAGACAATTGGGACACGGCTTACTTCAAGGAAGATTTAATCTGAAAATAATTATAACGAAGACAGACTTTAAGGTGTCATCGTGTTCTCGTACAGCAAGTAATCATTAAATCAAATTAATCAACAATATATAACAAAATATTAACGAAGAAAACAGTTATAAGGACCTTTAAGGCAAATATTTACAAACACTGGTCAATGCATTAATCCAAGAAATAGTCCGACATGTTTGAATCTAGGTACGGTAGCCTTTAGGGACAAACACTTAAAAAGCTGATAAGTATACTCCGGAACTATCAAATTATTCCTTCAAATGATACAACTAAATGAATAATCGTTCATCTATAAATCTAACTGCAATTCATCTTAATTATACGAAAATGATCAGCAAAGAATAAGAGCAGAATTAAGTGATAATTACCTGAAAATATAACGAAGACACACTTTAAGGTGTCATCGTGTTCTCGTACAGCAAGTAATGGCAATTCCCGCGGAAATTACAAAGGATATAGTATTCTGCTATGAGGGCGCTATACTATTAAGCTACGTTACTAGCAAACATTACGTAACTAGTATTCTACGTCATCAGTAAACATTACGTAACTAGTATTCTATAAAGTCATCAAAGTTAACGGAAATGAATTTCGGGGGAGGGTATTTAACACACTCGTCACACGTATTCGGACGTCACCACCCAATGCAATCCTAGGACAGTGTACAGTCGACTAATACGAGACGCCAGTTTATACGAGGTTTTTCACCGGTCCCGAACTGTCCCATGCGCGTTTCTATGTCTTAAAAACGGAAGATACGAGCATGGTCATAACGAGAACAGGGATAATACGAGGTATTGCTTTTCCTACTTTGCCAAACTATTTATCGGATCGGCGTGCCGCGGCGTCGTGGCATACAGCTCAAGTCGATCCGAACACCAGAAACATTTCGCTGGTAACCTAAGCTTCACTGCAACTTCCCTTGCACACTACTACCAACGAAAAAAAACCCGGTATCCAAGCACGACGGGGTATCCAAGTGTTCGCTGACTTTAGATGCCCGTAACTGCCTATATTTGGGATCTGCAGGAAAAAAATGCTGCCTGACCCCATCTTTAGTCGTTTTGCTGCATCCAGCAGCAAATTGTGCCGGAAAAATGCAAGAAAAATCCCCTTTTTGGATAACCAAACGAAACGTACAATCTCACTACTTGCACGTGTATATACATCGTAAATGCAGGCAAGTTCGAGGGGGTCGATGTTCGATCGAGGCAAAGTCTTCCTCGATCGACGTCACAAAAAGGGATGGGCGGAGTCGCCCCCAAACAACTTTATCTAATTTGTTTACATATAAATACTGACAAACAATTACTCAAAAAATAGTTTTATTGTTAATATACATATACTCTTATATAAAAAAATAATAATAATCTATTTCCAGGTGACTTTAAGAAGTACATAAGCTATTGGGTCATTCCATGTCAATTCAACACGCTTTTGGACCTGACCGTCACGGATTGAAATGAAATTCGGTGTGCTGATTGGACTCCTTGAGAAACCCCCAGAACTGAAATGTTATGTAATTTGGTCAATTATTTTATGAGATATGGGTTAACGAACTTTTGACTAATTAGCATGACCTGCTATGTTTGGGCGTTCATATCTCCAAAAGTAAAGAACCTACAGAAATAAAATTTAACACCATTTTAAAGCTCTTGAAATGTCCCTCATTTGAGAAAAAAAAATACAAAAATTATACCTCATGCGCAAAAAAATACGCAAAAATATGACCTTTGACCTTGATTTGCGAAAATGCGTATTTTTCAAAATGCGTATTTTTCCCCCATTGTTAGTTTAAGATGTAAGCAATGTTTTCAGAAAGATTTGGGATGGGCACTCTTAAAGTTTTTTAGTTATGATTATTTGAACATTGCTAGTAAGGACAAAAACTCTTAAATTGTATGCATTGTATTGTTCAAATTGCGTTGTGTACACTCAATGGATGTTAATTTTGCATTGGGGGTAAATAATATAACCTGTTTTTTCCCTAACACTGTTGTTGATTAAGCACTCCCTGAGTTGTATAAACAAAAAACAGGCAAATTACATGGGTGGGATTCAAACCCACGACCTTTACATTGCTAGAGCAGATGTCGAGTTAGCCCGGCAGCTAGAGGCAGTTCGAATCAAATGTTTCAGCAGCGGGTAAACATTCTCACTCTCTAGTAGACATGCATTTGCTTGTTGTCTCCTCCTAAATTGTACCCTGCTGGAATCACTGGGACCGCTCCCACCACAGCCTGTCTTTCCAGTGCTGCTGCTTTGAGGTCAGTGGTATCACAACCTGCTCAGATTTTGTCTATGCGCATCTTTGGTCAGCCCACTGAACAATAGCATCCCAGCCCTCTGGCATCCCGTCCACAACGGCTGCTGCCAATCCGTCTTGACGAGCCACATGGCCCAACCAAGCTGACTTTCTTTCAATTACAGCACTGCTGCTGAAGTACCATGGGTTGCCGATCATCTCTGTAAGTCTTTCATTTGTCACAGGGTAAATATTAACATACATAAAATCGTTGCGGTACACACTTTTAAATATAGAATTCTGTTCGGTGGTCTAGTGGCAAGACATCTGCTCTACATTTGATAGCAAACCATGTGCAAAGGTCGTGGTTTCGAATCCCACCCGAGTGACTTGCCTGTGTTTTTATTCCCACAGCTCAGGAAAGTACTAAGTATGCAGTGAATAATACATATCGGTGTAAGGGTAAAAACAAATTATATTCTTTGTCCCCAAACAAAATTAACATCCATTGAGTGTACACAACGCAATAACTATACATTACACTGTACATGTACATTTGAACATGTATAATGCATACAATTTAAGAGTTTTTGTCCTTACTAGCAATGTTCAAATAATCATAACTAAAACACTTTAAGAGTGCCCATCCCAAATCTTTCTGAAAACGTTGCTTACATCTTAAGCTAACAATGGGGGAAAGATTACGCATTTTGAAAAATACGCATTTTCGCAAATCAAGGTCAAAGGTCATATTTTTGCGTATTTTTTTGCGCATGAGGTATAATTTTTTATTAATTTTTTTTCAATGAGGGACATTTCAAGAGCTTTAAAATGGTGTAAATTTTATTTATGTAGGTTCTTGACTTTTGGAGATATGAACGCCCAAACATAGCAGTCATGCTAATTAGTCAAAAGTTCGTTAACCCATATCTCAAAAAATAATTAACCAAATTACATAAAATTTCAGTTCTGGGGGTTTCTCAAGAAGTCCAATCAGCACACCGAATTTCATTTCAATCCTTGACGGTCAGGTCCAAAAGCGTGTTGAATTGACACGGAATGACCCTATTATAACAATCTATACATCATCGGAGAGGTTTTGAAAAATGTAGCAAATACTACACAGAGTCTTATACCGATTGTCCTCGACTTCCTGGAAGTTGAAAGTTTCAAAACTCTTACTTAAAGAAATATTCATAGGGGGGCCAACATTTTACACACACACTACGGACAATTTTTATATCCTTTTTCAGTTAACTATTATTATTATCAATTATTACACAATGGATTTGTACAATCTATACATCATAGGACAGGTCTTTTAAAACCCAACAACACTTCACAAAGAGTGACTCCATTTGACATTGACTTCAATTTCAAAATATAAGTTGAACATTCCGTTAGTATTAATTCGCACAAGCACGCAGCTGGCTGTTCCGCTCCATTGTTCCAAAGGTTCAAAGTCTAAGAAGACTGTTTATAGCCCAAATTTAGTCTGAAAAGAAAAGTCCGTTTCACATCCATGGTGGCGCTATATCAAATTAATGGTCATTCAATAAATATTGGCTCCCGACGAATATCTACGTCATTCGACGGTAGTCCGATAATAGCTCCACAGTTGCATTCGCATAGTTGCAAACCGTTGATGAACTTGAAACTTTGCATGTAGTTAGAGTATAACTGGGAGATGTTGAATAAGGTGTGAGGTAATGATTACGTCACCAGGTTTCGAAATACAGTAAATCAACGTTTAATACTTCAAAAAATTATAACTTATTAACTACTGAATGGATTTTTATACATCACCGGACATGACATGACATGACCTCTACTTCCGGTCGAAACGTGAAAGTGCCTTGTAATTTAAAACTGGCAATTGTTTTCAAGTTGTGTTCAACGATGTTATAATCCAGCAAGGGTCTGGTTTACAAAAATTGGACCGGTGACGTCAAAACATCTCAAAGCGCCCTCTAGCGGCAGGTTTAAAACAGACCAAAATACACTTTTACTAGATGTCTGTGGTGAAGTTTATGACAATTGTTTAAAAATTGGTATACATAATGAACTTTATACAGACAACATATGTAGGTTTCAGATTGATGACGTCATCATGTGTCACGTGGTATTGCCTTAATTTTTACTTTTTGAAGCCTTGCATCTCAAAAAACAAAAGTTTGACTGAGTTAAAACTTTGCATTATAGATAGACAATGATAATAACTACGTAAAACTAAATTGACAACATTTGTTTTTACAAATATTTGAAATTTTGACCAATTATTACGGGTATTTATTGACCCTCTGTCAAACCGCGGCTGCTCACTCCATTGAATCAACCGCAAGGTTCAAAGTCCATCAAACATGCTTGTGGTCTAGTTCAAGGTTCGCGCAACCCGATTTTGACAAAACGCTTTGTTAGTCTCTAAAACAGCCGTCCATGCAAACCTCGTTAAAAATCAAATTAATGCTAGGCTTTTGATCGTGTGCTTTTTAAAACCTTTGCTAAAGTGTGTAGTTTGTTACGCACCTCAAAACAGTAATTGCACCAAAGTTCAACTTAATGAAATAGTTCACGCATTGACAGAGCACTGACCCCAGCGATACCCGAACACCTAGTGTTTGTTGTCACAAACACTATAAGACTAGTTCGTTTTTTTCTTCTTCTTTGTTTTACTTCTCAGTGGGCTTTGTCCGCAAGCAAACGCATACTTGCAAATCTTTGATCAACTTGAAACTTCATGTGTAGTTAGAACATAACTAGCAGAAGCCATTTAGGTTCAAAAAATGACCTCCCGCCAATGCCTGTATGTCTCTGAATATTTAAGCTACAGTATTCATATTTAGGCATATGATAGATCAAGATACGGGCAACATTTGAAAAGTTAACGCCAAATTCACATGACCTTTACTTCCGGTCGTACCGGAAAGTCAAAGTTTGCCTTGGTGTAATTCTTCATAAAAAACAATTCCCGGCAAAAATGTTAACTTTTGTATATCGGATCAACTACAAATTTACACCATGTTAGGACCTTGATAAAACCTCCATTATGTAGTTGTGACTTCATGATGACGCCATCAGGTGTTGAAATACAGTAAATCAAAGTTTAATACTTCAACAATTCATAACTCAAGAAGTACATAAGCTATTATAACAATCTATACATCATCGGAGAGGTTTAGAAAAATGTAGCAAATACTACACAGAGTCTTATGCCGATTGTCCTCGACTTCCTGTTCAAACTGGAAGTTGAACATTTCAAAAATCATACTTTAAGAAATATTCATAGGGGGCCTACTTTCTACACACACACTACGGAAAATTTTTATATCAGATTGTAGGTCCTTAAGTATTTATGACGTCATGATGACGTCATCAGGTGTCAAATTACAAGGTTTTTAAACATTAACAATTTTAATCTTTGAAATTCTATATCAAATCAAGCAAAGAGACCGTCGGTTGCTTTTTGCGGGATTATATAGAGTTATTATAGGTCTTCATTTTTCAAAGTGTGCGTGACATGACATGAACTCTACTTCCGGTCGAAACCGGAAGTGCCTTGTAGCTTAAAAGTGGCCAATTTTTCAAGTTGTTTTCAATGATGTTATAATCCAGCAAGGGTCTGGTTTACAAAAAATTGACCGGTGAAGTCAAAACATCTCAAAGCGCCCTCTAGCGGCAGGTTATAAACATACCAAAATACACTTTTACTAGATTACTGCAGTGAAATTTATGATATTCGTTTCAAAATTGGTATACATAATGAACTTTATGCAGACAACATATGTGTGGTAATTCAGATTGATGACGTCATCGTGTGTCACGTGGTAATGCCTTTCAGTTTTACTTTTTGAAACCTTGCATCTCAAAAACCAAAGATTTTACTGAGTTGAAACTTGGCATAGAGATAGACAATGATAATGACTAGGTAAATCTAAAGTTACAACATGATGACGTCATTACATTTTTTTTTACAAATATTTGAAATTTTGACCATTTATTACGGGTATTTATTGACCCGCTGTCAAACCACGGGATACACACACAATACAAGATCTAAACCAGTTACCAGTTAAACGGTGTGAGCGAATCAACCGCAAGGTTCAAAGTCCATCAAACATGCTTGTGGTATAGTCTCTGTTCTAGGTTCGCGCAACCTGCTTTTGACAATACGCTTTGTTAGTCTCTAAAACAGCCGTCCATGCAAACCTCGTTAACAATCAAATTAATGCTAATCTTTTGATCGTGTACTTTTTAAAACTTTTGCTAAAGTTTGTAGTTTGTTACGCACCTCAAAACAGTAATAACACCAAAGTTCAATAGCTCACGCATTGACACAGCAATGACCCCAGATATACCCGAAAACCTAGTGTTTAGTTGGGTTGGTAAACTAATTTGAGGAAAACATTTGACAAGTTAACGCCAAATTCACATAACCTTTACTTCCGGTCGTACCGAAAGGTCAAAGTTTGCCTTTGTGTAATTCTTCAAAAAAACATTTCCCGGCACAAATCTTAGCTTCTGTTACTTCTTAAACCATGTTAAAACCTCCATCAAGTAGTTGTGACGTGAAAGTCATCAGGTTTCAAATTACTAGGTTTTAAATTGACAATTTAACAATTTGAAAATCCATATCAAATCATTACGAAGAGACCGTCGGTTGTTTTTTGCGGGATTATATAAAGGTAATATAGGTCTTCTTTTTTTTATAATAATTAAGTCTAGCTGCGTCTGACATGATACAAACAACACTTGAACAGGTGCATGCAAGATAATGTTCTACTAATGGGAGGTGGCCCTACTTAATACTTAATAAACAAATACATTTGTGTTTAAATTAGATTAATATCAAATGGCCAATCTTGCAATCTTTGCACCTTTTTGTTTTCGAGTTGGGTTGATAAACTAATTTGTCGAGCAAGCCCTTGGTCGTGGAATAATAAGAAGAAGAATTGTATGTAAATAATATATTCAACAAACTTTACTCCTTGAGACGGGTCCCAAATAAAAGAGGAAGGGAAATTCCAAATCAATTTTGTGATGTACTAATTTTAGATAGAAAGATTCCTCGTGTGAGTGGGGAAAATTTTACAAACCTCACGTTAAAATGGTGTGAATTGCCATAATTGTATTCAATACCCTTCCATGCAAGATTGATCAACATCCAAAACATCTGATGATATAATTCTGAAAAATATTGGGTCTGTACATTTCTGAACGGGGTGTTTTGGTTTATAACTGACTTTTTCGGAATTTGAAACATGAAATCATTGGCTTTAGACAGCTAATGGATCTTTATATTCCAAGGGGGATTGTTTCGTCAGTCAAATTTTCAAAGTCAAGGCCGTTTTTATCAACATTTTATCGAATGTTGGGAATGAACTAAAACATCCCAATAAAAATATGTAAAGGCCTATTTTTCTTAGAATGGCATCATTAGATGTTTTGGTTGTGACACATTTTGCACTGGAAGGATATTGATACAACAGCAATTTACACGCATTTTAACGTGAGGTTAGAACATGTTATTTTTTCCCACTCACTTGAGGACTCTGTATTGGAAAATGAGAACATCACAACATTGAACTTGTTCCCTTCCTCTTCAAGCCATTACGTTTTCGCAATCCTTAGACTTAACGATCGGATGGCATTTGAGCACAACCATTCCGTCTCTAAAAACTTCCCAAGGGGCCCGACCAGATGCTTGGTCAGTATGACCGATATAAAATGTGTCCAACAAATTTCAAAAACAATCTTCCCGGTAAAAACCTCAACTTTTGTATATCAGATTAACTTCAAATTTACACCATGTTAGGACCTTGATAAAACCTAAATCAAGTAGTTGTGACGTCATGATGATGTCATTAGGTGTTGAAATACGGTAAATTAAAGTTTAATAATTCAAACGTTCATAACTCAAGAAGTACATACTAACCTATTACAACAATATATACATTATCGGAGAGGTCTTGAAAATGTAGCAAATACTACACAGAGTCTTATACCGTTTGACCTTGACTTCCTGATCAAACTGGAAGTTGAACATTTCAATCGGTGTCACATTACAAGCCATTTAAGGTCAAAAAGTGACCTCATGCCAATGCCTGTATGTCTCTATTTATTAAAGCTATAGTTATCATATTTGGGCATATGATAGATCCAAACAAGGAAAACATTTGAAAAGTTAACGCCAAATTCACATGACCTTTACTTCCGGTCGTACCGAAAGGTCAAAGTTTGCCTTTGTGTAATTCTTCAAAAAAACATTTCCCGGCACAAATCTTAGCTTCTGTTACTTCTTAAACCATGTTAAAACCTCCATCAAGTAGTTGTGACGTGAAAGTCATCAGGTGTCAAATTACAAGGTTTTAAATCATTGACAATTTAAAAATTTGAAAATCCATATCAAATCATTACGAAGAGACCGTCGGTTGTTTTTTGCGGGATTATATAAAGGTAATATAGGTCTTTATTTTTTATAATAATTAAGTCTAGCTGCGTCTGACATGATACAAACAACACTTGGACAGGTGCATGCAAGATAATGTTCTACTAATGGGAGGTGGCCCTACTTAATACTTAATAAACAAATACATTTGTGTTTAAATTAGATTAATATCAAATGGCCAATCTTGCAATCTTTGCACCTTTTTGTTTTCGAGTTGGGTTGATAAACTAATTTGTCGAGCAAGCCCGTGGTCGTGGAATAATAAGAAGAAGAATTGTATGTAAATAATATATTCAACAAACTTTACTCCTTGAGACGGGTCCCAAATAAAAGAGGAAGGGAAATTCCAAATCAATTTTGTGATGTACTAATTTTCCGATAGAAAGATTCCTCGTGTGAGTGGGGAAAATTTTACACACCTCACGTTAAAATGGTGTGAATTGCCATAATTGTATTCAATACCCTTCCATGCAAGATTGATCAACATCCAAAACATCTGATGATATAATTCTGAAAAATATTGGGTCTGTACATTTCTGAACAGTTTTGGTTTATAACTGACTTTTTCGGAATTTGAAACATGAAATCATTGGCTTTAGACAGCTAATGGATCTTTATATTCCAAGGGGGATTGTTTCGTCAGTCAAATTTTCAAAGTCAAGGCCGTTTTTATCAACATTTTATCGAATGTTGGGAATGAACTAAAACATCCCAATAAAAATATGTAAAGGCCTATTTTTCTTAGAATGGCATCATTAGATGTTTTGGTTGTGACACATTTTGCACTGGAAGGATATTGATACAACAGCAATTTACACGCATTTTAACGTGAGGTTAGAACATGTTATTTTTTCCCACTCACTTGAGGACTCTGTATTGGAAAATGAGAACATCACAACATTGAACTTGTTCCCTTCCTCTTCAAGCCATTACGTTTTCGCAACCCTTAGACTTAACGATCGGATGGCATTTGAGCACAACCATTCCGTCTCTAAAAACTTCCCGAGGGGCCCGACCCGATGCTTGGTCAGTATGACCCTATATCTGTGTCAAAATTATTTCAAAAACAAATTTCCCGGTAAAAACCTCAACTATAGGCCCAAGTGTATAGGCCCAAGTCACTTCCTTCAATCAGTGACTTGAACATGTATGTCTGATTGGCTGCTGATCGAACGTCAATTAAACCCAAAGTAGACTGATGGACACTTCAATGGAAATGCAACAGTATTTAAACGCCCTGCACCATCAGCAGTGTTCATAACAACTTTGCATCTTACTGGAAAAGTGGAACTGAGAAGGCTTGGACTGCAAGAACACAACTCCAAGGTAAGTGTTTTTCGTTATACAGCCGGGACCGGCTTTTGTTTCTATATGAATGTGGTGCATTTTACGGTAGCTTATTACAAGAGAGCCTCATCTCCCCATAGCTCTGCCATCTTAATGTACTGCGGCAGTACTTAGATTTTGATAGCATAGATCCATGATGGGCACCATCGAAAAAACTCTATTTTAGCGTCGCTTTTTGAAGAAAAGGTCTCACCATACCGTTTTAAAAGTGGCTTCGTTCAAAGAGTTTTGGACAAGGCTAGAAAACGTTAGAAAATGGTACAAATGTTATCATTGAGATTTATTGCAACGTCTTGTTCAATCAGTCACATAATTTATCACTGCATATATTTTACATTGGACTGTGCTTAAGTCTCCTGGTCAACAAATGTTGTGTATTCTGCCAACAGTCTATAAAAAATCACAAACACTCTCGATGGTAAAGTGGAGAAAAGGAATGAGTTTGATAGCGTTGTTCGATTTGACCCTGGTATTAGTAAAAAAAGATTGACCGTATATCTTTGATATTCCCAGGTTTTCCACGAACACGCGAGAAAGTGTTTAAAATATGGTTGTTCGTTTAACCATTATCGAAGCTCACAATTGACTCGACTCACACTAGACATATTTTAGCAAATATCTATACTGGCTGATACACAACACTGCTTTGAGCGCTTTTATGCAAAAAACTGCTCATGTTTTCGGCTGGTTATATTACGGAAATGCATTGAAGACATGGCAAGTAAAAACCAAAAATTCCGATATACTAATTAACCCTGGAGAAATACTGTTTCGCCCGGACAATTTGCTGTTTCTCCCCTGGCGATTTTCTTTTTCATTTGGACGATTTACTAATTCGCCTGGGCGATTTAGTTTTGTAATATTCCTGTTGGCAATGCCCCTGTATGTATGAATGCCACTCGTGTTGTCATCACCACGGTGGCTGATTTCCAACACAAACAAAATATTATTTCAGTACGACGTTATAACACTCTCTTTTAAGGCTTGAACATGCTATACTAATAACGCCCTAATTAACCTTATCAGGGCATGGCTTTTGGGGACTTACGTTTCATAAAAAGGAACTTTCAGAAACTTAGGGATGCAATATCCCCCCTCCCGTCCCTGTAAACATCCACAAAAGCCAGTCCTAATTTAATCAGGACGTTAAATTTCAAGCAGTATAACGCAGTACAGAAACAGCGTTTTGCTGTTGGGTGAAAATCAGCCACCGTAGGATAGGAACAAAATTTAACGAGTCCCATAATAATGGCTGTAACTTGCCCGAGGAATTAGTAAATCGCCCTGGCCAAATAGTAAATCGCCCGGGCAAAATAGTAAACCACCCGGGTGAAATATTAAAATCACCCGGGCGAAATAGCAAATTCTTTCCGGCGAAGTATAGTAAATTGCCTGTGCGAAATAGTTAATTAACCGTGCAAAAAAGTAAATCGGCCGGCAAATTAGTAAATCGATGACGAGCAATGAGGACAGGGCTGCTCCAGACGTTGGCCACATTGAAAACAATCGTTATCGTCAACGAGCATCAAGTCATCCTCTTCGTCGTTCTTGAATGACGACCCTGGGGTGAGGGGGAAGCAGATACATCTACGATATCCATTTTCTGTTCGTGATCTTTAAGACAGAATACTAACTTTTGACACAGCCAGCTGTATTAAACCCTTTCTAACTAGATTGCCAGTTAGGGTGGCATGAGCAGTAAGGGTTACAGTCATGGCTGTGAATAACGGCGTAGTTATGCAAAGCTAGTGAGAAGTGGTAATTTTGAATTAATCTCCATTCACCCTAAAATGAAACACTTACATGTTCGTTAAGGCTGTCATGAAGAGTTTAAACTAAGGTCGAAAGATGCAATTTATACTCACACTTCGCCACTAAAAGGAAGTTCAAGGGAAGAAACCATTCCAAATGTTTATAGAGAGAAAAGTGAAGTCATATATAGAAACAAATATCACGTAATTAACGAGAAATGACCGAAAAAACAAAAGCGGTCAAAGGTCACCGTATACGCTTTACCAGCCGTTGCAAGTGTCAAAATTACGAGATACATGCTATGCAATGTTGCAAGTAGACTGGTGCTCTGTTTATGTAAGTGTTTTACTACGACAAGGCATGAGGATCCAGTCCACGTTATCAATCTGAAAGTGTGTATAAACAACCATTCAACTCGCCCCCAGCAAACTCGCCAATTACAATGTCCCCCAACTACAAAGTCGCCCCCTAGCAAAGTTGCCCTATCATACAAACTCGTCCCCTCTCAAAGTCGCCCTTCACAAAGGAATGTAACAAATTGGTGTGATTGGACTTCAGGGGAACAAACAGGAAAAGCTATCTTGAGGGAACGAAAGAGGAATTCTGGGAAAACAAAATCTCATTGCGAGAGAACGAAAGCGTATTTTTAGGGAGCGAAAGCATGTTTCGGGTGAATGAATGTATATTTCGGGCAAAAAATTCAAAGTTGTATTTCGAGGAATAGAAAGCTTTTTTAGGGAAGGAAAGCATATTTCTTGCGAACAAAATCATATTTCGAGGAAACGAATGCGTATCTTCAGGGAACGAAAGCGTATTTCTGGGGAACTTAATTGTAGTTCGAGGGAACGAGAACCTATTTTCTAGAAATAATCTCATTTCGTTACCTAGAAAACCACACTGCGTTCACAAAATGAAAAATAATTTTGTGTGAGACAAAATTATATTTCCATCAAATTAAATAATATTTTGAGGAAACGAAATGATTTTGTTGGAATTTTGTGTGTCGAGGGATGCAATAGAAATTTCGAGTGAGTTTTTTTTTTCCCACCTTTTAATTTTTTTTTCACTTGTCCCTTCAGGGGCTTTTTTGTGTGAGGATCGTTTTGGGGGAATTGTTTGTCACAAATTTTGTTTAAACTAATTGTACCGTCAATATAAAAGTGGTATTCCTATGTATTGACATAAATATTATTTAATTACCAAGAAATTCGGTACAAATCGGGTCAAGGAACGTACACAGAACATTGAAAAGTTGCGATTTTGAAACAACGGATTCGATCAGCGAGGTGTACCGACTAGCAAACCCGCAATAACAACAACGCAGTTGGTGGTGTAGCTCCCTACCCCTCCCAAATGTTCATGAGCTTTCAGGTACAGCTATCTCTTGGCTATAGTGGGTTTCCGTCGTGCTAGCACTGCCGAGATACTCTGCTTGCAAGCGACACGACTGCCCCTGTGGTACGTGTATCTATCCCCACGCTGTGCACTGTAAGACACGCTTCCGTTGATCGGACGCTCTGAAATAAAATCTTACGTTCGACTTGTTTGTATTAATTACAACTTGTATCCATAATTTGAATACGTATTTTTGTGTGTCAAATACTCATGAATTCTTGTTAAAAACCAGAGTTGAATTCGGTGCAGTAATTATTTTGTATACGGCTGGAAGTAAAACTAAGTCCGAAGATCACGAGGGTTATCCGAACCAAAGAAGTGGTTCGGATAACCCATGTGACCTTCGTTTTTTGAAAAATGCTCAAAAACGACCAAAAATTATGGTTTCTTTTAGGAACCGTTCTTCTCCATTCCTGGAAGACCTTTGGAGTCATGTTTTAGTCTATTTTGTAGCCAAAATAGCCCAACGAAGCCGGTGTGTCCCTTTAAACCTCGATTCTACGTCACTTAGACACAATTTTTGCAATATTGACACAGATTCCATGTCAAACGGAACCGAAAGAAGAACAAAGACAGTGGTCGGGCCCAATGGCACCCGGACCCAGGTAAATTCTGACTCGGAAGTTTTTAGAGTGTGTCAGATTTAAACACTATGGCAAAAATCAACTGAATTGATAAGAGAAATGTCTATAACGTTTTCAAAACTACCCAAAACAAAAACCTGATCACTTGTCGGGTACTTGCAATAGGAGACGTGCAGCAGACTTACTAGATAAAACAATTTTCTCGACAATGAGCGCGCACTTAGAACTACTTAATCAATGACATTTTACGAGGTATGTCTGCCTGCTAATTAAAAAATAATAATACAAGACAAACAAACACTATACTACTAACAACATAATCATTTTGTTATTTCTGAGATACAAAACTACCAAAAGATGTAACTCAACTAAAACATGTTATCGTCCGAAGTCAACCAAAACAGACGATACATTAGCTTTCAAAGGATTATTTGTGTACTTATTGCCAAGAAAAACTTAAACAGAAATTTGAGATTCTAATTATCATTCCATTTTTGGAATGCTTTCATCACTGACTGTCCAAACTCAATGAGATAAATCATGCAGTTTGAATATAGTCGGGGAGGTTAAGTGTAAACAATAAAAACTAGCCTTGTAGTGTTTGTGAAAACAAACACTAGGTGTTCGGGTATCACTGGGGTCAGTGCTGTGTCAATGAGTGAGCTATTTCATTAAGTTGAACTTTGGTGCTATTACTGTTTTGAGGTGCGTAACAAACTACACACTTTAGCAAAAGTTTTAAAAAGCACACGATCAAAAGCCTGGCATTTTATTGTTAACGGCATGGACGGCTGTTTTAGAGACTAACAAAGCGTATTGTCAAAATCACGTTGCGCGAACCTTGAACAGAGACTAGACCACAAGCATTTTGATGGACTTTGAACTATGCGGTTGATTCAATGGAGTGAGCAGCCGCTCACCGTTTAACTGGTTTAGTCGCATATCGTGTGTGTATCCCGCGGTTTGACATACCCATGTCTTGTCTGAGAATGTCCACTTCATGAATTATCCTTTCCTGGAGGTCATCCAGATTTGCTGGAGGAGTCGAGTACACCCGAGGTATCAAATAGCCTCATAGGCAATGACTCGGTTTCCGAGTAACTGTCTCAGGCGATCTGTGACAATCCTTCTTCCGGAAGCAAAGGTCATGTGAATTAAGCGTTAACTTTGCAAATGTTGCCCGTGTCTTGATCTATCATATGCCCTTTAAGTTTTCCCAATGGGGTCGTTTATTTATCTCAAAGCCTGGGGCTAATATAGCAACACCTGACTGTAACCAATCATGTATTCGTCAGATGCCTTATAGATGAGATGGCTAAATGGGTTGGAATTTAACTTGATTAGGCCAGAGGCTCTTATTTGATGTTTCTGAGAATTTTGAACGATTATGTTCACCGAAAACGAACAACCTCATTTTGAAACGGAGAGTTTTAAAAATTTCCATGGTGTAAATGTAAGGGTTTTATTCTTTCTGATGTGTCGCAACATGTGTTAACCGTTTAACATTACCGTTAAAAAATATAGTTGCTTCTCGGACTGAACCACTATGACAACACATGCTGTGTTTTAATGAAACAATTGATGATAATTGTTCTAATCGTTTGTTTCTTTTTTTATTTTATTTTTTCCAGATGAAGTTTTATACCATAACAGTGGCCCTTGTTTTGGCTAATTTGCTTGCTCAGTTCATGGTGGCTGCACAAGTGTGTAACTCCTGCTGCCAGGGCCCAGCCGGTATACCTGGAATTCCTGGATCAACTGGACACTATGGCCAGCAAGGGCCTGTAGGTCCAAGAGGTGATGCAGGTCCAAGAGGTGATGCAGGCTCAATTGGTGTGGTAGGTGTACCCGGGGTTACAGGAGGCATTGGGAAAGATGGACTGGTTGGTGAGCCAGGCAGTAAGGGAGATCATGAACTAAAGGGAGAGCAAAGAGTCGGTCAACCAGGGAAACAAGGACCTCTTGGTCTGCGTGCACTGTAAAATAATTGGCAAATAAATTATCCAACTTTTACCCAACGTAGAGCAAATAGTCAACATGCCCATCTATTACATGCTTACTGGGTAAAGGTGTTTACTCAACTCTTGGGCAAATTTGACAGTCTCAACAATTGGGTAAATGTAATTGACCACTAGTTGGGCAACTTATGTTTGTAACCATCTATTGAGCATATCAAAGTTTCCATGTGTGGTTAATTCTCCCATTTTTCTAACTAACGCGTGGGTACTGAGTAGCCTTAATGTGTACAAAATCCGGGCAGATTTTATCCACAATTATCCAAGCTTTTGCCCCATGGTTGTGTAATTTGTTTGCTCAATTCCTGGGTATTAAATATGGGGGGGAATCTAAAACAAAACAAACTAGTAACATAACAGAGAAACAATTGTTATCAACACACGAAAGATGACTGCTTTATTGTATAAAAGTCTTGATTCTCAAATGGCTGTTTTTACAATATTGTACAAATGTAAGGCTGATTAGAAAACTTACAAAAATCTAGTCCTTTTTCAAAAGATTGTGTAATGTAAAGTTTTATCAGTTTACTTAATTTGGTGGATTATAAATATAATAAAAATTTAATATAAAACTTGTTTCTCAATTAAAACAACAATATATTGACCAACCGAGCCTTATCTTCATAATTATAGTAGATGACCCCTTTAAGCAACATGTAATGTTGTTTAAAACATTAAGCTTAATTGACAGAAGCTGAAATTTACCCTTTAAGTTTCATTAAAATCACAATAATACATTTTAGCGAAGCTTGTACAAACCATGAACATACTTCTTAATCATAACATGGTATAAATTGTACTGGTTTTGATTTGTGACTGACAACACTTCTTGAGTAAAAAATTGCATAAAATTAATTGTACTTGTGACTCACCACACTTCTTGTACTGATTGTGACCTTAGAGTCACTCTCGAACACGTTTTGAACAATAATTGTTTTCACAATTTTGTATCAACAGTTATACTGATTTTGACCTCTTTAACAAATAAATCTGTACTGTTGTCTTAAAAAATTACATAATTTCACTGTTAAAAATAAGTTAGTGGCCTGACGTTTCGACCCTAGCAGAGTCTTTCTCGAAGGCTAAATGACAACACACAACTCAGGAAATACATGAATAGCAGGAACAAGCAGGAAATACATGAATAGAGAGAGTGGAGGGAGAAAAGCAGAAAGCATTCAGAAAAGGCAGGGGGTAAGCAGGGATTATGAAGACAAAGGGGGGGGGGTTATGAAGGGAAGGGGATAGCTTGACCACAAGAAGTTGGGAACACAAAGGACAAAATGGAAGGTTAGAAGAGAGGTCAATAATTAGTTAATACAATGAAGGGCAGACTAATAAAGTGGATAACTGTGTGGGAAAAGGAGAAGACAAAAACAAAAGGTTATTAGTCATTTCCTTCTTGGATATTCAAACCATGGGGCTGAGTGGTCTTTATGCGCCTTATCCAAAGTTTTTCCCTACTCAGACGGACAGTCTCTCTGCAGTTACCTAGTGCCTCAATGCCCTGTAAATTCATGTCAGAAATGGAGTGGTTAGGAAGGTGTATCCAGCTTGTGGGTGTTGACTGTGGATCTGTGGCCATAGAAACGCCTCTTGTGTGTAGTTCTTGTTTCACCTATATATTGAACACCACAGACTCTGCAAGATATTAGATAGATTAGATTAGTGGTGGTGCAGGTGACATGACCCCTTGTCTTGTGGGTGGTACCACCAGTATGGCTGGTAAAGGAGTCTGATTCCCTGATGTGTTGTCTACAAACGATGCATTTGGATGTGTTGGAACACCTAAAAGTACCCTGTGGCAAAGGGGGATTAACATCATCATTAATGGGGGTACTTCTGCAAGGGCAAACCATAAGGGCAAACCATAATGATGTGACAGACACAGCCTGTACAGTGCCAGTGCTGGCTTGGTAGGGGCAAACCATAATGATGAGACGGTACCACAGCCTGTGCAGGGCCAGTGCCGGCTTGGTAAGGGCAAACCATAATGATGTGACAGACACAGCCTGTAGTTGGCCAGTGCCGGCTTGGTAAGGGCAGACCATAATGATGTGTCAGACATAGCCTGTACAGGGCCAGTGCTGGCTTGGTAGGGGCAAACTATAATGGTGTGACGGTATACAGCCAGTGCCGGCATTGGCCCTGTACAGGCTGTGTACCATCACATCATTATGGTTTGCCCCTACCAAGCCGGCATTGGCCCTGCACTGGCTGTGTACCATCACATCATTATGGTCTCCCCTACCAAGCCAGCACTGGCCCAGTACAGGCTGTATACCGTCACATCACTATGGTTTGCCCCTACCAAGCCGGCACTGGCCCTGCACAGTCTGTGTCTGACACATCACTATGGTTTGCCCCTACCAAGCCGGCACTGGCCCTGCACAGGCTGTGTCTGACACATCATTATGGTTTGCCCTTACCAAGCCGGCACTGCCCCTGCACAGGCTGTGGTACCGTCTCATCATTATGGTTTACCCCTACCAAGCCGGCACTGGCCCAGTTCAGGCTATGTCTGACACATCATTATGGTTTGCCCTTACCAAGCCGGCACTGGCCCTGCACAGGCTGTGGTACCGTCTCATCATTATGGTTTGCCCTTACCAAGCCGGCACTGGCCCAGTACAGGCTGTGTCTGACACATCATTATGGTCTGCCCCTACCAAGCCGGCACTGGGCAACTATAGGCTGTGTACTGTCGCATCAATATGGTTTGCCCCTACCAAGCCGGCACTGGCCCAATACAGGCTGTATACCGTCACATGTTGAAATTCAAGATGGCTGCCTCAGCCAAATGATCCAATGTTTTTATTAATGTTCTTATTGGGTTCCTTGATCCTGAAAACATGGGTATAGACACCAACCCCAAGTTTCTGTGAGGCTCATAGACCGAGATACGGGCAAAAACCCAATTGATTGGCGGCCATTTTGAAATTCAAAATGGCCGCCTTAACCAACTGATCCAATATTTTTTTATTTGGTCTTATTGGGTTCCTTGACCCTGAAAACATTAATATAGACACCAAAACCAAGTCTCTATAAGTCTCACAGACCGAGATATAGGCACAACCAATTTCGGAAAGCGGCCATTTTGAAAAATGGCCGCCATCTTTATGCATCCCAACTTTTTTACTGGTAACATCAAAATAATCACTCAGATGGGTCTCCCAAACAAAATGATACCACTCGCGGAGGATCTGGGGGGATGCATGGGGGGGTATTCTAGCCCACGGACTACTAGCTCTGTCATGTCGGCCACAGTGTGGCACATGGTCAACGCCACACTGTTGGTTAAATTTACGCGCGCCTTGCCCATTTTCCGAGTTTTTTTAGTACCATGTTCCAAACCGAAGAAGGCAACGGTGTAAAAATGTCACCAATATTATGGGCAAAGCCTCATAATTGCCAACCATTGGAAAAGTATACCCAATTTTATGAAAGATAATGTAACCAATTTAAGGCACTTGCAAAGCTTTACCCAACGTCAAAATGTATCCATAAATTAGACAATTATTTACCAATAATGTAGTGCTTTACTTTGCCATTATAATAATTTACCCATTATTTTTACAGGATGGATTGATGGGTGAGAGAGGTGAACCTGGTCCAGCTGGACAGACTGGTGAAGCTGTGGAATGTAGTACGCGACGGTCCGCCTTCACTGCAGTGAGGAATACCAACTTCAGCCCTTCATCCCACTATGTTCCTCTGCCCTTTGAAGAGTTAGTGTTTTCAGAGGAAGGGACTAATTTCAACTTGAATAATGGCATGTTTACGTGTACTGTGCCTGGGGTATACTTCTTTATGTTCACAGTATTGAAAATTCAAAGTGGGTCTGTCATATGGGTTAATATGAGGAAGAACGGTGCCATCATTGTTTCAGGGGGTGTAGACGCTACAAATTATCATCAAGGGGTCAGCAGTGCGGTTATTCCTCTTCACTATGGAGATCAAGTTCACTTAACTGTAAAGGGTGAAGTATTTGGTGACTCCGAACATTACACGTCTTTTATGGGATTCATTTTGTACGAAATGTAAATGAAACAGAGACACACACGAAAACGAAATTTGAAAGATATTAGACAATGCTTCAAAACAACCAAACTGCACTAATACTTAAATGTGTGATGTAACTTACCCCAACATATTTTGTTTAATTGAAATTAACAGTTTATCGGAAAGTAGTGGCAGTTTTTTAGCATGAAATGAACAATGAAATGTTTTTGTATTAATTCGTTTAAGGTAATTATTGCAATAATGGCCTTTGTAGCATCTGTGACTGCTTGTGTTTGCAAACGTGTTGGCAGAAACGATAAAATGGCAGTGATTTTGTCACGTTTGGGTGCTATTGTTATTAGTTTAACCCTATCATTACCAGCAAATATTTCACAGTAGGACCTTGCATACCAGCAGTGTGTTACCCCTCACAATGCTTCTGCACCAACGAATTTGTGTGGATTTTAATGAAGAGCGCCCCCAATGTGCAGTGAGTGATTTTTCATGTGTATTGTATGCACTGTACAGGCATACAGTCTAATCCTCCATGGTGTCAGTAAATCAAATAGCATTATAGCATACCACCAAATCTAAATCATTTTATGTCACAGAACTATTTATTGAAGGACATTAAATACAAATGAACCACAAAAAAGTGTTGACAAACGACCAAATGTACATAATTTTATGTCACTGAACTATTTATTGAAGGACATTAAATACAAATGAACCACAAAAAAGTGTTGACAAACGACCACCCCCTTCCCCCCTCCCCCTCCCCCTCCCCCCCTCTTTCAAAGTTGCCTTGGATTGCGGACACACGAACACATTTTTGGCGGCAACATTGAATAGGGGGGGCAGGGGGGGGGGGGGCTGGGGGCTATTGTTAAAAATGCCTACAAATATGGAGCTACATATTTATTTATGCCATAAATTTAAACCAAGTGCAATGTATGGTAATTCTCAAAGCAAGGAACGACGCACATTGGATATGTACATTGTTTGCAAATCATCCTCGTTTGTTTTCTCTTGTGTAATCGACGGTTACTACAAACGATGCAGTCACGTTTTCTTCCGGAAGGGTTTTTGCCAGGATAATGCATTTTCTCTATCATCCCAACAGGAAGGTTATTCGCATTGGATCGTCTACAACGCAGCATTGTAGAACGCTCCCAACCCGTGAGCAAGCCGTCTATAACTTGAATACGGAAGTCAAGATTACTGACATGCTTATTTGTTGGTATGCTGTTGAAAATTACCGTAGCATTGAGCATACATATGTTCAACAAACAAAAAAACACCCGTTTCCACCATTTCAAACTTCTGTGTGTATGCGTGTAGTACTGACAAATTTGATTAGCGAGATCTGTTCCTCCCATGAATTTGTTGTAGTAATCTATAGATTTTGGCTTAGCAATTTCACGCAATCCACTTTCGCTTTTCTTACACCGAATTTTTTTCATTATTACTTGGCAATCGCCTACATTTGTTAGGAATACAACATTTTTGTTATCACGCCAAACAATGCATAACTGACCAGCCTTCTCATAAAATTTGGGGTCATCTCCCTTTTTCATTCCATTTGTCTTTGGGTGTGCTGCACGAGGTATGCCCAGTGCCGTATAACGCACAGGCCCACTACATCCAAATCCTAGGTTGTCCATTTTTGATACCAGAGCTGGCCTGTTAAAGTAATTATCACAATAAATTACATGTCCTTTATGTTCAAATCCATTTACAAGTTCAAGGACGACTTCTCCTGGGATGGTTAGGTCAGAGGGATGGCATTTTGCTGGGGATGATTCGGTATTTACAGGTGGCCTTTGTGAAGTCTTCGTCTCCTTGGGAGCAGCTCCTGTGTACAATACCCAAGAGCACGTGTAACCAGTCTCCGACTCATTCAAAGAGAATGCCTTCATTCCCCATTTGACCGGTTTTCTGGGCATGTACTGTAGAAACCCGATTCTTCCCTTAAATTTGATCATACTCTCATCAGGAGATAAGTTCTGTCCAGGGTAATACAGGTTGCGAAATTTGGGGAGGATGACATCCAGCAAAGGCCTAACTTTCTTAAGCTTGTCACATCCAGAGGCTGGTTGAGGCAACTGGTTGTCAGACAGGTGAAAAAATCTCATAATGGAACTAAATCTATTTCTGGACATAATGGATGGATACAATGGCGTGAGTAGAACTTCAGATGTTGACCAGTACATGCTGTACTGAGGTGACTTGTTGATACCCATAGCAAGCAGGAGTGCGACAAATGCCATCATTTCATTTAAGTCAGTGGGGGTCCAGGACGTTTGTGAAGCACTTTGTTCTGCGTAGCGGTTTGTTTCGTCTACAAGCATATCCCAAACCGTACTGCAAAAGAACAACTGGAATACCTGTGTTGCAGAAAGTCCTGTAAAATCACTGGTGGGGCCGGCATCTCCGGTGAATTGCATCGGCTTCCTGTTGAGACGACCGATCTCTTTCCAACCCGATCTGAAGTCTGGTTTCTTCCGTGTAGATTTAGCTTTTTCCTGCAGTAGGAAAGAGGGAAGAGGCAATATGCATCAGGGCGCTGTAGATCTATCACTTTACGTAAAGTGTGCTATATGCAGAGTTATTTGAGGACCCAGATTGATGAAAATTTTATTATGTAACCTTCTCGTTCCACAAATATAGGGCAAGGGGGTGGGGAAGGGGTGAGAAGGGAAAGGGGTGGGGGAAGGGGTGAGAAGGGAAAGGGGTGGGGGAAGGGGAAGGAAGTGGGGGAGGGGTGTGCATGCAGTTGCCATGTCAAATTGTGGTAATTAACTTTCCCATTGTTTTTGTGCTTTTTAGTGTAATAGTCCTTATCGCCAATAATAATAATAACACTTAGATAGCGCTGGTATCTTAACCGAGGGTTAATTCATTGCGTTGCACCAACAGAGGGCGCCCTTCCGCAAACCATTATGGGATAATTCTTTACATCCAACATGGCCGCCAATGGTGGCCCATCGTTGATGGTCTTTTTGTATTCATTGTTGCCCGAGTCTACACATCATAACTTTAAGTGACAAACTTAATAATTCAGAACGCCCGCAGAAACGCCATTTTATTGTTCTATGTACCTTTAAGAGCCATTGTCCTAAATCAAATTAAAAGCCAATGTAAAAAGGGGTACTTTTGGACAAATTTATGCCCAAGTTATTCCTGCCCTCTAACTGCATGCACGGTCATGACCTACTCCCTAAAAACATCGTGCTTACCTGCTCCACCTCGCTCGCCGATTCGCTGGAGGTTGATTCACCACCATCCTGCGTGTCGATCTCCCCTTCCGAGTCGATCTCCCCTTCCGAGTCGATCTCCCCTCCTTCCGAGTCGATCTCCCCTCCTTCCGAGTCGCTGTCTGCAAATATCTCGGCCAAAATTTCTGCATTTCTATCGCCGTCCATAATGTTGCAGCCACTTGTTCGTTTGAATGAATGCGCGCCAACAGGTCCGCGGCCGGGGGGACGCTATAAATAACAATGGGATTAACGAATTCGCCAATAGAGGGCGCCCTTGTTACTTTCTCAATAAGCATTATGGGTGGGGACCAATAAGCGCCACTGGTTGTTAAACAATACATTTGACAAGGTGCCATATGGAGCCCTGGTCGGGAAGAATGACCCCAAATATGTGCCATTTGTCGCCCGTGGTACTGATAGGGTTATCCCATTTTGAGGTAACTGTTTTTTTGTATTTGTTTAATGTAAAAACCGATATTGTCGTTTGCTTTTGGGGCCCATGGTGAAATGATGAGGCCTTGAGGACAACTCTATGACATTTCTTTGCATTAAAGAGTTGTATGTAAAAAAAAATTAAAAATTAATAAAACTGATAATTTAATAATAAACACAAAAAAACATTGACCCATTTAATACTGGCTGAGGAAACATAATTTCTGATGGCCACCAAATATGTCGGCCATTTTGGATTTCCCCAGATTTTGAAATTGAGGAGAAAGGTTTTATAACAGTCTCGATATGGTAAAAAATAAATTCCTCCTCGTAGTTATAATTATGTACAATTGTAAACAAATAGCAATATTATTGTGTGGTAATTTTTCTTAAGCAAAGGAAACAAGGGATGTTTGGCATCTCTATAGGCTCATTAATGATAGGTTGGGTCATGCATTTCCGGTCCCCTTTTCCAGGATTAACTTCCATGAATGTAAATAACTATGTTCACTTCAAATTCAGTGTTGTGATCCACCGAATTTGCAAATGATATAATCCATATGAAATTAAACGGGAGGAAACACACATCTCTAACCTCGGGTTGTTTGATAGTCTTCAATTAATTTTCTGGGTTTTTTAGTTTTTTAGTTTTTGTTTGCTTTTTTACAAAAAACACAACAACAAACAAGTTCGATTATGCCAGAAGTGCTAATTTTTTTTAAGTGATCATGTATAGAACTTGGTGAAAATGGTTGCATTCCATCGGCTTTGTAAACGTTTATTCTCATTGTGACATCTAACTCTTGTAGGTTTGGAGATGGATTATCAACTAACGTGCTGATATTTCAATGTAAATAATGTCAGTTTTAATGACATAAATTGGCTTGTCAGGTTAATTAATGCTTTGGTGTCTTTTAGTACACTACAAATTGCTTGATCAATGAATTTTGGGAAAATATTCCTTGTTCCAGAATATGTGAGTCAAATTCCAAATATTTTTTTAGAAGATAAACAATTCAAATACATTGACTTATTATTTGATAACTCGGCATCATACTAAATTCAAAAATACACTGAAAAAGTTATTTCTCCCATTTCTCTAGTTCGTGAATTCCTTCCAAGGATTCAGTTTTTATTTTTTGACAACCCTTATTTTCGATTAAATTGACTGATGGATTGAGTTATTGATTAATTGACTGGTTGATTTACCGGGGTTGAAACAAAACTAAGTCGATTTACAAAACAATGCATCACCTAACGCTGGCATCGCTCTTCCTCTCCGAGCAAGTTCAGGTGTTAACCTTTAGTCAATTTGCCGTTTAAATCACCGCATGCGTGGTCTGTGTTTCACTCGAACGCGTTTAGTCGATTGATTCGGCAAATATGGCGACCAACATGGCGACGACCTATTGACGAGAGAAAACAAATTATTGTTCCAAAACGCCATCTTGACAAAATTACGTAACTCTAGTCAGCCAACCGAACTTGCTCTCTGCTGTTGCTGTACACTGTTGAATTTTAACGGAAGTTGGTGTTATCGAGAACTTTACGCCACAAAGAGTTCCCCCCGGAGATTATTTTTTCAAAGAAGTATTAAGACGCACAATTTAGTACCAAATTTTGAATTGTTAATATACGCTTGTTTAAGCTTTATAGAACACTATCATTACTAACACAGAAAGAGAAAGACAATCTGGTTTTTAAAAAATATGCTTCATTTTCTCAACATGTTTGTGTTATGTAGAGACACGGGAAGGAGGCCGGTGCTCTATTTAACAAGGACGAGGATTCACCAAGAGACAATACAATAAAAGCAAGCAACAAATTCTACATGATGACGTGTTAAATATAATAATGATCTCCTGTACTGATTTAATTCAATGCCATACAGCACATCGAATACAAAATAGCATACAATACAGTCAAAGCACAGTCACTTACTAAAGATAAGGCAATGTCAAGGGTCAGCACAACACGAGGCTGGCTACACACACACACAAGTTTACAATATACCTATTCAAACGGCCTTATAAATCACAATATTTCTTGAATCTAAATATAATTTAGGACAAAATAATACTCACAGAGAGTTCTACGAGACTATCTCGCACAGATAAATAGTATTTGGAGCATGGCCAGAGCCATGCTCCCCACAAAATGGAGAGAAATACAGACCAATTATAATGTGCTCTCTCGTGCTCAAAGCTAGAAAAGTAAAAGAGACTGGGTCGACAGGTCGCGACCCCAAAGTAAACTTTTTACAAAATAAACACTGAGGGCGCACTTGGGATCCCTACAGTTATTTTTATGTGTTTATGCTAACTCTGAAAAACAATTGCGCGGCTTGCAAATTGTCGCCTAGAATCTAAAAACCCCCATCAAATCTACCAATAACTTTGCAAGGCCACAATTATTGTTTGTTTGTGTTTTTTAATTGTAGCTTATTATTACCATGAGATTGCGCATGATCTTGACCTATAATAGCAATAAATAACACGTAAATAGTAAAACATTAAGATATATATATATTTTTTTTAAATTTGATATTACGTCAAAGGAATCTCCAAACTTATGCCATGATTTGGGGTTTATAACAATTACTTGGGTACATGTTTGCAGTGTAGGCTAGTTTGAAGTCACAGTGACCGAAATTGGTCAAATGTTGAGAAGTATAATTTCCTTGTAAGACTGACATCATGTAGATCCAAACAAAACAAATGTGCTTTATTATGTCATCCAGGCAATAAGTTTGTTGGTTTTCTATAATCAGCAAAATATATCTAAGGGCTTTTCTGTAAAGATACAGATTAGAGTTACATTGTTAGTAAAATGGCTTTAGCACTAATTGCTTATTAAGAATTATATTTGAATAATAAACAAAATATGTTACTGCTTTAAAGGTGTGGTCAACGTTTGATTTTTTGTGAACGTAATGCTTATTTATATGCAAAATAAAAAAATGTAAAAAAGATTCACATGTGAACGGTTTAGCTGTTTAGAGTGCATACGGTACTTGCTTAGAAAACAGCAAAAACTGTCAATGTGTTTTCACAAGATCGTTTAATCCATTAACATTAAGCGAGGTGACAGCGGGTACCAATTGCAACTCTGGCCATGAGCATTCGCAAACGGACACCAACCTTCAGAAATAAGAGAAGTAGTTAATGCATAAATCATTTATCAACATTACCATCTTAAAAACAAGTTAGCTTTCGGATGAAATACAAAAATAACAACAATCGGTGTCATAACAAAAGTAAAAACCCTGTCTTTAAAATTGAACTCATCGGACTACAGTTGCTGTGTCAAATTATTTGAGGCAACATTTTGTGTGGTTTGAATTATTGTGTAGGGCACATTGGTACGAGGATTTGCTCATCTGGAGGCTGCTTTATAACAAAAGTTGTCCGCAACATTTGACAGAGCAACAGTTTCTATTATAGTCTGAGAAGTTAAAACTGAACTGATCCTATCTTTAGAGACCAATTCGGATTGTCAAGTACGCCAAGTATAAACAACTTTCAATGTGTGATTTTAGTATGGAATCGTCGTGAACAGACGTGATCAGACCGGTGCTCCACAAAAACATCGTATTTTCACATTTCGCTCCTCCATCTCTTTATTAAAGACACAGTATTCAGCAGCAACTGTCACAGCATATTAACTGGCAATTTCAGCACTATAATTTCTAAAGTTAAAATGCCTCCAAGAAAAGAAAAAAAAAGCTCAGTTCCTGCAGAATCTACAGCCCAGCTCCCGCCGATTGTACCAGGTGACCTGACGCCATCAGCAAGCACCACCGCAGACAATGACATCGTCACTACCATACGGCGGGAAATGCAAAACTTGGCGTGTGATCTTCACAGCAAGCTTGATAAGGTGATCAAAAATCAAGAGTCTCTACAACTGCCAAGAATGGAGATCATCGAGGCCAAACAGAGAGAGATGGAGGACGCACTCAGTTTTTCAACCCAATCATTCGAGGAGATCCAAGCCAAAAGTAAGACATTTTCTGATGATATATTCAATATGGCGACGCAGCTGCAAGAGGCTCACAAGAAGATTGATCATCTGGAGGAAGCCACTCTCAATCTTGAACGATACTCCCGTAGCTTTAATCTTAGATTTGGGGGGATCTCGGAAAGTTCTCTGGAAAGCCCAAGTTCTGCCTACAATAAAGTCAAACAAATCTTAGCGGAACATTTTGACATGCCTGATGCCGAGATTGAAAACGCCCACCGGACAGGCAAACCCCCTGGAAAGGCTACCGACAAACCCCGACACATTCTAGCTAAGTTTTTGTACCGCCCAGAACGTCTCTCTATCTTGAAACAATCCAAAACAGCCCTTGCCAACACCGGACTATTCGTTCTACAAGACTTACCACCCGCCGACGCCATCAAGAAACGATCACTTCGTCTTGTCATGAAGAAGGCCTACGATGCCGGCAAGAAACCACTGTTCCGCAATGGCCAACTGTTCATCAACGGTGTTAAGTATACCTCGCCTTCCTAGGTCTTCTAGTTTCCAATCCTCTGAAGGAACTTTTGCTTAACTTTTTGTATTACTCAACGAACGGTGTTTTTGTTGGAGCATACACTATGTCTGCTCACCTTTTCCTGATATTGCTTTAGTTATATTTGTTGTCATGACCGATTTTCATGTTTGTGTACCTGTGGTAACAAGTATAGTACAGACCTATGTATACAACGTTTCAATAGACAGAGGGTTTCCTTGGTGACTTCAATACAAATCATTGTTCATTATGTAATCAGGCGACAGGTGAAGCTTGTGTTGTCCATGCCCTCCCCTTTAACCACCTGAACCAAGAAGACTTCCATTTAGCATTATTTGAATTCCAAACTAATGCCGAAATCGATGTGGATCGTCTTCACCACCTTATGTTCAATCCATTCATCTTCAATTATAAGTTTGCTGGAAATTCTGATCTCGACCCAGACAAGAACTTCTTTAGGAATCGTGATCATCGCTCATACGGCTATTTACTGAGTGATCAATTCGCCAACAAGTTCCGTGATGTAGACGATCCTCATACCTTTTCTTGTCTCCATTTCAATTCTAGAAGTCTGCTGAAAAACTGTGACAGTATTTTTGATTTCATTGAACTTCTCAATTTTCAATTCGGTGTCATTGGTTTTAGTAGCGTTATTTCGTTTCAAACGGTTTATCACACGTAGTATACGGTACACAGCATTATATCCAATCAGAATCCATGAAGTACAATACAGCCCGCCCACCATGCTGTCATCCAATCACGAAGGAGTACAGAACCGTCTCCTATACGTCAACTACTTAAGAATGCATTATTCATTCCAATTGACACCAGCTTTCTGGATAAGTAGGCCTACATGTGTGTGTGTGTGTGCGCGTATTCACTCTTTGTACGGATCCGCCATTGGATTTCTTTAACTGTATAATCCCCCAACAAAAAATACCCAAAACAAAACCAAGACAATAAAAGGAATCCGGTGTTACTGTAATCGCGGGTAATTCAAATAAGGCATTGATGAATCCAATTCGTTAGGGGGTTCTGTTGGGGCTGGACCCCGTGTGTACATGACTGTGTATAGCTGGACTAGTAATGACACAGGAGCAGTCACAAAAGTTATCAAAGGTAGATTGTATGTATATGCAAAGAACTGGCCACTCGTTCTGAGTATGGGGGGGGGGGGGGGGGGGTGTGCATCGGTAAATTAGGCATAATGTGCATGGTTCTTATACTTTGGTATACCCTGCCATTTATTAGAGTAACCTTAAAGTGTCTTTTCGAACTGCTGTTTCAGAATAATAATCATTTAATAATTAGAGATAAACAAATCAATAAATAAATCATGAAAAAAATAAAAATATAAATAAAGAAACAAAGAAAGAAATGACAGAATCAAACAAACACAAAACACGAAATAATAATTGTTAAGCTATCTCGTAAGTTAAAGAAAAGTACTAGACACAAATTAAATGATTTTTTTTATTTTTTTTTTTTATTTATTAAAGGTTTATTCTTTCTTTGTTTTCTTCCTTTTTGTACTTCCTTTTCTTGTCCCCCTTGTCTTCCTTGTTCATGGCTCTTCAGGGAGGGGCTGTAAATTTGTACTTCTAATGGTAAGAACATCAGTGCTTTTTATCATTGAGATGGTTCATACGGATTAGGGCTTTGTAAGGGAACCGTCAGTGCTTTTTATCTTTGTACGTGAGACGGTTCGTACGGATTGGGGCTTTGTTATTATTAATAAAGTGAACCGTCAGTGCTTTTTATCTTTGTACGTGAGACGGTTCGTACGGATTGGGGCTTTGTTATTATTAACAAAGTGAACCGTCAGTGCTTTTTATCTTTGTACGTGAGACGGTTCGTACGGATTGGGGCTTTGTTATTATTAACAAAGTGAACCGTCAGTGCTTTTTATCTTTGTACGTGAGACGGTTCGTACGGATTAGGGCTTTGTTATTATTAACAAAGTGAACCGTCAGTGCCTTTTATCTTTGTATGTGAGACGGTTCGTACGGATTAGGGCTTTGTTATTATTAACAAAGTGAACCGTCAGTGCCTTTTATCTTTGTATGTGAGACGGTTCGTACGGATTAGGGCTTTGTTATTATTAACAAAGTGAACCGTCAGCGCTTTTAATCATTGCAAACTGGATGGTTGCTATACGGATTAGACTTATTGAGGTGAACCGTCAGTGCCTTTGACCTTCTTAAACTTCATAATAAAAGAGAGGGTTGGCTTTCGAAAACACTTCACTTCAGTGCTTGATAAAATAATAAAAATGGCACAAGAAAGAGGCGTTAGAAGAGTGAACGGAGATGAGAGACGATTAATATTTGCAGGCTATTTGCAGGTGTTTCTTTATTTTTATTTTTATTTTTTTCGTGATTTATTTATTGATTTGTTTATCTCTAATTATTAAATGATTATTATTCTGAAACAGCAGTTCGAAAAGACACTTTAAGGCTACTCTAATAAATGGCAGGGTATACCAAAGTATAAGAACCATGCCCATTATGCCTAATTTACCGATGCACACCCCCTCCCCATACTCAGAACCAGTGGCAGTTCTTTCCATACATACAATCTACCTTAGATAACTTTTGTGACTGCTCCTGTGTCATTACTAGTCCAGCTATTACACAGTCATGTACACACGAGGTCCAGCCCCAACAGAACCCCCTAACGAATTGGATTCATCAATGCCTTATTTGAATTACCCGCGATTACAGTAACACCGGATTCCTTTTATTGTCTTGTTTTTGTTTTGAGTATTTTTTGTTGGGGGATTACAGTTAAAGAAATCCAATGGCGGATCCGTACAAAGAGTGAATACACACACACACACACATGTAGGCCTACTTATCCAGAAAGCTGGTGTCAATTGGAATGAATAATGCATTCTTAAGTAGTTGACGTATAGGAGACGGTTCTGTACTCCTTCGTGATTGGATGACAGCATGGTGGGCGGGCTGTATTGTACTTCATGGATTCTGATTGGATAGAATGCTGTGTACCGTATACTACGTGTGATAACCCGTTTGAAACGAAATAACGCTAACAATACGTTCTAACTCCTACGGTCATCTAAACAAGCCCAATTCGAAGGAACGTACAAATTGCTTTGTCTATAGCTCTGTCAGCCTAACCCCGAGATTCAATTAAAGGGAGAGCAATGTTTTATGGGGGGAAAAACACTGGGTCACAACAGCAAAATAAATGTAGCTCAAACCATAAGGTCTCATTAACAAAATGCATGTTTCATTTCACTGGCGGAAACTATGCGCTATTTTACAGCTGAGTAACCATGTCTTTCAGGAGTGTGTAGATCCTTTAAATACAATGGGACTAATGCTCGCAAGAATGAATGTTTTGCTTTAATTAAGTCAAAAACCTTGATAATTGCAAATTATCACCATCACCATAATTGGATTATATAGTCTTAGATTACTGACTATTAAACCCAAATGACGTCGGGAGTTCAATCGTCGAACAATTGTTCTGTAAATACTGTTGAATTGTTCAGCAGTCCCTGCTCCCGTAAAAACAAAAACCCACTTAGATCCCACCTGGGGGCTTCAAGACGGATGTTTCGCTCTAGTGAACTCTTTTAGCTGCCTGTGGTTCCATGCGTAACGATTTGGAGCCTTTGTTGGGATCTGGAGCCGCCTCAAACCTTAGTCAGGAGCAGATGTAAACTGTAAAAATATTGTGCCCAAATGATGAACCAGTGAGAAAACGGCCCCTATTTATATACCATACTTGTCTGATTGTACTGCAGACGAGGTGGACGTTTTAAGAAGAAAGCAATAAACGTACTCAGAACCTACTGCGAACGTTTGGAACTGTGTAGAAACGTGTTGCAAACTTGTTCAGAACTTGTTATTTTGTTTTGATTGTATTTAGACAGAATAACGACGCACTAAGGACTTAATGAGGTCGAGTTGGGTCTGTCTGTGAATGGGATGAACGTGCTACAAACGGACCCGGTCTGGTTGCACACGTACATTCAATTCACGCCCGACCGCACCACGTCATAGCATGTCCCTAGTACAATCCAAGTAGGCCTACGGCAATTCCGTTCGTAGTACGTCCATCTCGTTTCAAGTACGTTGCCACTCCGTCTAATTGCAGTTTGCAGGACGGGATGGTCGCCCGAAAATTTTGAGCAGGCTCAAAGTTCTGGAGCACCATTCCCGATCAAACCCGCGTCCGAGCCCGTCCTTGAAGTTCGTAAACAGACCGTAACAAGTTGCTGCTACGTCCACTCCGTTTGCACACAGTTTAAGCCCATTTAGCCACATTTTTCAGAACGGTGAGAACGAGTTTGGTGTGATCGTTCTCACTATACGTTCTGAAAATTGTGCTCCAGAACTTTGAGCCTGCTCAACATTTTCGGGGGACCATTCCGTCCTGCATGCAAGTAGACGGAGTGTCAACGTACTTAAAACGAGATGGACGTACTACGAACGGAATTGCCGTACTTGGAACGAAGTAGAACTAGTTACGAACCGGTTTAAACTTACTACAGACGGGCTTGGACTGAGGTGAACGGGCAATTTTGCCTGTCTGAAATTGATATAAACGGACAACAGACGGGATAAAGACGCGGATGGACGGGTGACATTACCTACATTGTTCGGCCAAATTGCTATACGTTCTAGCCAGACCACAACCCGTTTTATGATTTTTTTAGGACGGGTTCGGATGTTTTAAGAACTAGTTTGGTTTGACTCAGGCTTTACACTAGCTACTGGGTTTACGCCGATATAGAAGCTTCCAATAAATATTGCAAACAATGCACGCGGTGAGTAGTGTGATGTGTAACTTTATTCCAGTGACCCCGATGTAACGTCGGTGTAGAAAATTCACGTCAAAGTGTTCGTGTGTCGTGAGTACTGTACTGCTTCAAAATTGTGGTTAGAAAAATCACAAGCCTTTTTTTATCAACAACTACCAACAGAGGGGGCTATATATTGCTGCTACAGAGATGTCACTGAGGGCATTGGTGGTCAGATTCCACTTTTTATTTGTATTTCTTTTCTTTGTTTAATATTCTAATGTTTCAGTTTATGTGACATGTGAAATTGTTAATTAGATATTATAAACTTTTAATTTTGACTAATTTTTGCTCAACTGAACTTCCCTTTTTCTAAACAATTTGTCTATGAACGGTCTTCTTTACAAGAAAAACAAATCAAAATGAAAAACCTTACAAAATTTTCTAGATCCTTGCTCTGTTTGTGGCTCACTCTACTAAATACTTTGTAATTGTATTTCGAAACCAAAAACCGTGAAGACGTTTTCGACAAATTACGTCAAGAGGGTAGTGAACATGATGTATACTTCACGAAAGTTAACAAGTTGAACTGTACCGCTAACGAGAAATTGTTTTATAGACACAGTTTTATTTTATTTGTTAAACTTGCACTTTAACTCACAGCCTTTAGAGAATGACGTCGTTTAAGCGGAAACAGCAGGAAACTGGACTGGTACTCCAGGAAGCAATCTGACAGTGTAAGGTAGTTATTGTATCTTTATATGAACGCAGATGAAATGGACTGAGTCAGGTGTGGTGTATAAATCTCAACGCTTTATTAACTCTTATGCAACACTTTATATACAGTTTGATGCGGATGAATATAACCCAATTAGATCATAATATAGTGCCGGGCCACCGAGGTATTAATATAATTATGTTTCTTGTAGTTTAAGTAGATACGACATTCTCCCTTTACTTTAAACAATTATCTACAGTCCATGTACTATAAATTATAAAATTAACCCGAACACTTGTAACTACAATTCATAAACCCTTGAGTACTTGTTTTGTGAAACATGCATATCTTTTCAATAATACCATTTTACTCAATGTACCTTATTTCTGTTATACCTTTCACCAAACCTGTTTAATGTCAGAGTATACCAACTTAAAAGTAATACAGTTTATAAAAACAATTAAATAAAGTTTAATACATAACATAGTCACTCATCCATTTGGGTTTTTGTTTTACTCTCTCACTTCGTCTTAAGGGTTTCTTTTCCCCTGGTTCAGCCTTTGAACCCATGTTACCGGTTTTGGATTTTGTATGAGCCTTTTCTTCAAGCTCAAACTGAAACAATAAATCATCTGAATCGGTTGGTCTTGCTTTGATTAGTTTACTTATATTCCATTTCCTACCATCGCTAGTGACATATGTACGAGGACTGATTTTTCTACTTATCAGAATTGGGTCGGAATATTGTCTGTCTCCTTTCACCACAAATCCAGGTTTTTTCACTCTTACCCAGTCTCCAACATTCAACTGAACTTCTTTAACATTTCTCTTCTTGTCATAGTAAGTTTTGGAACTTTTTTGTTTGCTTACTACTCGTTCACGGACTTTGGATTCTAAATGCATCCTACTTACTATCTTGGGTATAGGCAACCCCACAATGTTAAGTTTCGTTCGCATGTGTCTTCCATGAATTAAAACACTCGGAGCAATACCTGTAGTGGCGTGTGGTGTAGCTCTAAATACTGTCAAGTATTCGTATACTGTTGTTTTCCAAGGTTTGTTCAAATTGATAGCATTTTGGATTGCATTTTTCAACACACCGTTAAATCTTTCAACAGCTCCATTACTCTGTGGATAATACAGAGATGAAAAACCATGACGAATACCTCTTTCATCTAAAAATTCACTAAACTCTTGTGAGGTAAATTGTACACCATTGTCACTAATGATTTCATCAGGGTAGCCCTCTCGGCTGAAAACTGTTTTCAAGAATTTGATCACCGTCTTAGTTGTTACTTGCGATGTGAAACACATTTCTGGCCACTTGCTGTAATAATCAACTAATGTTATGGCATATTTACAATCCATAGATGCTCTTTCAAATGGTCCCACAATATCAATTCCAACTTTACTCCATGCACTCTCGGGAAATTGAACTGGTTGCATTGGAGCTTTAGTTTGTTTGACACTCTTATCATTAAGCTGACATGTTACACATGACTTCACAATATTTTCTACTTGTCTATCCATACTCGGCCACCAATACAATTCTCTTAATCTTTGTTTTGTTCGTGTCATACCCTGATGTGATTCATGAGCTAATTGCAACATAGCACCAGTTAAGTCTTTTGGGATTACAATTCTATCCTTTCTCATAATTACATTGTCACAGACTGTTAATTCATCTTGGATCACAAAATATGGTTTTAACACAAACTCCATTTCGGAACTAATGTGACGCAATTTGTTAGGCCAACTATTTTGAACGTATCTCTTTACCGTGCTTAACACTTGATCTTCTTTTGTACATTCTTGTAACTTCTTAAGTGTCACACCTTTACACAGAGTTTCAAGTGCGATGTGACAAATAACTTCATCATCATAATCAAATTCATGCGCGACACCAGGTAAAGGTAATCTAGACAATGCATCGGCAAATTTGTTTTCATTTCCCTTTTTGTACTGCATGTCATAATTGTACTTCATTAATTTTGCTGACCAGCGTGCGATACGCATTGATTGGCGGTCAGAGCCTTTCTTAAGTAGCGTAACCAACGCCTGATGATCTGTGCGCAAGCAAAATTTCCTTCCCCACAGGTACCACATGGTATTGAACTTTTCGCATGCCCAGACGCAAGCTAGTGCTTCTTTTTCACCTACAGAGTATTTTCTTTCTGCGCTGGATAGTGTGCGGCTGGCGCATTGGATTGTAATTTCTTGACCATTTTTCACCTGACTGAGCACAGCGCCGAGACCATACGCAGATGCGTCTGTTGTTAGAGTTACATCTAAATTAGGGTCGTACATACCAAGAATTGGGCTTTTGGCAATCGTATTCTTTAGTGATTCAAAACTATGCTGTACAACTTCTGACCATACAAACTTCTCATCGTTGCGTAACAGTGCTCTTAATGGTTCTACCACTGTGGCAAACTGTGGAATGTACTTTGAAAAATAACCAGCTAAACCCATAAATGATCTTAGACTTTTCTTGTCATGTGGTACTGGAGCATTAGTGAGTGCTTCATATTTATCATCTACTTGAATACCTGCTGCGCTAACAGTATGGCCCAGGAATTTCAAGCTCGATTTAGCAAACAAACATTTACCTTTGTTAAGTTTAACTCCATACTTTTGTAGTCTTTCTAATACAGCTTGTAAGTTTGCATCATGTTCTGATTGATCATTACCGTATACAATTAGGTCATCTAAGTAACTTTGTACTCCCTTTAATCCACTCAGTATAACACTCATCATCTTCTAGAATGCTGAGGGTGCGGATGATAATCCGAAACATACTCTTTTGTACCGAAACAAACCCTCATGTGTGATAAATGATGTCAAGTTTCTCGAATTTTCATGCAACATAAGTTGGTGGTAGGCTGAAGTCTAATTGACTGAATATTTTAGCATTCCTGAGCTCAGTGAAAATGTCATCAATTTTAGGAAGTGGATATTTATCTGGAATGATAGCTTCATTTACCTGTCTTAAATCAACACACATTCTTATTTTACCAGATTTCTTCCATGACACTACAATTGGGGATACCCACTCAGAAGAATCGATTTTTTCGATTACATCTTGTTTTTCAAGTTTTTTCAGTTCTTCTGATACCTGATCTCTCACTGCAAATGGTAACCTACGCAATTTCTGACTTACTGGTTGTACATTTTCATTCACCTTGATTTTATGCACAAATCCCTTCACTGGCTTCAATTCATCATTACTGAACATACTTTCAAACTCTTGAATATTTGTAGGCAAGTTTACATCATTTTCTTTGTCAGACTCAACATTATTACAAGTCAAACTTGAACCATCAATATTAATTTGCAATGCTTTTACAAGATCTCTGCCCATTACGTCTGAACCTGATTCAACAACATACACATTTGTAATTGTGGTAGTACCTTTATATGAAACAGTACATTCAAAATATCCAACAACTTTTATGGCATGTTTTGTGAACGATAACAGTTTTTGTTCTAGAGGAGTTGCTCGTAGGGCTTCGGGCAAAAAGTACTTGTCATAAGTGGTTTTCTTTAGGATACTCACTCCTGAGCCTGTATCAACCATTAATGTTAAGTCGACTCCGTTGACTTTGACGTCGCATAATACGGATGCAGTCTTTTCCGCAGTTTTCTCTGTCGCCAAGACGTAAATATCTTCGTCATTGCTGCTCGGTGTATCTTGATCAGCATGTATCTTGATCAGCATGTATCTTGATCAGCATTTACTTGCATCACTCTCGCTTGTCTCCTCGGTTGTCTACCTCCATAGCTTCCCGTCGTCGCGGCTTCTCTCTGCCTGCACACAGCGCTGAAATGACCAATCTTATGGCATGTATGGCATTCTTGTTGTTTGGCTGGACACGCCCTGTCGTTCGCCAAGTGTGCCTGCGATCCACAACGGTAGCATGATGCATTGGTAGGCGTGGCAGGTTGACTTCGGATAGTTGATATCTTCGGTTTTGGAGAACGGCGGTAGGTTTTTGAAACTTTGTTAACCTTTTGTTTGCAAGTTAGCCTGAGTAAGGGTTTTAGCTTCTTTTATTGCCTTTTCGAAGCGTCGTTCCATTTCTTAGTCTTTTGAAGGGTCAGCTCTTTCTCCATTAGAAGTCTCTCCCGTATCTTGGCGCTAGTTGTTTTCTCGACGACTTGGTCTCTAATCATTTCGTCGTTCATTTCACCAAAATCACATGTTTTTGCAAGTTCTCTTAGTGCAGAGATGAAATTATCTATGCACTCACCGGGTCGCTGAGTTCTTTGTCGGAACATGTATCGTTCTGCAACGACGTTTACGGATGGCTGAAAATGGCTTTTCAGTACTTTTGCTGCGTGTTCGTATGTATTCGAACCCTCTGCCGGACTTTCTCCGCTCTGTGGCAGCGTTGAATAAACTCTTTGTGCCTCCACACCTATGCAGTGCAAGAGAATTGCTTTCTTTCTCTCTGCCGTGAATTCTTCCCCTCCTATAGCCAGAATGTAGTTCTTGAAGCATGAAAACCATTGCTTCCATAGTATGGCTGGCTCACCTACTTCTTGTAGAAAAGGGGGTGGTTGAGACAAGGCACTGGTAATACTACTTGTAGTCGCCATGGGTGCGGTCGTTACCTCGTCGCCAGATATTGTATCTTTATATGAACGCAGATGAAATGGACTGAGTCAGGTGTGGTGTATAAATCTCAACGCTTTATTAACTCTTATGCAACACTTTATATACAGTTTGATGCGGATGAATATAACCCAATTAGATCATAATATAGTGCCGGGCCACCGAGGTATTAATATATGTTTCTTGTAGTTTAAGTAGTTTAAGCGGATATACATGTAAACACATGATGTCCGTGAACTATACTTGAGAGTTGGTACAATTGACCTGCATTCGTAACATACAGCATCATCCAAACCAGTGGTAGTGTAGGCCCAAGTCACTTCCTTCAATCAGTGACTTGAACATGTATGTCTGATTGGCTGCTGATTGAACGTCAATCAAACCCAAAGTAGACTGATGGACACTTCAATGTAAATGCAACAGTATTTAAACGCCCTGTACCAGCAGCAGTGTTCATAACAACTTTGCATCTTACTGGAAACGAGGAACCGAGAAGGCTTTGACTACAAGAACACAACACCAAGGTAAGTGTTTCTAGTTATACTGCCGGACATAGGCTTTGGTTTCTAGATGCATGCAGTGCATTTTACGGTAGCCTATTACAAGGTGGTTGCAGATTTGCCCATAAGGGGTTGTCACTCTATACAGCTGAAGTTTTCATGCGGTAGTAGAGAGCATCATCTCCCCATAGCTCTGCCATCTTACTGTACTGCGGCAGTAATGTGATACCATAGATCCATCATGGGCACCATCGAAACAACTTTATTTAGCGTCGCTTTTGAAGGAAAGGTCTCACCACGGTTAAGTGGCTTCGTTCAAAGAGTTTTGGACAAAGCTAGAAAACGTTAGAAAACGGTACAAATGTTATCATTGAGATTCATTGCAACGTCTTGTTCAATCAGTCACATAATGTATCACTGTATATTTACATCCTGGTCAACACATGATGTGTATTCTGCCAACAGTCTGTCAAAAATCACAAACACTCTCGAGGGTAAAGTGGAGAAAATGAATGAGTTAGCGTTGTTTGACTTGACCCTGGGACTAATATATTTAAAAAAATGATTGTGTATCTTTGATCTTCCCAGGGTCGCCAAGAATCACGCGAGAAAGTGTATATAATATGGTTGTTCGTTTAACCATTATCGAAGCAAATATCTATACATGGCTGATACCCAACACTACTTTGAGCGCTTTTATGCAAAAATCCGCTCTTGTTTTCGGCTGATTATATTACGCAAATGTATTAAAGACATGACAAGGAAAGAAAAAAGTCCCGGTATGCTAAATTAACCCTGGAGAAATACTGTTTCGCCCGGGCAATTTATTATTTCTCCCCGTGCTATTTTCTATTCCTCCCGGGCGATTGACTTTTTCATTTGGGCGATTTAGTAATTATTATGGGCGATTTAGTTTTGTATTAGTCCTGTTCTCAATGCCCGTGTAGGTATCAATGCCACGGTGGCAAATATTTGGGCTTCAAAAGGTATTGTTTCCATTATTTTCATATTTATTTTTCTTGTCCAAATGGTATAAAACTTTGCAAACTTGTTTAATTTGACTTATCCCTATCAGTACCACGGGCGACAAATGGCACATATTTGGGGTCATTCTTCCCGACCAGGGCTCCATATGGCACCTTGTCAAATGTATTGTTTAACGACCAGTGGCGCTTATTGGTCCCCACCCATAATGCTTATTGAGAAAGTAACAAGGGCGCCCTCTATTGGCGAATTCGTTAATCCCATTGTGATTTATAGCGTTCCCCCGCGGACCTGTTGGCGCGCATTCATTCAAACGAACAAGTGGCTGCAACATTATGGACGGCGATAGAAATGCTGAAATTTTGGCCGAGATATTTGCAGACAGCGACTCGGAAGGAGGGGAGATCGACTCGGAAGGAGGGGAGATCGACTCGGAAGGGGAGATCGACTCGGAAGGGGAGATCGACACGCAGGATGGTAGTGAATCAACCTCCAGCGAATCGGCGAGCGAGGTGGAGCAGGTAAGCACGATGTTGTTAGGGAGTAGGTCATGACCGTGCATGCAGTTAGAGGGCAGGAATAACTTGGGCATAAATTTGTCCAAAAGTACCCCTTTTTACATTGGCTTTTAATTTGATTTAGGACAATGGCTCTTAAAGGTACATTGAACAGTAAAAAGGCGTTTCTGCGGGCGTTCTTAATGATTAAGTTTGTCACTTAAAGTTATGATGTGTCGACTCGGACAACAATGAATACAAAAAGACCATCAACGATGGGCCACCATTGGCGGCCATGTTGGATGTAAAGATTTATCCCATAATGGTTTGCGGAAGGGCGCCCTCTGTTGGTGCAACGCAATGAATTAACCCTCGGTTAAGATACCAGCGCTATATAAGTTTTATTATTATTATTTGCGATAAGGAATATTACACTAAAAAGCACACAAACAAAGGGAAAGTTCATTACAAGAATTTGACATGGCAACTGCATGCACACCCCTCCCCCACTTCCTTCCCCTTCCCCCACCCCTTTCCCTTCTCACCCCTTCCCCCACCCCTTTCCCTTCTCACCCCTTCCCCCTCCCCCACCCCCTTGCCCTATATTTGTGGAACGAGAAGGTTACATAATAACATTTTCATCAATCTGGGTCCTCAAATAACTCTGCATATAGCACACTTTACGTAAAGTGATAGATCTACAGCGCCCTCATGCATTTTGCCTCTTTCCTCTTTCCTACTGCAGGAAAACGCTAAATCTACACGGAAGAAACCAGACTTCAGATCGGGTTGGAAAGAGATCGGTCGTCTCAACAGGAAGCCGATGCAATTCACCGGAGATGCCGGCCCCACCAGTGATTTTACAGGACTTTCTGCAACACAGGTATTCCAGTTGTTCTTTTGCAGTACGGTTTGGGATATGCTTGTAGACGAAACAAACCGCTACGCAGAACAAACTGCTTCACAAACGTCCTGGACCCCCACTGACTTAAATGAAATGATGGCATTTGTCGCACTCCTGCTTGCTATGGGTATCAACAAGTCACCTCAGTACAGCATGTACTGGTCAACATCTGAAGTTCTACTCACGCCATTGTATCCATCCATTATGTCCAGAAATAGATTTAGTTCCATTATGAGATTTTTTCACCTGTCTGACAACCAGTTGCCTCAACCAGCCTCTGGATGTGACAAGCTTAAGAAAGTTAGGCCTTTGCTGGATGTCATCCTCCCCAAATTTCGCAACCTGTATTACCCTGGACAGAACTTATCTCCTGATGAGAGTATGATCAAATTTAAGGGACGACTCGGGTTTCTACAGTACATGCCCAGAAAACCGGTCAAATGGGGAATGAAGGCATTCTCTTTGAATGAGTCGGAGACTGGTTACACGTGCTCTTGGGTTTTGTACACAGGAGCTGCTCCCAAGGAGACGAAGACTTCACAAAGGCCACCTGTAAATACCGAATCATCCCCAGCAAAATGCCATCCCTCTGACCTAACCATCCCAGGAGAAGTCGTCCTTGAACTTGTAAATGGATTTGAACATAAAGGACATGTAATTTATTGTGATAATTACTTTAACAGGCCAGCTCTGGTATCAAAAATGGACAACCTAGGATTTGGATGTAGTGGTCCTGTGCGTTATACGGCACGGGGCATACCTCGTGCAGCACACCCAAAGACAAATGGAATGAAAAAGGGAGATGACCCCAAATTTTATGAGAAGGCTGGTCAGTTATGCATTGTTTGGCGTGATAACAAAAATGTTGTATTCCTAACAAATGTAGGCGATTGCCAAGTAATAAGCAAAAAAAATCGGTGTAAGAAAAGCGAAAGTGGATTGCGTGAAATTGCTAAGCCAAAATCTATAGATTACTACAACAAATTCATGGGAGGAACAGATCTCGCTAATCAAATTTGTCAGTACTACACGCATACACACAGAAGTTTGAAATGGTGGAAACGGGTGTTTTTTTGTATGTTGAACATATGTATGCTCAATGCTACGGTAATTTTCAACAGCATACCAACAAATAAGCATGTCAGTAATCTTGACTTCCGTCTTCAAGTTATAGACGGCTTGCTCACGGGTTGGGAGCGTTCTACAATGCTGCGTTGTAGACGATCCAATGCGAATAACTTTCCTGTTGGGATGATAGAGAAAATGCATTATCCTGGCAAAAACCCTTCCGGAAGAAAACGTGACTGCATCGTTTGTAGTAACCGTCGATTACACAAGAGAAAACAAACGAGGATGATTTGCAAACAATGTACATATCCAATGTGCGTCGTTCCTTGCTTTGAGAATTACCATACATTGCACTTGGTTTAAATTTATGGCATAAAGAAATATGTAGCTCCATATTTGTAGGCATTTTTAACAATAGCCCCCCCCCCCCCTGCCCCCCCTATTCAATGTTGCCGCCAAAAATGTGTTCGTGTGTCCGCAATCCAAGGCAACTTTGAAAGAGGGGGGGAGGGGGAGGGGGTGGTCGTTTGTCAACACTTTTTTGTGGTTCATTTGTATTTAATGTCCTTCAATAAATAGTTCAGTGACATAAAATGATTTATATTTGGTCGTTTGTCAACACTTTTTTGTGGTTCATTTGGATTTAATGTCCTTCAATAAATAGTTCAGTGACATAAAATGATTTAGATTTGGTGGTATGCTATAATGCTATTTGATTTACTTACACCATGGAGGATTACACTGTATGCCTGTACAGTGCATACAATACACATGAAAAATCACTCACTGCACATTGGTGGCGCTCTTCATTAAAATCCACACAAATTCGTTGGTGCAGAAGCATTGTGAGGGGTAACACACTGCTGGTATGCAAGGTCCTACTGTGAAATATTTGCTGGTAATGAAAGGGTTAAACTGACTCAATAAGCATACCCTATATGTTCTTACTCGGGTCACCGTATTAGGGCGCAATACTCAGTGCACAGTGTGCAATTATGATACAGTTATTTATTTCTTGGCCTGGAAATTTCGGAAATTAAAGGCAAGTTTGGTGATTACCCTCAAGGAGTTATTGACCATAACTTTACTTGGTAAAGAGCACTGGGCAGCTGCCAATGATTGAAACTGTTATAAATAATTCCCTTTAGAGTAATGCAGTTTTAGAGAAAGAGGTAGTTTTCACCAAAAAATTGGAATCTTAGAAAGGCTTCGGGTATGAAGCCTTTCTCAGGCATCTGATAGTTCACAATTCTATACAACAAGTGTGTTTTTCTTTCAGTCTTTTCTTGCAACTTCAATTATTGAGCCAACATGTTAACAGGTTTACTATTTTATTCAGTGGCTAGGGCACAATGCGTGATACTGATCTTTGACAATAACAACAAGTAAATCCCGCCTTTATAAAAAGAGGATAAAAACACAAAATACCAGATCACAGCCAGAATTGGCGGCAAATAAACAGTTAAACTCTTGATATTCTTAAACCCCTAAACACAGGCTTAAAAACTCTTAACACTATCGCGTGTCCAAACATTGAGTGACAAATAACAATAAGTGGTTGCCATGGAAATAGCAGACCCCGAATTTATTTATTTTTCTTTTTAGTTGTAAGTTTCGCTCGTTTTGTTCAAAACACGGGTAGGAGTCGCGGGGTACATAGCCTATAACTCTAGATAATATTGTTCAATGGAATATTCTTAGCATGATAAATTCCAACCTTTCAGGCCAAGAAATACTACATAATTGTTGACCAGGCCTCATCATTGCACCCTAAGGATGCACTACAAGTAAATAAACTCCCATAGCAACCAATGCTAATGCTAATAATTCAAAAATACTCACAAAATCTACTTTAAAGACCAGCTTGAATAAAAACAGCTACAAACATCTTTGCTGAAAATCATTTAAAATATTTTCAATCAATATAAGGAAATTGAGTTCAAATGAGTAAACATATTTTATTTCTAAAAAGAAATTACAAAAATGAATACACTTCTCCGGTGCTTCTTAGAAACTTTTGCGAAAAAAGCAATGCGTTATCACACACGTTATTTGTGGGAGCTCCATTGTGTATACATACCCACTTTGTTGCAACATGATGTATAACAGAGCAACGGCAGAGGAAGAACTAGTTTTTCAAAATCTTGAGGTTGGGGCCTTTTTTGTTGATCGATAGGGCCTAGTAACGCAAACTTTCAGTATGTTAAAAATAATACAACTACAAGTAATTGATAAAAAACACAATATAAACAAGTAATAGGATTCCCGTTAAAAAAATTTCGCTCAAGTAGCTGTTTAAAGTCTCTTAGCCTCTAAAAAACTAATTTCGGACACCTAAACCTCAGATTCCAATTCAAATTTTTGCCAGTCAGGCGTTTAGATTTTGTGATAATACCCCCCCAAAAAAGCGCCCCAAAATGTGCTTTTTCACAAACCGACTTACTGCCAGTTTTTTTAAGCTCTCCTCCATTCCAAAGCCAAACACGAAAAACTTTGTAAGTCCTAAAAAAGTTGAAGCACATGAGTCCCTGCGGTTGTGATAGCTGTTCATAGTTACACAACCTATAATTGTGTCACCCCAAAAACATTATTACTCAAAAGAAATTGAGGAACTACTAATTAAAGTAATATTATAGGTCGGGCGCACGAATTTTAGTACTGTATTGCACTCTTGGGCATCATTAAGGTGTCATGTTATCAAGTAGGCCTATGTCAAAATAAAATAGTTTGCAAAGTTTTTAAAAATCTCTAAAAACAAAAACGTACATAATGGAATCAAACAATATTGAGAACACAAGTGGGGGTAAGTAAGCAAAAATTCCCCCAAACGGCAATCTTTATGTCCAAAACTTGTACAACATAATATGGCAAGTTTCATAAAACCGGTCAAGAACTTTTAGAAATACAGGAGGGCTATATCCTCCCTCCCGTCCCTGTAAACTCCCACAAAAGCCAGTCCTATTTAAATCAGGATGTTAAATTTCAAGCATTATATCGCGGTACTGAAACAGTAAATTGCCAGAGGAATTAGTAAATCGCCTGGCCAAATAAATAGTAAATCGCCCGGGCAAAAAAGTAAACCACCCGGGCGAAATAGCATATTCTTTCCGGCGAAGTATAGTTAATTGCCTGTGCGAAATAATTAATTAACCGTGCAAAATAGTAAATCGCCTGTGAAATAGTAAATCGGCCGGCAAATTAGTAAATCGATGACAAGCAATGAGAACAGGGCTGCTGCAGACGTTGGCCGCATTGAAAACAATCGTTATCGTCGACGAGCATCAAGTCATTCTCCTCGTCGCTCTTGAATGACGACCCTCGAGTGAGGAGGCAGGCGGATTCATCGACGATATCCATTTTTGAGTTCGTAATCTTTAGGGCGGAATACTAATTGTGACACAGTCAGATGTATTTACCCCCTTTTACTCTAGATTGCCAGTTAGGGTGACAAGAGCATTTAGAATCACAGTCATGGCTGTGAATAATGGCGTAGTTATGCAAAGCAAGTGAGAAGCGGTGTTTTTTAAATTAATTTTCAATCACCGTAACTTGAAACACTTACGTAACACATGTTCGTTAAGGCTGCCGTAACCTGCGGTCATCTATGATTTTATATTTCCAGCCTGAATGGTTCAAACTGTCTCGAGTCTGCGGCAAAGCCTTGCAGCAGTGTCGGTTTTTATGTGAATTCACAATTTAAAAACATATGGATAGCCAACAATTGTAGCACCCAAGTAAGGAAATATAATGTCATGATAAAGATTATGTAAAATAAATTTGTTATAAGATGGACAGACCTTGTGCAACAATTCACACATGTTTGGGAAAATTCGAGTTTTGACAGGACAAACTAAACAACAACCCTCTATCAGCAATTTATCTGAAGTCTGTTCGCGTCATGTTGGTGAAATTAACAATTGCGGCAAAATTCATAAAATTCAATCAAAAGCTTTGGAAAGTACGCGACGACAGAGATGGGAGGGGTCCCCCATAAGCCATTGACCCGTAAGTCTCAAAATGCCTGGTCCGGAATAGGGTTAGGCCTAAGGAATGCTACAGGGTACTTATTGAGCATGTATTCAATCAAAACACCCAGTGATGCCATCGGACACTTATAAACTGTTCGTTTATAAACAAAATAATGTTTACCACCCGCACCTAGCTACAATATTTCATGAGAAAGGGAAGTTATCCTGAGTGGATCTTTTGACTAAAACAAACATCAGTGACATACCCTTTAAGTTTTCCCAATGGGGTCGTTTATTTATCTCAAAGCCTTGGGCTAATATAGCAACACCTGGCTGTAACCAATCATGTATTCGCCAGATGCCTTATAGATGAGATGGCTAAATGGGTTGAAATTTAACTTGGTGGGGCAAAAGGCTCTTATTTGATGTTTCAGAGAATTTTAAACGATTTTGTTCACCGAAAACAGACAACCTCATTTTGAAACGGAGAGTTAAAAACATTACCATGGTGTAAATGTGTGAGGTTTTTCTTTTTTCTGATGTGTCGCAACATGTGTTAACCGTTTAACAAAAGCGTTAACAAATATAGTTGCTTTCTCGGACTGAACCAGAATGACAAAACACATACTTTTTTTTAATGAAAAAAATTATGATAATTGTTCTAATCGTTCGTTTCCTTTTTGTATTTTCTTGTTTCCAGATGAAGATTTATACCATAACACTGGCCCTTGTTTTGGCTATTTTGCATGTTCAGTTCATGGTGGCTACACATGCTGTTTCTTTTGATCCAGAAGTTACGTGTAACTCCTGCTGCCAGGGCCCAGCCGGTATACCTGGAATTCCTGGATCAAATGGACACCATGGCCAGCAAGGGCAAGTTGTTGGTCCAAGAGGTGATGCAGGCTCGCTTGGTGAGGTAGGTGTACCCGTGGCTAAAGGGGACACGGGATCAGATGGACTGGTTGGTGAGCCAGGTACTAAAGGGGATCATGGACTGAAGGGAGAGCAAGGCGTCGGTCAACCAGGGAAACAAGGACCTCATGGTCTGCGTGGGATGGATGGAATGAAGGGTGAGAGAGGTGAAACTGGTCCAGCTGGACAGACTGGTGAAGCTGGGGAATGTAGTACGCGACGGTCTGCCTTTACTGCAGTGAGGAATACCAACTTCAGCCCTCCATCCACCTATGTTCCTCTGCCCTTTGAAGAGTTATTGTTTTCAGAGGAAGGAACTGATTTCAACTTGAATAATGGCACGTTTACAAAAACAAGTTTAAATAGGATTCCCGTTAACAATTCGCTCAAGTAGCTGTTTAAAAGTCTTTTAGCCTCTTAAAAACTATTTTCGGACACCTAAACTTCAGATTTCAATACAAATTTTGGCCAGTCAGGCATTTAGAATTTGTGATAAGTACCCAAGAAACAAAACCCTCCAAAATGTGCTTTTTCACAAACCGAATTATTGCCAGTGTTTTTGTAGCTCTTCTCCGTTCCCATGCCAATCACGAAAAAACTGTGTAAATCCTAAAAAGTATCCTTAAAAGTTGAAGAACATGAGTCCCTGCGGTTAATTGCGTTACCACAGAAATTTGGGAACTACTAATACTAATTAAGGTAATAGGTTAGTAGGCGCACGAATTTTAGTTTAAGTATTGTACTGCACTCTTGGGCATCAAGTAGGCCTATGTCAAAATAAACAAGTTTGCAAAGTTAACAATATATTATACAAACAAAAACCAACATAATGGAATCAATAAATGTTTAGACCGCAACTTGGGGTGAGTAAGCGAAAATTCCCTCAAACGGCAATCTTTGTGTCAAAAACTCGTACAACATAAATGGCAAGTTTCCTAAAAATCGGTCAAGAACTTTTAGAAATACAGGGGGGAAATATCCCCATTTTTAGAGTGTGTCAAATTAAACAACCAACTGAATTGATCAGAGAAACAAAAAACAAAAACCTGATCACTCGTCGGGTACTTGCAATAGGAGACGTGCAGCAGACTTACTAGGTAAAACAATTTTCTTGACAATGAGCGCGCGCTTAACAATGACAATTTACGAGGTATGTCTGCCTGCTAATTAACACAACAAATAATACGAGACAAACAAATACTATACTAATAACAACATAAACATTTTGTTGTTTCCGAGATACAAAACTACCAAATGATGAAACTCAAATCAAAAATGTTATCATCCGAAGTCAACCAAAACAGACGATAAGTTTTTTTCTAAGCTTTGAAATGTTGGGGAAAAATTACGCATTTTGAAAAATACGCATTTTCGCAAATCAAGGTCAAAGGTCATATTTTTGCGTATTTTTTTGCGCATGAGGTATAATTGTTTATTTTTTTTTCAAATGAGGGACATTTCAAGAGCTTTAAAATGGTGTAAATTTTATTTCTGTAGGTTCTTTACTTTTGGAGATATGAACGCCCAAACATAGCAGGTCATGCTAATTAGTCAAAAGTTCGTTAACCCATATCTCAAAAAATAATTAACCAAATTACATAAAATTTTAGTTCTGGGTTTTTTTCAAGAACTCCAATCAGCACACCGAATTTCATTTCAATTCGTGACGGTCAGGTCCAAAAGCGTGTTGAATTGACACGGAATGACCCTGTTGAGTTATTCGGCCAGCAAAAGATTATTTGTGTACTTATTGCCAAGAAAAACTCAAACCGAAAGGTGAGATTCTTATTATTCCATTTTTTTAATACTTTTATCACTGACTGTCAAAACACATTGAGATAAATTATGCAGTTTGGATATAGTCGGGGAGGTTAAGTGTAAACGAAAGACACGTTTCAAGTAAATCACTGAATAGTTGGTGTCATCCAGTGATCAACGGTGGCTTCATTCTTGATTTGACACGGAGTTTTGGAGGCAATCGTTCAGGGTGGTGATCTAATAGAAGTATTTATAAACTCTAAAACAAATTATTTTATCTTGCCTTTGTTTTAACACAAGATGGCAATGTTATTTTCAGTAACGTCATTGGTCCTGTCCAACATCTTCCAGTACCTACCACTTTTAAGTTTTCTAATATTGAATATTATCTAAATAACCATACCAGGCCCTCTACCATTAAGTTGGCCCGTAACTTGTTAACGCTGCATCCGTTTACTACAAAAGTGTCTGAGATTTCCTAATATTTATAAAGTGTCATATTGTGCCAAAAAAAAAAAAACAGCAACGAACAGTTGCTCTCAAAAGTTTGGTGTTATCACGACAACCGTTTGGTTATTACTCGGTCAAAGTTATACAGTTTTTAGTTATTCGTTTGTTGTTGTTATGGGTCTATTTCCAGCCTTTTCCTCTTGTTTTTCTTATTTTTTTTTTCAAAATCGGTGTTGTGACACGTTGTGATCGTATTGAATGATTTTATAAATTCAAAATGGCCGCCATAACCTGCGGTCATCTATGATTTTATATTTCCAGCCTGAATGGTTGAAACTATCTCGAGTCTGCGGCAAAGCCTTGCAGCAGTGTCGGTTTTTATGTGAATTCACAATTTTAAAACATATGGCTAGCTAACAATATTGTAGCACCCCAAGTAAGGAAATATAATGTCATGATAAAGATTATGTAAAACAAAGTTGTTATAAGATGGACAGACCTTGTGGAACAATTCACACATGTTTGGGAGAATTCGAGTTTTGACAGGACAAACTAAACAACAACCCTCTATCAGCAATTTATCTGAAGTCTGTTCGCGTCATGTTGGTGAAATTAACAATTGCGGCAAAATTCATAAAATTCAATCAAAAGCTTTGGAAAGTACGCGACGACAGAGATGGGAGGGGTCCCCCATAAGCCATTGACCCGTAAGTCTTATAATGCCTGGTCCGGAATAGGGTTAGGCCTAAGGAATGCTACAGGGTACTTATTGAGCATGTATTCAATTAAAACACCCAGTGATGCCATCGGACACTTATAAACTGTTCGTTTATAAACAAAATAATGTTTACCACCCGCACCTAGCTATAATATTTCATGAGAAAGGGAAGTCATCCTGGGTGGATCTTTTGACTAAAACAATCATCAGGGACATACCCTTTAAGTTTTCCCAATGGGGTCGTTTATTTATCTCAAAGCCTGGGGCTAATATAGCTACACCTGGCTGTAACCAATCATGTATTCGCCAGATGCCTTATAGATGAGATGGCTAAATGGGTTGGAATTTAACTTGATTAGGCCAGAGGCTCTTATTTGATGTTTCAGAGAATTTTGAACGATTATGTTCACCGAAAACAAACAACCTAATTTTGAAACGGAGAGTTAAAAACATTACCATGGTGTAAATGTGTGAGGTTTTTCTTTCTTTCTGATGTGTCGCAACATGTGTTAACCGTTTAACAAAAGCGTTAAAAAATATAGTCGCTTTCTCGGACTGAACCAGTATGACAACACATACTTTGTTTTAATGAAAAAAATTATGATAATTGTTCTAATCGTTCGTTTCCTTTTGTATTTTCTTGTTTCCAGATGAAGATTTATACCATAACACTGGCCCTTGTTTTGGCTATTTTGCATGTTCAGTTCATGGTGGCTACACATGCTGTTTCTTTTGATCCAGAAGTTACGTGTAACCCCTGCTGCCAGGGCCCAGCCGGTATACCTGGAATTCCTGGATCAAATGGACACCATGGCCAGCAAGGGCAAGTTGGTCCAAGAGGTGATGCAGGCTCGCTTGGTGAGGTAGGTGTACCCGGGGCTAAAGGGGACACGGGGTCAGATGGACTGGTTGGTGAGCCAGGTACTAAAGGGGATCATGGACTGAAGGGAGAGCAAGGAGTCGGTCAACCAGGGAAACAAGGACATCATGGTCTGCGTGGGATGATGGAATGAAGGGTGAGAGAGGTGATCGTACATATAAATATGTGCAATTTGTAAAGAAATATAAATTGTTGTGTACTTTTTCCTTCAGGGTACCCCTAGGGTCATTAATAATGGGTTGGGTCATGCATTTCCCCCCTTTTTTCCAGGATTAACTTCCATGAATGTAAATAACTGAAAACTATGTTCTCTTTAAATTCAGTATTGTGATCCACCGAACTTGCAAATGATAGAATCCAATAAGACAACAACAAACAAGTTCGATTATCTCAGAATCACATTTTTAATAATGAACTCATTCTTGAACTTTGATGATATTCAATAAAAACGCAATTCTTGTTGAATGGCGCAACAATTGTACAAGCCCATTTGTTTTTGTTGTCCGATGACGTCATGAGTCAACTTTCGCTTGAGAAAGTATCAAATAACATTGCTTTTTAAACTGTTTTTACTTGAGTTACTTACGCCTGCAGTTGTCAAGGAAACACATTGCTTCGCCAAGTTGAGACTATAAAGATACAGTGAACAATTATTGATATTGTTGTGGTAGAATGCAGTGTATCAAAATACACTATTATTCTTTTGTAGTAAAGAAGTGATTTAAATGCACTGTGAAAATTCAAAGTGGACTCCATATCATATCCGGCAGCCATCTTGGATTTTGTGGTTTTAGGCCTGTAGATTTTAAACTTTATCAAATTATTCAGAAAGAAATATGTTTAACGTGATATTTTCCAAACTGTTCAGCCCAGAAAATACTAAGATCATCAATCAAGCCTCATCATCATAGGCCCCAATATTTGACAAAAACTGTGTTTTTAAGTTGAAAAAGTATTTTTTTAAATGGGACAATGGGATAATGATTTGAAAAGTATATTTGTTTACTTGCACTCCAAGGCCCTTCCACCCACAAAGTAAAACAAAATTTATAATTTTTGACCGTGAACACATATGTCAAGTATTCACGTGAAATGACTCTTAAACATTTTGTTATCTTAGTTTATTCTTGCCCTCACACGATCAAAATACTGCAAATTTGGTTCGCTCGCTCCCATTCGTTCGGTCCCAGCCCCTCATCCAAAAGCACTGTGATGGCTAAATTAGACCAGTTGCGGGGAATGGTGTCACATCAACCTCTTCATAAACTGGCTCTATCAGAGACTAAACTATGCAACACCATCTGCTCCAGCAAACTCCACATTAATAGCTATACAATGATCAGAACGACGAGGAGGTGGTGTAGCTTTCTTTATTCATAAAAGTGTAAAATCTACTTTAATTAAAGACCCCTGTTTGGAGGAACTTGGAAACTTAGCACTTCTAGGTTCTACGCCAAGTACAAATTCTCTGCTCATCTCTACTGTTTATCGACCACCATCTTCACCCGTTTCATTCTTTGACAAACCTGATTCTCCACTGGAATTGTTTAGCTCCATATCTACCAATATTATAATCATTGGGGACTTGAATTGTGACTTTAATTCAACTTCTCCGCGTCTGACACGCCTGAAGGGTAACAGTGAGTCTTTTCAATTTGAAGCAGATAGTCACAGAGGCTACAAGAACTACATTTAACTCGTCTTCTCAAATCAATGTAATTCTCACCAATAATTTGACTATTCACTCTGATTGCAGAGTCATTCCTTGTGCTGTTATTGATCATAATCTTATTTACACTAATATCAAGTTTAAAATTCCAAGCCAGTCACACGTCGAGAAAACATTTAGAAGTTTAAAAAACTTTTATCCTGATGCATTTTTGAATGACATTAATGGGATCCCTTGGTCAATTTTAAGAGATGTGAATGATCCTGACATTGCCTGGAATATTTTTGCACAATTTGTTTAATATCATTTGCAATAAGAATGCTCCTTTTGTAACGAAGGCATTTTAAAGCTAATTTACCTAAATGGCTAAAAAACAGAACTGACAGTTTTGACTTAATGCATGAACGGGATGTAGCCAAAACTAAAGCTCGGAGAACTTAAATTAAAGAGGACTGGGATAGGGCTAAGAGTTTGAGAAATGATGTCACTTTGCTTTGTAGAACTGCTAAAATTGAATTATATCAAAATCATGTTCGCATTAATCAAAATAACAGCAAGAAGTTGTGGTCAGGATTAAGAGGGTTTCTCCCTAATAAGAAAAACACGAATCTTCCTAACACTTTCATTATCGATGACGAGGATGTTACAGATCCTCAAACCATAGCAGACAGTTTTAACAAACATTAGTAACGTTTTGTTAGCTAATATCCCAAATGACGCGGATAAAGATCCGTGCTCTTATTTAACTCGTTGCTCTACCAGTTTTTCGTTTTGCATAATTAATTAGATTTTGTTCTTAAGGAGATTACAAGGCTGGATCCTGGGAAGTCTACTGGTCTGGACAACATCGATGGGAGGCTCTTTAAGCTGTCTGGGCCTGTCAGTTGTTGATTGGCTGTCATCTTATTTATCGAGAAGGACACAGCGAGTCTGTTTCAAATCCAAACTCTCTTTAGCCAACAAAAAAACAACATCTGGTATACCACAGGGATCAATTCTAGGGCCCCTGCCTTTTTCACTTTATATTAAAGACTTGCCTAAATGTCTTAATCACTGCAACATTGTATGCAGATGATACACTCATTTAGTATAGTGACAAGAACACTGATATCATTGAAAGTAAACAGAAAGCGGATCTTCTCAGTTTGACTAATTGGCTGCGGGCAAACAAACTTACCCTGTTTGGTACTACTCAAAACTCAAAGAGCAATCCCCTTAAAGTTTAGATTTGTTGCCAACAAATTTGGTCTATGATCATTTGAACAAACTTTGCAATACAATAAATTCCTCAATTCCTTTGCTCGCCAGAACAAGAAAATGTATTAACCAGCAAACAGCCTTTTTGTCATCAAATGCTTTGGTTCTCCCCCATTATAGACTTACTTCAAAAACTCCAAAATCATGCTCTTTGCATTGTTCTAAAGCTTTCCCCTTTTTCCTCCACCAATATAATTTTTAGTAATCTTAACATTATGACAGTTTCTCAGCGCATCCCCTTCCAACTTGCCTGCCAGGCTTTTAAGGCTTCCATTGGTGTTTCACCGGACTATCTATGCCAGAGACTTGACCCGATTCGGCCTTGTGATCGTCTAACAAATCGGGCAATCACACAGGGTCATTTTATTGTTCCTAAACCTAAATGTGAACTTTTATTAAACAGTATCAGTAACAGAGCTCAGTCTTTTTTAAATGGTGTTTCTTTAACTACTCGTTCAAACTCTTATTCTTAATTTTGGCGTTTGTTAAAGGAATGTAAGGCTTGAACGACGTTCATATTATTCATTCAACTGTGTCTTTGCTTACCTGTGTTTTGCCCGGGCTGTTGGCTTGTAAATAATTTATGGTCTGCATTCGGGAGGATGGGAGGCGCTCGTATTCCTTTAATTCATATTTTTGTTCTCAAACTTTTTGTTTGGTTTGCTGTTTGGATGTTTTAGTTTTATTTCGTCCATTTAACCTTTTATGTTAGCCCTATTGTTCATTTTTAGTTTTGTATTTCCCTTTGTACGCACCTTCTGCCAAGTATTGTCGCTGTTTGTGTTTTATCTTTGATGTATTTCTACATATGGTGAGGGCCCCAATTGATCAGCTGTGCTGGATGGGTCACCCTCGTTAATTATGGTTTTAAATTTATATGTAAAAAATCCATGGAGCCTCCATGCTTTATCATCGTGTGAACATGTTGCGAATGTGCGCATTGCGCTGACTGCAGTATCGGTCCCATCATGCATCACTTCCTCATGAACAAGCATTTGTAGCTCATCAGCCAATCTCGAATGCATGTCGTGTACTTTGTCAGAAAAAACCATCAAGGTTGAGTCTATTATCAAATATTTGTGGTTATAAACACATTTAGCCAACAGGAAGAGGCAGTTGAGTCGTGACGCCATTTTGATGACTTGTTATAATTCGTTTTGCGTTTTCTCCGAGAAAATTTAGGTTTTTACCGCAGTTTCGTGGATAAACTGCCATACATACTACAATGAGTTGGTAACTTTCTTGTCAAATATGTTGGTTTTTCTTCACTTTTTCCTCAATAAAAAAATTAAGAAACTTAATGCTTTGTGCACATTGCCTTTAACATAAAATCCATTGTTGTTGCTTTGTGTAGCCTATACTGTGTAATTTCAGTTTCCAGTCGCCAACGTTTAAAAAGTTAAAACAACTAAACATACTAACTCAAAAAAAGCAGGTGTGAAATCTGAGATGACTTGAAGTACGACAACTCGTATTCCCTTCAATAAGTCAGGCCCAACCAACTTGCTACTCCTGCCAACTCATCTCATGCCAACTCGTAGATCCTGCCAACTCACCGCTCATGCCAGCTCTTACACCTGTCAACATTGTTCGACCCAAAATGGAACTTGGCATGCTTTATAAGTCGATACGAGTACGAGTTGGTTGGGTACAAAGACCTCTTTCTGTCTGAGAAATCTGTGATGATTATACCTTTTGGTTATACGTCATTTAGTGAGAGAATGGTAGTACTTAATATACTTAGTTAAAACCGTTTTATATGGCTCTTGTAGGACGCTTATACGTGCTTGTAAAAGTGCGAGAATTTTTACCAGATTCAAACAAACTGATTCGTGTTTTTACATGCTAAGTCACCCTTAACCTTTGGGTACCCAAGACATGTTAGAAGGTGGCGAAAATATTATTAGGCATAGCAAAGTGTATTTTGGTGTTAACAAAATAACACATTTTTTGATTGTAATCATTTTACCCCAAGTTACCTTATGGAATGTGACACATATTTTACTTTGGGTGATTCAGTACATATTGCATTAATGTGAAACTGCATCCAGAAACATGCATTTCAATACACTCATTGTAACCAGTATGTTAATTGATCTTAAATCTACAGAGCAAGGCTTGTTTACATCATGGGCTCTTGGATATTATAATATTAAGGGTGTGGCTGCCGCTTATGGTGTGGCAGCTTAAAAATTAGGCTTGCCACAGTAGTATAGTTTTCATTTCTTTGTTTTCTGGGGAATCATATATGAAATCAAACAATATGCTCCAATCTGTCACATTATTACAATGCATGTATAGAAGCACTAATCTGTGCCTGTGTACGTTTGTGTAAATCATTGGGTGATGATGTGTAATCAAGTGAAATTTTCGTATAGCAATAAAAGGCTTTTGGATGAAAGAACCCATTGGCGTACTTTATCTGCAGGATCACCACCAGCATAGGTTGACGAGAATGTGACAGCCTTGTTATTATTTACTGCCACGATACCACACTATTCCTCAACGCACGAATCGAAAGCACCCCGCCCCTTCTTCAAATCATTCTTAGTTACAAGGTTGCAGCCACGCAGGCAGTTATTATTTCACTTCACTGCCACGATACTACACTCCTCCTCAACCGCCAAGCAGGCAGTTTTGTAGCACAGTTCCAATGTAGTGCAAACTAAGTTCCCTTATCTTGAAAAGCAGGCCGGTGTCACTGAAGAGGTTTTCTGCGTAGATGTTGTAGTTGACTTTGGTTATGAAAGTTGATGCAAGCTTTCAAACATCTGCACCTTGTCCAAGCTCAGTGTGTTTTCCGTCGCCTCCTTGGAACATGTCAAATTGTATACCAAGCCACTCGAACCAGCTCTGACCCAGATTTCGACACCCTATGGGTGAGGTTTGGACCGAATGTACTGTCGTTATGTTTTCCCTTTGTTTTGTACCATCATTTGATCCACAGAATTGTGCTGTTCAGATGTGGTAATCATGCAGCTTTCTCGTAGCTTATTCAGCCAGTTGTCCGCAATATGACTGATCGTCAGCAGCAACTGAAACGGTTTCTGTTCATGACACCGCTGACACTCTGGTAGTTTGTCTTGTTTACGGTTCTCACAATACGTTCTCAGACCAAAGGCCATCTAAACAAGCCCCATTCGAAGGAACATCCAAATTACTTCGTCTCTGTCGGCCTAAACCCAAGATTCAATTAAAGTGAGAGCAGTGTTTTATGGGGGAACACTGGGTCACAACAGCAAAATAAATGTAGCTCAAACCATAAGGTTAACAAAATGCATGTTTCATTTCAATGGCGGAAACTCTGCGCTATTTTACAGCTGAGTAACCATGTCTGTCAAGAGTGTGTAGATCCTTTAAATTCAATGGGACTAATGCTCGCAAGAAGGAATGTTTTGCTTTAATTATTAGTCAAAAACCTTGATAATTGCAAATTACCCCCATCATCATGCCAAAAACCTTGATAATTGCAAATTACCCCCATCATCATGCATGGATTCTATAGTCTTAGATTACTGACTGACAAACCCAAATAACGTAAAATATTAAAATCTCCAAATATAAGTTCGTTCGTAGCTTTCGCGAGTTCAATCGTCGAATAATTGTTCAGTGAATACTGTTTAATTTGTTCAGCAGTTCTTGCTCCCGTAAAAAATAAACACTTAGATCCCACCGTGGGGCTTCAAGACGGATGTCTCGTTCTAGTGAACTCGTGTTAGCTGCCTATGGTTCCATGCGTAACACAGTAGCCGCCTCGCGATTTGGAGCCTTTGTTGGGATCTGGAGCCGCCTAACACTAGCTACTGGGTTTACGCCAATAGGAGCTTCCAATACCTTTTACCTTGGAGATGAGGGTGAAGGAGTTAGACTTAAGGCATCTAACCTAAGTCGGTCATCTAATCACAATAACCAAATTTCAAATCAATTGTCATATTAAATACATAAAGTAAAATGACTCTCGTACGTCTCACACTTCTCGTAAGTTAACCAGTTTTGACGTCACAGGAAAGTAAACACTTAGTTGCTCTTTGATGTGTAAAACGTGATATGATTTTAAGGACGTCTATCCTTTAACTTTAAATGCACACAAATTCACTAATTTACAAATTACATCACCACGATATGTTTTGCAATAAAAGAATTTGAGGAAGCACCTTCTTGACAAAACATAATTTTTGGGCAATACAAGGTATTATACAAAATTACAAGTATTTACAGTTAACCTATGGATATGTTGTCTGGCTGTATGAAACCAATCGGGGAAGATTTGTCCCGTCTTCTGCACAGTAACGGCGGTTCAAAAATTAGAGGGTCCAATCTCGCTCTTTTACTCCACCTTGCCTTGCCTATTCACCCAGCATTCCTTGCACGCAGCATACACGAGGCAATTTCATAAAAAACGCACAAAACGGATTAAGGCTCTATCTGGGGCCCAGAGAAGGATGCAATGGGAGCTAAAATGCATTGCACTCGAACCCCATTTTGTGCGTGGGGACGCCTCACACAAACAATGCACGCGGTGAGTAGTGTGACGTGTAATTTTATTCCAATGACCCTGGTGTAACGCCGGTGTAGAAAATTCACGTCAAAATGTTCGTATGTCGTGAGTACTGGACCGCTTCAAAATCAAGAAAAGTCAAGAACCTTGATAATTGCACAGGATAGATTGGTGCACGACTTTGTCTATCATGTCATCAGTGATAAAACTCCGAAAGTATCCCAGTGGCGCGTCTAACTTCATGTCAGGCGGAGGCTCTATCTGGGCCCCAGAAAAGGATGGAATGTGAGCTAAAATGCACTGCACTCAAACACCATTTTGTGCAAATGGACGCCTCACAAAAACAATGCACGCGGTGAGTAATGAGAGGTGTTATTCCAATATGACCTCGGTATAACGCCGGTGTAGACAATTCACGTCAATATGTTCGTATATCGTGACTGTTGTTATTGCTGTGGGCATTGGTGGTCTTTTTAGAAGATTCAACTTTTTTTTTGTATTTCCTTTTTTATTTTTTTTATTTTTATGTTTCAGTTTATGTAGCACGTTAAATTGTAAATTCTTCATTATAAACTTTTAATTTTGACTGTTTTTTGCTTAACTGAAACTTCCCTTTTTCACAACAAATTGTGTATGATATTAAGTAATGGTTTCCCTTGCAAAAAAAAACAAATCAAGTTGAAAATCCTGACAAAACTGCCTAAATCCCCGCTCTGTTGGTGGTGCACGTTCCCAAATACTATGTCCTTGTATTTCTATTTTTTGACAGAAACCGGAACCGTGAACAATTTTTTTTCAAATAACGTTAATGGATGGATGGATGGAGTCCCCCGTCGATGACCACGAATGGGTGTTCGGCGACATATGGTGTCCTCATCGGTGTGTCTTCTCATGAGAAAGGAGACCTATTCTGGATCCACAGACCCTGTTGCAGTTACGGCAATAGAACATGATATATAACACGAAAGGGAGCAGGATGAAATATATCGCTTACGAGTAAATGTTTTATGGACACAGTTTTATTACGTTTTCTAAACTTGCACTTTAACTCACAGCCTTTAAAGAATGACGTCATTTGAGCGGAAATAGAAGGAAACTGGCCTGGTACTTCAGGAAGCAAACTGATAGTGCAACGTAGTAAGGCTGATATACATGTAAACACATGATGTTCATGCATTATACTAGATATTTTGGCTCGATTGAACTTCATGGGTAACATACAGTCTCATTCAAACAAGTGGTAGAGTAGGCCCAAGTACTTCCTTCAGTCAGTGACTTTAACACGTATGTCTGATTGGCTGCTCATCGATTGTCAATCAAACCCAAAGTAGACTGATGGGCACTTCAATGGAAACTCAACAGTATTTAAACGCCCTGTACCAGCAGCAGTGTTCATAACAACTTTGCAACTTACTGAAAAAGTGGAACCGAGAAGGCTTGGACTTCAAGAACACAACTCCAAGGTAAGTGTTTCTAGTTATACTGCCGGGCCTAGGCTTTGGTTTCTAGATACATGCTGTGCATTTTACGGTAGCCTATTACAAGGTGGTTGCAGATTTGCCCCTAAGGGGTTGTCACTCTAGATTAGAGAGCCTCATCTCCCCACATCGCTCTGCCATCTTATTGTACTGCGACAGTACTGTGATAGCATAGATCCATGGGCACCATCGAAACAACTCTATTTAACGTCACTTTTGAAGGGTACGTCTCACCAAACCGTTAAGTGGCTTCGTTCAAAGAGTTTTGGACAAAGCTTGAAAACGTTAGAAACCGATACAATATTATCATTGAGATTCATTAATAATAATAATAATAATAATAACGGGCATTTATAGAGCGCTCTTACACTAGGTACCACAGCGCTTTACAATAAACTAAACAGTAAGCAGATAAATAAATAAAGGCACTCAAATGGAAAAGACAGTTGGTCCATGGAAATCAACCATTGAACAGGAAAGTTTTTAGATGTTTCTTGAAAACTTCAAGTGACTCAGCGGAACGAATTTGACGAGGGAGATTGTTCCAAAGGCGCGGGGCATGTGCGTAAAATGCACGATCTCCAGCAGCAGAATGCACCTTTGGAACAACTGTCTGAACCAGAGCGAAGGCCAGGTCGTCCGGGATGGTAAACCTTGATGAGCCTGGTGAGATATGCAGGAGCGGTATTGTGGAGACATTGCAACGTCTTGTTCAATTAGTCGCATAATTTATCACTGCATATTCACATCGGACTGTGCTTAAAAGTCTCCTGGTCAACACATGTTGTGTACTCTGCCCACAGTCTGTCAAAAATCACGAATACTCTCGAGGGTGAAGTTAAACAACGGAATGAGTTCGATCGCGCTGATTGACTTGACCCTGGTATTAATACAAAAAGATGGACTGTGCATCTTTGATATTTCCTAGGTCGCCAACAATCATGCGAGAAAGTGTATAATAATAATATGGTTGTTCGTTTAACCCTTGTCGAAGCTCACGTTTGACTCGACTCACACTAGACAGATTTTGGCAAGTACCTTTACTGGCTGATATAATTTACCCTATCAAGGTGTTTTTGGGGAAAATCCGCTCATGTTTTCGGCTGATTATACGGATATGCAGTAAAGACATAGCAAGAAAAATAATAAAATAATTGTATATTGTATTGTCCAAAGAATTAAAATAAAATTAAATAAAACAAAGTGTCATAAAGTATCGAGTATGTAAAAATAAACAAGTTTGCAAAATTGTATATTATTTCTACAAACACGTACGCACATAATGGAATCAACATGTTTTTAGACCAAAAGTGAGGTGGGAAGCAAAAATTACCTCAAACGGCAATATTTAAAAACAAATTGGTGCCAAAATTGTGTAGAACATTTTTGGGAAGTTTCATTAAAAACGGCAAAGAACGTTCGAAAAAACGGACGGGGCAATATGCTCCCCCCCCCCCCCCCCCCCGCCCACGTCCATGTAACTCCCTCAAAATTTCGAGCATTATAACACTGTACTGAAATAGAGTTTTGCTTTTGGTGGAAATCAGCCACCGTAAGATGGGAACAAACACTAAAGGGTCCTATTGTAATGGCAGTCAATTCCACAGGGAGTAATTAAATCACCGTGGCGAAATAGTAAATCGCCCATTCCAAATAGAAAATAGCCCTGGCGAAATAATAAACCAACCGGACAAAATAGTAAATTCTCGGGAAAAATAGCAATTTTCTTTCTGGGGAAGTAGTAAATTGCCTGTGCGAATTTGGAAGTTGGGATTGCTGCAGACGTTGGCCACATTGAAAACAATCGTTATCGTGAAGGGCATCAAGTCATCCTCCTCGTCGTTCTTGAATGACGACCCTGGGGTGCAGGGGCAACCGATTACATCAACGATATCCATGTTCTTGTTCGTGATCTTTAAGACGGAATACCTCCTTGTGACACAGCCAGATGTATATACCCCCTTTACTCTAGATTGCCTATTAGGGTGATATTACGAGTAAGGTTTACCAAAGGCGTAATTATGCAAAACCTAGTTAGAAGTGGTAATTTGGAATCATTCTCCAACTTACCACAAAAGTGTCTGACTTTTCCTGAAAGAGTCAAATTCTGAAGAAAGAAAAAAACAACAACAACGAATAGTTGCTCTCAAGAGTTTGGTGCTATCATGACTATCATGACTGTCATATACTTGACGTGTCACAGATGGAATTGTGAATCACAAAAAAGGTTCATGGTCACAGGGCAACGCAAGACATGGGACTTAAACAATAAAATTAATTCTCAGAAACCACGTTTTATGAAGAATACATATATTAAGTTTAATCATAAATACGAAATCAAGAACTGCAAAGCAGATTATTTACTAAGCAACGAAATGTGCATGAGAAATAAAATTGAAGTTCAGTAGCAATCAAGCCAGCGTTATAACAACAGCAATAAGCAGGATTAATTATGGCTAACTTAAAAAGCAACTTAAAGCAAGAAAGCCAACATAACTAGCGAGGATATTTTCCTAACTGAATTAATACTATGATACGGTAAACAATTTAAAACAACGATGAGCGTGGTGAATGCCAGTTTCCTTGTTAGGCTGTGTCTCATGCCAAAAACCCTGCGAGTTATAAGATGCACACACAAAAAACTCGCTTTAATCAGGAGAAATTTAATTTTCGTTAAACAGAAAAAGTTGAAATTTGCCCAAAATCACAGTGGAATGTTTTGGGTACAGAAACAATGACAATTTTACTTACAGGAGGTCGAGAGTACCGGGCAACGAGGTTTGGCTATTAAGGAAACTGGCTTAGGTAGTACGGATGATTATTGAATTGACACGGTGATAGTCTGGAAAGTAGCTGTCCACACGTTGCTGGTCAGTCGCCTTGCCTCCGGCCCCACCTTGGACTTCTTCAGGTTCCGGCGTCCACATCGGGCATCGATCTACTCCCCACCGTGCCAATTGGTACTCTACCGTACTCCTGAATTTCCCAAAATATATACTACTAGGTGTAGACAAAAGATACACCTGACATACAGTGATTATCACCTTTAACGGCTACCTTACTTACAACTTTGCCCTTCTGTATTTACGTTGGAATATTATAAGACTATAACAGGAATTTGACGTGACAAAACTCTTTCAATGTACGTGTTCCACTTTAAACTCTTCGAACTGTGGTTTTCAAAGAATTAGAAAATGTTATTATGTTGGCACTTACAAGACGTAAGGGGACGATAGGTGGCAGCAGAATTACAAGCTCAAGCAATAGTTCTGGATAATGAGCGCATGCTCAGAACTACTTAAACAATGACAATTTACAAGTTATGTCTGCCTATTAACAACATAAAATGTTTGTTATTTCCGAGAAACAAAACTGTCAATGAAACTTAACAAAAAAAAATTATCAACCAAAATGGACGATAACTATTTGTCTAAGCTTTAAAATGTAGAGGCAAAAACAAAATACCAAGATGATTTGTGTGCATTTATTGCCAAACTTAAACAGGAAATGAGTTTATAATTATTCCCATGTTGAAATACTTTCATCACTGACTGTCAAAACACAATGAGATGAAATATGAAGTTTGGATATGGTCGGTGAGGTTTAACTATAAACAATAAAAGCCAAAGACTACTTTCAAGTAAATCACTGGATAGTTGGTGTCATCCAGTTTCATCCGCTTAGTAACGTCTTACTTTGTGTCGATAGTGTACCTGTCCTTACGCCGTCTGTGATTGACGGTGACTTCATTCTCGAATTGAAACAATCGTGTTGAGGCAATCGTGTCAGTGTGGTTTTCCAATACAATATGTAAACACTCTTAAAACTTGTTTTTCTCCTGCCTTTTTTTTATTACAAAATGGCCGTGATCATTTTAAAATATATAAAAAATGTGAAGTCACTGGTACTGTTTGACATTTTTCAGAACCTACCCCCTTTTAATTGTTCTAATATTGAATATTATCTAATATCTAGTTAACCCTGCCCGGCCCTTTTTTATATTTTGGCCTGTAACTTGTTAACTCTGCATCCGTTTATTAAACACAAAAGTGTCTGACTTTTCCTAATATTTATAAAGAGTGAAGTTGAGCAGAACGAAAAAAAACAACAACAACAACGAATAGTTGCTCGAGTTTGGTGCTATCATGACTGTCAGATTTCACCCTGCTTTGCATATATTATGATAATAGCTGTAACCTTTGCTCTGTCACATGAATATTGATTATAAGTGTGTGTGGGGGTTTTTTACTCTGGTGTGACGCAACAGGTGTTAACCGTTATCCAAAGCGTTAACAAATAATCGCCTTTTCAGGCTAAACCAATATGACAACACATACTTTGTTTCATCGACATAATTTATCATAATTGTTCTAATCGTTGGTTTCCTTATATAGCAACACCTGGCTGTAACCAATCATGTATTCGCTAAATGGGTTGGAATTTAATTTGGTGAGGCCAGAGGCTCTTATTTGATGTTTCAGAGAATTTGGAACGATTTTGTTCACCGAAAACAAACAACCTCATTTTGAAACGAAGAGTTTAAAACTGTACTAGGTGTAAATGTTAGAGGTTTTTTTTTCTTTCTGATGTATCGCAACATGTGTTAACCGTTTAACAAAAGCGTTAAAAAATATAGTCGCTTTCTCGGACTGAACCAGTATGACAACACATACTTTGTTTTAATGAAAAAAAATGATAATTGTTCTAATCATTTGTTTCCTTTTTTATTTTATCTTTTCCAGATGAAGATTTATACCATAACACTGGCCCTTGTTTTGGCTATTTTGCATGTTCAGTTCATGGTGGTTACACATGCTGTTTCTTCTGATCCAGAAGTTTCGTGTAACTCCTGCTGTCAGGGCTCAGTCGGTATACCTGGAATTCCTGGATAAAATGGACACCATGGCCAGCAAGGGCCTGCAGGCCCAAGAGGTGATGCAGGCTCGCTTGGTGAGGTAGGTTTACCCGGGGCTAAAGGAGACACGGGGTCAGATGGACTGGTTGGTGATCATGGACAGAAGGGAGAGCAAGGAGTCGATCAACCAGGGAAACAAGGGCCTCATGTGTAACTTCAATTAAATTGCTTGGTGTGACTGTTCAAAACAACTTAAAATGGGACATACACATTGCGGAAATTGTTTCTAAGGCTTCCCGTAGGTTGTACACTTTGTGCGTACTACGTAAATCCAAAGTACCTATAACAGACATGGTGGCAGTCTATACTTGTTATATTAGACCTATACTAGAATATGCTAGTCAAGTTTGGCACAGCTCCATTACTGAGCGACAGGTCATTTCTGTTGAAAATGTTCAGAAGCGTGCCGTCCGCATCATCCTTGGTCATCAGTATCACTCCTATACCTTGGCACTTGAATTACTAGGCATCTCACCACTCAAGTCTAGACGAGAAGACCTTTTTATTAAGTTTGGTAGTAACTTACTTAGATCAATTAAATTTAGGAACATGCTCCCCCCTGAAAAAGCAACTGTCGGTAATAGGGTACTACGAGCTAGTACAGTAACCGGGCTTCGCATCCCCAAGTGCCGTACTGAAAGGTACACTCGTTCCACTATCCCGTCTCTTGTTCGCATTTTGTGAACATCTGGCTGATCCTCCATGAATTTCTATAAAAGTAATTAATGGTTTTAATGTAAATTGGTTTTATTGGATGACCAAAAGTTGTTCTGTATTTTGCCAACTGTGATTTGCCATTCCTTTAGTTAGAGTGTAATAATTTCAATTCCAATAATAATTACTTTAATGTATAGCCATACATTTTGGTTTACAACGTGATGCCTTTTTCTCCACTTTGACATTTTTTCAGGCTCTTTTGATCTTGAGCAATGGGTGAATTTGAATCTAACCAAAACTTGTTGGCTTTTTCAGTATTGTGCTGTCACAAATTTGTTGTGTGTGTTTTTCTTAATAATTATTTGATAATTCAATCTTTTTATGTAATATTGCTGGTGCTTTTATGAGATTTTTAATGACTGTTTTTGTAAACTGTACATTTCGGCTTTTAGCCGCTGTATTGCAGTATTTTAATAAACCATAAATAATAAATAAGGGTGGGAGAGGTGAACCTGGTCCAGCTGGACAGACTGGTGAAGCTGGGGAATGTAGTACGCGACGGTCTGCCTTCACTGCAGTGAGAAATACCAACTTCAGCCCTCCATCCCCTTATGATCCTCTGCCCTTTGAAGAGTTATTGTTTTCAGAGGAAGGGACTGATTTCAACTTGAATAATGGCACGTTTACGTGTACTGTGCCTGGGTTATACGTATTTATGTTCTCAGTCATGAAATCAAGTGGGTCTTCCCTATATGTTCAGCTGAGGGTGAACGGTAACCTCATTGTTACAGGGCATGTAAGCGCTGCAGGTTATCATCAAGTGAGCAGCAGTGCGGTTATTCCTCTTCACTATGGAGATCAAGTTCACTTAGCTGTACGAGGTCAAGTATATAGTGACTATGCCCATTTCACGTCTTTTACTGGATTCCTGTTGTACGAAATCTAAATGAAACAGAGAAAGAAAAACAAACTAATTTTGAAAGATATCATACAATGCTTCAAATCAACCAAACTGAACTAATACTTTAATGTGAGATGTAACCTACCCCCAAATTTTTTAATTTTTTATTATTGAAATCAATAGTTTATCGGGAAGTATAAATGGGCAGTTTTTAAGCACGATTTGAATAATGACATTTTGGGGCACTAATTCGTTTTAAGCAATTATTCTAATAATGGCAATTGTAACATCTGTGACTTCACGTGTTTGCAAACGTGTTGACAGAAACGATAAAATTGCAGTGATTTTGTATTGTTGTTTTTCACGTTTGGGTACTATTGTTGTTAGTTTATCCCATTTTGGGGTAACTGTTTTATTTGTATTTGTTTATTGTAAAAACCGATATTGTCGTTTGCTTTTGGGCCCACGGTGGAATGAGGAGGCCTTGAGGACAACTCTATGGCATTTCTTTGCATGAAAGAAACGACATTTGCATGTAAAATGGCAAAAATTAATGATAAAACTAATAATTTGAAGAAAAGAAATAATTGAATCATTTAATACAGGATGAGGAAACATAATATATGATGGCCACCAAATATGTTCGCCATTTTGGATTCCCATATTTTGAATATAGGAGAAAGGTTTTATATCAGTAGAATAAAAACAAAACATTCCTCCTCGTAATTATAAATATGTACAATTTGTAAAGAAATATAAATTGTTGTGTACTGTTTCCTTCAGGCCCCCCCCCCCCCCCCCACTAGGCTCATTAATGATGGGTCGGCTCATGCATTTCCGCTCCCCTTTTCCAGGATTAACTTCCGTGAATGTAAATAACTAAAAATTATGTTCTCTTCAAATTCAGTGTTTTGATCCACCGAATTTGCAAAGTGATAGAATTAAAAAAAATGTAAAAAACAAGTTCGATTATCTCAGAATTACATTTCAAATAATGAACTCTACATTTTTGTATATAAATTTTTCAGTCCATTCTTGAATTTTGATGATATTCAATAAAAACTCGAATCTTTTTGAATGACGCAACGAGTGTACAAGCCCATTAATTGTTTTTATTGTCCGATGACGTCATGAGTCAACTTTCGCTTGAGAAAGTATCAAATAACATTACTTTTAAACTGTTTTAACTTGAGTTACTTACGTCAGCAGTTGTCAAGGAAACACATTGCTTCGCCAAGTTTAGACTAAGATACAGTGAACAATTCAATTCAATTCAATTCAATCAAACATTTATTTCCGTACTCACAAAAAGAAAATACAAAATCATGTGGACAAATTTAAAGTAGTACAATGCAGACAAAAAGTAAACACGACGACTAATGAAAATGCTACTGCAAAAAATTAAACAATCTAGGCTGTGAGTAAGGAGACTGTTCAAATAAGCCGAGGCTTGTGGGGAACAGCCCTTTACATGATACAAAAACAAGAAACAAAATCAAAGCAAAATCAACGGACAGAAGAGAATGCAAAATGAACCGGTAAGGAGCTATCTATGCAGATAAGCCCAATAAATGTTGACAGCAAATTAGGACCAGCTATAAAGCATAAACAAAAGTGAAGCTGAAGACGAGCGGTGGACTCGGGAGAGAAAGCTACGTTACATAATGCGCGAGTAGGGCTCTTTTGAACGAGGCTTTAAAATGACCAACAGAAGGCTGTTTTTGTATTTGTTCGTCAATGGCGTTCCACAGACGAGGGCCATAGAACCGAAGTGTATTCATGGAATAAGAGGCTCGAGTGAAAGGGATATAAAGTTTACGGTATTGTCGTGGTAGAATGCAGTGTATCCAAATAAACTAGAAGTATTCTTTTGTAGTAAAGTAGAGATTTAAAATGCACTGTGGGAATTTGAAGTGGACTCCATATGATATCCGGCAGCCATCTTGGATTTTTCTGGTTTTAGCCCTTTACAGTTTAAACTTTATCAAATTATTCAGGAAAGAAATAATGTCTAACGTGATATTTTTCAAACTGTTGAGCCCAGAAAATACTAAAATCGTCAATCAAGCCTCATCCATCATAGAACCCAATATTATTTGACGAGAACTGTGTTTTCAAGTTGAAAAGGTATTTTTGTAAATGGGACAAACCAATGGTTCTAGTAACCCAAGGGTGACCTTAGTAATCTAATTAATTGTCAAGATTTATATTTTTGTTAAATATACAAATTTGCTAAGTTTTTAAGAACATCATTATTAGAAATTAGTGAAAGTGGTGGTATTTCATCGGCTTTGTAAACGTGTGTTCGCATTGTGACATCTGAGATTTGAAGATGGATTATCAACTAACGTGCTGATATTTTAATGTAAATAATGTCGGTTTTAATTACAGAAATTGACTTGTCAGGTTTAATTTACTGGGGTTGAAACAAAACTTCATTGACTTACAAAACAATGCGCCACCTAGCACTGGCACTAGAATAGATTTGCTTAGTCTAGCAAGCCCAAGGGTTTATGAACCTTCCCATGGGTCTTGTAATTTCCTCTGGACAAACCTGGGTTAATCAATAATGGAAAAGCCGGAATAATGGAGATACCTATAAGCAATCCCTTATGGGCAGTGATATGAAAAGGTTCATTTGGTTATCCTATGGGAACGACCTAAAGCAAGCTTTGTGGGTATGATATGGTAAGACCTGGGCAAACCCATATTGGCAATATGCAAATTTGTGGGACAACACATTGAAGTAGTGTGTTTTTCATTGATAATTATTATAACAATTTAGTGAAATTTAGCCCTGTAAAGTTGTTTTTGTACTTTTTTGTAAGATATTGGTCTATTAGAAAAATACACACATAAACTTGACAATTAGACGCTTTCATTGAAAACAAGCTAATTAAATTATTGACATTTTTGATTAAAAAACTGTTAACCATGACTGTAAGTCTTCAGTTCCTGGACTATATATATAATACATATGATGTAGGGAGAGGTTTATACGCCATAATGACTGGTAGAGTTTGTAATAAGCTAATGTGGTATTGTAGATTAGTATACATGTATATGTTCATATAATTAGACTACTCATTAACATTAAAAAACTACTTGATTTAATTATAAGACTATTAAGGCTGGCCCATATGGGCTCCATATGTACGCCACCCATATGGGTCCCCAATATTGGCCCAGATTGCCCATACGAATCCCAGGTAATGCCCATATGGGATAACCCAGGTTGATTTTCCCCCAGATGTATCCAATATTTAAGCTTAAAAGAAAATATTATCATTACTAACACATGAAAAAAGAGAAGGACAATTTGGTTTAAAAAAATATTGCCTCATTTTCTCAACATGTTTTATTATATATATTTTTTTATAATGCTTATACTCTGAAAATCAATTTTTTGGTTTGCAAATTATCGCTGAGAGACCCTATCTTTCAAATTGAACTCACAGGACTACAGTTGCTATGTCACATGGTTTGAGGCAAACTTTTTGAGGTTTGAGTTATTGTATAGGGCACATTTGTGCGAGGGTTTTGCTCATCTGGAGGTTGCTTTACAAAAGTTGTCCGCAGCATTTGATAGAGCGACAGTTTCTATTATTGTCTGAGAAATTAAAACTGAACTGATCCTATCTTTAGAGACCGATTCGGATTGTTTAGTACGCCAAGTATGAACAACTTTCAATGTGTGATAATGACGGCGAAATTGACAAAATGTTTACCGCCTGAGGGCCATTTCAATTGCGCAATTCCCTGGAAACCAGTACAGTTTTATTTCATGTTGACTGTCTGTATGTTGTTGTCTTGTATCAATGGTCAAATATATAATAAATATAAGAACAACAATGAAAGAAACCAAGTTCATTCCGCTTGTTTTTCATCATAGAATTAGTTCATTCACGCCCTCACACAATCGAAAATACTGCCAATTTGGTTCGCTCGCTCCCCTTCATTTGGTCCCAGGGCCTCATCTAAAGGCACTGTGATAGCTTGTGTACCCACATGCGCACTGGCTCACCCCCACCTAGAAAACCCTATGTTATATAACCTGAGTGAGAAAGATTTGACTTCTTTTTAAGTACCTCTTCTGACGTACTTATAATCACGAAAGAGAAATGTGTGTGTAAAGGGACAAAAACCATGACTTTCTAAGTAAAAGCACAAAAGCAATCGATGAAATAGATTTTGAATGATATTTAGTACATAAACCAAGAAGCAAAACAAATCAGTTAAAGCAACACTAATAACGGTAAAACCACATAAATTACCAAGCAGTTAATAAAGCAGGGTTTAAGCAAAACAGGGGCAAGAATTAATGTCAAGCCGGAAAAGATAAACTAAAGCAAATTAGAATGGGCCGAGTTTGATATTAACCTTATGGAGGCCTAAAGTATATGCCCCCGCCCGGTCAGTTCCCTCAACAGATTTTAAGTGGAGACGTTAGGCCCGGCACCAGATCAGCCCACAGTCACAGGTAGGAAGGGGTAGACGTTTACCCGGATTTCTGCTCAAGAGACACGAAAGTCCGGGTTCCGGTCCAGCACACTGCCACTCGCGACTTTTTTCCTTTTTGGGGGGGGCGGATTTTATTTTTTTTTTGATTTGGGGGTTTTTGGGGGGTTTTCTTTTTGGCGGGGCGGAATTTTTTTCGTATTGACTACGACAATCTAACATCATTTTTGGTGCAACGTCCTAGAATTGGACAGGGTTCAAAGATTACAATAGTGTAGCCTATTTTTGTGTTTTCCACACCTTTGACAGACATAAATGCCGGAACAAAACTACTCCTAGACTTCCGATTTACAATGATTTGGAACAATCTCCCCAATTAATAATAATAATATATACAACATTTACAGAGTACTTAATACTATGTTTCTAAGCTCTAAAACCAGACTATTCAGATTGACAAAACATATGGGTTTTAAGTAATGATTTGAAAGTATTGTGGAGGCGGCCGATCAACCGTTGGGGGCGCCAGCACGACTCCGCGGTGGAGCACTGCTGGCTGCCCCTGCCGGTCGATCGGTGAAACCCGCTCGCCAGAGAGGGCGTCCTCTGGTTTCGGCCTTCTTCTTCGTGTAAAAGTCAGACTTGTTGAGTGTAAATAAAGCTCCGGAACAAGGGACAGAAAAGCCAGTTATTTGTATTATTGTGTCATTTAAAGCTGTGTGCATCGCAACCCCCGGTCAACGTTACATTGGTGGCAGCGGCGGCACAGCTTAGAGGATCGGACAAGAAGGTAAATTCGTGTGATTTCTGGGATGCTGAACACAAGAGGCCAGGTTAGTGAAGCATCGGAGTCTCCACAGGCAGGAGACGATGGGTACCGGGGGAGGCCAGACTGGCTCCCCGAGCCGGGGACTATTCATCAATGTGTATGATTTGTTGTCCTTCGAGGGACCAGAGGACAAGGGGGAAGTTTTATCCCCAGAGATACTATGGGGTCCGGGGACTGTAAGGCCTGGCTGGACGTGGGGAAATGCTCGTAGGGACAGGCCAGGATGAGACACCTTTCATTTGTAGCATCCCCACGCTGCGTCCACATTTACTTCGGACGCAGGGATCCACTCGGAGCCGTGCCGTCCGACGCGCATTCACACACAAGACACACATTTCACTACAGAGCAGCCCCACGCTGCGTGCACATTAACGTCGGACGCACGGATCCACTCGGAGCCGTCCCGTCCGACACGCATTCACACACCAGAGACACATTTCACTTCAGAGCAGCCCCACGCTGCGTGCACATTTACGTCGGACGCACGGATCCACTCCGTCCCGTCCGATACGCATTCACACACCAGACACACATTTCACTTCGGAGCAGCCCCACGCTGCGTGCGGATCTACGTCGGACGCACGAATCCCCTCGGAGCCGTCCCGTCCAACACGCACCCACGCACCAGACACTTGTTTTCTATTTAAGCAGCCCCACCGCACCCACTCAGGCGCACCGGACGCACGGATCCATTGGGGGTGACAAGAGACGGACTAGACGTGCCCGCCATCAACTCAGCGCTGGGGAGGACCTGATGGAGTGGGGGAGGTTTGCGACCACTCGGACGCCCTCCAACCATTCCATCGAACCCAGCGCGAGATAAGCCGTCTGGAAAGGGGCATTGTGACAGCCCGGAAGGATCCCCGTCTCCCTCCCCTCCACACCTTTGGAGGCGACGCCCACCTAACCGACAACACCGGCCGGAGGCTGGCAGCGACGCACCACAACCCACAACACCACCTCCGCCGGAACTGAGCGATCTCTTCTCCCTGGGGGTCGGGCCAGACGAAGAGGGCCAACTCCACTCGGAGCGGCCCCTCTGACACCACATCCCCCAGCGGCGGAGAGTAGCTCCGACCGGGACCCCTGCGTTATTCGAGTTTACAAAATAATTATTCAATTTAACAATTCAAAAAAAGCAGCATTCAAATTCACAGGATTTGTGTGAGGCGTGTGTTTAGTCATGCAAATTCACTTTTGTGCAGGCATTTCTGTAATTTGTGCAATCTAAAAAACGCTCTGGTAAACGTTTGTTTCATTTCGAATGTTAAAGGCATACGGTTCACTTATTGGCACTTGAGTCACTTTGCCGATGTACTTCAAAGACGAGCTTTCGCTACAGTTTTACACGCATATTTCTAGAAATGGCAACTCGTGGTCGGTACGCAAGAGTTTCCCAGGTAGATTGAGAAAGGTTGATTGAGGCCTTCGAGGGAAACAAGCAAGACTACCTTGAACTTGCGGTCAATTTGAACACCAACAAGTTCACAGCAAGATCATTGTTGTAACATAATTTGAGGACTAGAAGGCGAGAGACGCTGGCAAGAGGAGGAGCAACCCACAGCAAAAGGGATGAGGAAGAAACAACATAAACAATAAGAAACCGGGAAAAACATAAAGAAACAACCCATTCAAACACAACACAAAATAAGGTCTTGGTCAGTTAACCAATAAAGATCCCCCCCAAAATAAATTGTAATAAAATAAAATCAAGAAAAGAATAAAGAAGAAAACAAAGAAGAAGACAAAACCTTATGGGCCCGCATTTGTGAACGTGACGGGCAAGTTGACCGCTCTCGCCGTAGCAGAGGTGAGCGAAAAAGACTTCTGTCTAAGCGTCAAACTGTACATGCTTTTAATACTGTCAATTGTGTATGTTCGCTATGAATGTTAATAAAATAACACAAATTAACCCCGGTGTCGCTCCCCAAAATAGCACGTCCCGATAGAAACTCCATTGCCTCTTCACTCTGAGGCGTTACAATGACGACTCCTGGCATGGCCGTCTTGCGCTTGCGCGGCGAGCAAGGTGTTACAATGACGATTCCTGGCATGACCGTCTTGCGCTTGCGCGAGAAATACATGTCAAAACTTTCTTGTAGCGTGCATGTAAATTGTAAGACGGTTCACCATGACGATTAACCATGCCATTTTGGCTCCTAAATTCCCGAAAAACGGGTTTTTTCAACTTGAAAAGTGCATTACGGTAAACATTCAGTTATTTGGCAGAAAATCAAAAGGTTAACCATCAACACCAACATAGAAAAGACATTTAGTGAATCTCAATCTTTAATCTACTACGGTGAATCGTCGGCATCACCACCCAAAGTATATCAAACATCTCTGCCCCGCAGTTGATGTGACTCACATGGTGTACTGGTTAAGAAATCCACTTATAAAATTATCTGACCCGAGTTCGAGTCCAAACTTGACAAAAAGATATTTGTTCCCATCTTGTTATCGCCTTACACTGCATACAATGAATGCTCATTGCTTATGCCCATTCTTGAAGTTTTTTAAAGCCATCTTTTATATTTTGTACTATTTATTTTGTGCTCATGCTCACAAATGTCGGACAATCCTGGGCATAATGTTGTGCCCACCCCCCCCAAACAAAAACATCCTTGCTGTTTTGTATTTTGTTTTAACGCCCTACTCTGCAATCAATGAAAATTCACTGTCTGTGTACATTCATAGTATTTTTAAAGCCTTCTTTTGTAATTTTTATTTTTTCACGCTTAAAATTTTCAGACAATCCAGGCCATAGGGGCCTATCTCGTTGGGCCCCCCACACTACGGCACCCGTGCCCCTTTTCAATATTGGCTCTCGTTGCGCAGTCTGCGCTCCCATCAACATTGAGCGGGGGGACGGGGGAGAGAATGTTTATTGTGGCGGGGAAGGGGAGAGGGAATGTTTATTGTCACGTTGCGAATGGGTGGCCCAAGCATTTTGGCCGAGATTGTAGCAATCTCCCAATTGTTGTGTTCAACAGCGTGAAGCATGTACGTAACGTGGAGTCAAGCTCAGCACGTCATAGCCGCAGCCATCCACTCCCAATCTATCTGTCTCTCAAGATCCATGCAATTAAACGAAGTAGGGGGCTGGTTGACACACTGTTCAATCTTGGAATGTGTGTCTTATAATGACAGGCTGTTGCAACTCACATCAGACATTGCCGATGGTGTCTGCCAGCGCTTTAGGGTGGAAGATGTATAGTGTGCCCGCAAAAGTTGCGTCGTGGACTGTTTTATATACAGCAGCAGCTGTGGACAACATCGACCACAATCCAAACTCTGCGACTGCAAAAGATTCCTTCCACGGCACCGGAATCTCAGCATCCGTCACACACACATGGTGGAACTGAATGTAGTGTACCGGTGATTAGTCAGGGTGGCTCTTCCACCATGTCAGTGACACCTCTGCCACCAGCCTACACTATTGTGCCACCAGTTGCCCAAAGGACTTTAGTGCACCGGCTGTACAAGGTCCCGTGAGGCCTTCCAACCTCCTGACTGCAGCATCTGCTACAGAAGATGAGTATGCGTGGCTCAGCAAAGTCAAAACGGCTGTTGAAAAGTCTACCATGGATAGCTGGATATCGTGGTCTGCCTACCACGCTGATACACACCGAGCTGTCAGCCCACCTTTAGCAATCAACGCACTGTTGCCTTTGTTTCTTGACAATGCACACTCCGTGGCAATGATACGGCACTCCATGAACATCGTCAAGGCAGCAGTTCAGCACTTGAACCCAGATCAAATTTATGTCCTTGCTGCTGACCAACACCTCTATGCACTTGCAAAGGAAGTCCAGTGGACCTGGCCAGCCGCTCACGGAGAAGATCACTTTGTGATCATGTTTGGTGGTCTACACATCGAGATGGCCACGTTGAAGTTGCTTGGAAACTGGTTAGAAGACAGTGGCCGGACGAACGCCATGATAGAGGCCGCCATTGCAAGTTCCGGAACAGCAAATTCCTTCATACTTGCCAACCATATCACCAAGACCCACCATGCCCACCAGGTTACAGCTGCAAGCCTTTAAAAACTCCTCCAGCAAGCTTACATTGAAGACTGCACATCCGATGATATTGATGCTATATCAACCAGATAGTCCGCCTTTTGAGGTGTGTGGTGGCCACTTTGACCATGGGTTAAGACCCTGTTATTAGAGCTTCTCTTGATGCAGTACATCAGGTCTCTTCGTGAAGGTAACTTCCAGCTGTGTGTTTGGAATCCCTGATGCAGATTATGCCCTGGATGTTCGCCCTAGATCAACACGCACTACTCCAGATGGCTTTCCGTACACATCCGTGACATGATGACTCTCGCTGAAAAACACCCAGATGTCCTAGCAGAATTCATGTCTGGAAATGTTGTGGTGCACAAAACCAGCACCAAATTCTCTGCCATGAGCAGAACAATGCTGGTGAGGCTAATGGACTGACTGGTAATCCAAGAGCACTTCGACGCAGGATGTAGCAGGACCAGAAATTGCCAGGATCACTACAGAGTTTGAGGAACAGGCCATGAAGCAAAATAGTGGTGCTGCTGACATTCATGGACAGCATCACCATGACCAGCAACCTGGAGTGCAAGCAGCATTCCTGCGGGATGGTAAGGCACTTGTGACAGTACTGAAAGAGATGGGGAATCCATTTCTAGAACAAAGCCAAGACCTACTAGTCATTGACACAAGCGACATTCTTGACATCCAACAAGTGGCTGAAACGGTGAGAAGGATTGAGATCCTTGGTGAGGAGCAGTACACAAAGTTTGTGAAAGAAAGGCTAGAGCAGTGTACAACACCTGTCACACAAACACTTCCAAAGAACAAGTTGCCACTTTTCAGTAGGCCAACAGTCAAGGTTATGTCAAAACAGAAGGCACAGCTCGCAGCACTTTAGAGTGACTGTGGTCTGGTTTCGAGGCTGTACATCTGGGTTCAGACACGGGATGGAGACATCTACAATTTCTTATCCCTTGAAAACCAGGCAGCCCCGCCAGCTCTGTCAACTGGAGGAAAAATGCGGATTAGGGTTTAATCAGATCTACCTCAATGCCTGGAATCAAATCTGCTCGAAAACAATAGTGAGTATGAATACAGATTGTTTGCACCAAACATATTTGCTTAAGCATCCGCATCAAAATTGTGTGGGGTGCATACTTACCTGCTATAAACATGGAAGCCTCAACAAGACAGAAGAGGGTACAGGGAACAAGGAAAAGGATGGCTCCTTCTACTGTGCTGCAAAAAAAATGGAAGGATTTCCTTCGAGTCAATGAGAAAAAACGAATTTGTTTGCTTTCCTGTCACGCGAAGCCGTTCATCTACCTCTACCACAGGGCAAGGAACTGTATGCAACAGATGTAAGTGGAGTCACACTTGGCCCACCTTGCCCTATGCTCGCAAGAGGAGCCTGACACTCGTCTACTTCTGCATTTGGCGGATGCTGTGCAAAAGGGATGTACAAAGGTAACCATGCGTACTGTTGATACTGATGAGGCTTTACTGGCAGTGGCTTTATTCAGCAAGACAGCAACTGATGAGCTGTGGGTTGCCTCTGGTGCCGGGTCAAGCTTTCGGTTTATGGCTGTTCACAAAATGGTTGCCACAATGAATCCAACACAATGTTTGAATCTCCCAGTCTTTCATGCTTTCACCGGGTGTGATACTGTATCTGCAATCGCTGGCAGAGGAAAGAAGACTGCCTGGGAAACTTGGAAGTCTTCCAAGAGGTGAATTATGCTTCCAGTGAACTGTTGTGCATGCCAAGTGAGGTCGGTGAAGGATCAATGTTACTGCTAGAGCGATTTGTGATGCTGATTTTAGACCGAACCAGTGAGAGCATGTAAGTGAATAATGCCAGGAAACATGCTCTTCACACAGAAGTCTAAAGCCTTGGAGAACATTACTCCAACCCAGGCAGCACTCAAGCAGCACATCAAGCGCACTTGCTACCAGGCCAACTCTTGGAACCAGGCATTGACCAAGGATCCACTGCATCTGACTGGGGCTGGACAAACTAAACAACTGGGTGTCAGCCTCTTTGGACCACTCTCCCTGAGGCATCAACATCGTGCCATGAATTGATCCACTGTCGCTGCAAGAAAGGGTGCACTGGACGTTGCAATTGTGTCAAAGCTGCACTCAAGTGCACTGCACTGTGAATTTGTTCTGGAGACTGTTGTCATACGTTGTGGATAGTGCTAAATCGATGTGGATATCTAGTGTGGTGATGAACAGGTTTTTGGTCGTAGGCCTATTTGGAATAGCTTTTCTGGTCTTCTATATAGTCATAGTAACATGAGTATTTTCTGTTGATTTAAAAAAATTATTACTCCTAAAGTGTAAAAATGGAGGCAAATTTTAAAAAAAAAATCACTTTTGGGGGCCTAATTTGACCCTGACCTTGACCTAAATGCATTTCTTTGAGTTCTGGCGATCTCAAAAGTATACAAATGAATTGGCATCCCCAATTTAGTTGTAAATGACACCTTAAACGTTTTTCTACACTATTGGGTTCCAAAGTTAAGCGTGTTTGTACATTAGCACCGGTGCACTGGCGGCCATTTTTGATTTGACCTCTCAGGGTCATCAGAGGTAAAATTTGACTTCCCTCCACATCTGAAAATAAATGTTATTATGGTGAAAACTAACTATGCTGAAAGGTTCATGCTTTTCTCAAAAAGTGCACAATTTAGCAGGATTCCTGAATTGCGTTGAGACATCTTCAACGCAGTTCCCGAGTCTCTGAAAGACGTCGTGTTGCTCATTGTGTTCCATAGTTATGTATATTTTATTGTCGTCAGCATAGACTGTATGTTGTATGCCTCTGTGAGAGTTTATAATCCTCCCTAATAGGGCCAGTAAACAGGATAAACAACATAGGCCCAACGACTGAGCCTTGCGGCACTCCATGAGTATAAGTGGGAAGGTTCTGGAACATGAACTGTTTACAACAATCATCTGGCTACGACAGTGAAGATATGAGTGGAACCACTGCAGAGCTGTCCCTGTGATGTGATAATCAGTTTCCAGACGCCGTAGAAGAGCAACTTGATCAAGCGTGTCAAACGCAGCTTAGACTTGTGGACAAGTCGTTAAATGTCTGTCGCGGTGATAGCGGAACGGCTTTCTCGCAATATCCCGCGAGAGGGCTGCTCTGTGCGAGATTACTGCTCTCAAGACTGGTCACATTTACCGACTTGTGAAACCCGCTGGCGGTTTGTGCACGGCCTATGGCCACTTCAGCCAATTTCGTACGGACGCATCTGATTGGTCAATTTCGTTATATCTATGAATATTCAAACTGTAGATGAATATTAAACATCAAATCCTGTACTGGATGGAGTTTTATGTTGCTTTGATGCTTTGATCATGCACGATCAAAACCAAACACTGAGCTCGAGTGGTGAGAGTGATTGTGTTCATGAATATTTTGACACAAGAAAATACGTATTCAAATTATGGGTACAACTTCACTAAAACTTGTAAATAATTACAAAAAATCGAACGTAAGATTTTATTTCAGAGAGTCCGAGCAACGGAAGCGTGTTTGACAGTGTATAGCGTGTGGGGAGACGTACGTAACACACGGGGCAAATCGTGTAGCTGCATGCATGCCATGACGCGCAGACTGAGAGTTTCTCTCGGCGGGGCTCAGCACGACGGAAACCCCCTATACCCTAGCCATGCCAAGAGATAGCTGTACCTGGAAGCTCATGAACATGTGGGAGGGGTAGGGAGCCAGACCACCAACTACCTTGTCATTGCGAGTTTGTTAGTCGGTAAACCTCGCTGATCGAATCCGCTGTTTTAAAATCGTTACGTTTCAATGTTCGGTGTACGTTCCTTCCCCCGATTTGGAAATTAAATAAGATTTATGTCAATAAATAGGAATACCACTCTTATATTGACGGTGCAATTAAGTTAAACAATTTGTGAGACAAAAACGAACCCCCCCCCCCCCAAAAAAAAAACACACACACAAAAAACCAGAGCCCCTGAAGGAACAGGTGAAAAATAAATTACAAATTAAAATGTGAAAAAAAAAAAATCTCACTCTGAATTTTTTTCCATCTCTCGACACAAAAAATTCCAACAAAGTCATTTCGTTTCCTCAAAATATTATTCAATCAAAATATTATAATTTTGTCACATAAAATTATATTTTTTTAAATTTGTAAACAAAGTTGTGTTTTTCTAGGTAGCAAAATAGATTTTTCCTAGAAAATACGTTTTTGTTCCCTCGAACACGCCTTCTTTCCCCCGAAATACGATTTTGTTACCCAGAAATACGCATTTGTTCCCTGAAAGATACGCATTCGTTTCCTCGAAATATGATTTTGTTCGCACAAAATATAATTTTGTTCGCTCAAAATATGCTTTCGTTCAATAAAAATGAATTTTTTCCACCGAAAGGAGATTTCTTTCCCTAAAAACAAGCTTTCGTTTCATCAAAATACGACTTTGAATTAGTTGCCCGAAATATACTTTCATTCGTCCGAAATATGCTTTCGTTCCCTAAATATACGCTCCCGTTCCTTCGCAATGAGATTTTGTTCCCCAAAATTCCTCTTTCGTTCCCAAAAATTCCTCTTTCGTTCCCCAAAATTCCTCTTTCGTTCCGTTAAGATAGCTTTCGAAGCCCTGAAGTCCAATCACACAAATTTGTTAAATTCCGTTGTGAGGGGCGACTATGAGAGGGGACGAGTTTGTTGTCAGGGGGCGACTTTGCTAGGGGCGAATTTGTAGTTGGTGACTTTGTACATGTTCTTTTTTTAAATTGGAGACTTTGCTAGGGGGCGAGTTGACTGGTTTCCGTGTCCGTTGTTTATACACACTTAATACACACAATCACTGTAGAACACATCGGGTTAAATGATTGGAGCGTATCAGTAACTATTCACGGTAGGCATATTTATTTTTATGAGGCAAAACACACATCTTAAACAATTATTATAATAATGCAGTTTAAGATAAGTTTACTTTATTTCTTTAGTTAATAAACTAATGAAGGAGTTAACACCCACAAAACACACCCACAGATGTCTCAAGCGCAAGCATTCAGTACATTTACAGTAACTAAAATTAGTACTACCCTCAGATAAAATGGACTCGTCTTCATGATCGTCGCTACAGCAACCGTAATGTAACACTGTGTCCGTACATGAATAAATGAATATGTACCGCCGGCGGGTTTCACAAGTCGTTAATGACGAAGAGTCAGCAGCCAGCAACTTCGCGCGAGAGCAGTGATCTCGCGAGAGCATTCTTTATTAGGCTACAACACCACACGCGACTCGACTCACCGCGACCATCATTAACGACTTGTCAACAAGTCTAAACGCAGCTGAATAGTCCAAGATCGAGAACAAGGACAGCCTCATGCCCTTTGTCTACAGAGAGCAGGAGATCATTTGTAATTTTCACCAGCGATGTTTCAGGGGAATGTAAATGACGATAAGCCGACTGATTCCGTTGAAACAACTGTTGTTCATCCAGGTAAGTCCTAAGCTGGGCTGCAACAAGTCTTTCAAGAACCTTACAAAGGAAAAGTAGGTTGGCAATAGGCCTGTAGTTCTTTAGGCCACTGCAGTCAAGACTCTGCTTCTTTAATAAAGAGGAACAATATGAGCAGCTTTGAAGGAATCGAGAACCACACCAGTTGAGAGTGATAAATTTATTATACAAGGTTTTCATATAACAGGTAGCAACTCATCGATGCAAGCCTTAGCCAGCCAAGTTGGAAGTGGATCCAAGCTGCAGGATTTGGAAGAAAGTAATTCAATGATTGATTTCACTTGATTTTCCGAAACATGATCGACATGCGAAAAATTTAAGTCCAACGTTATTCCAGGCTGTGGAGGCATCGCCATCGCAGTGGATTCAGGCTCTGGAAAAGAAGAGACAATCCTGCTGATCTTGTTTTCAAAGAGTGCGCCAAATTTGTTGGCAAGATTTACATCATTTGGCTCCTTCATTTCCTCAGTGTACCAAGGTAGGCCTCACAGTTACAACCTTGGTCTGAAGTGGTGCATGCTCGTTGAGCAGATTGGCTAAACACTCATTATACTTATAGCTGCAGCCTCTGAGGGACAGGGCGGTAGTTCACACAATGCTAAAGATTCCACGATGCCACGACTAAGCGACGAGAAGTCCATGCTCCGAAGCTTCCTGCAAGTGATTAGCTATTTGGGATTATTAGGTCCAATAAGGTTGATTGATGTGATGACAGCAGAATGTTCAGAGGGTAGACCGGACTGGATTTGGACGTCAGAAATGATGTCATCAATCTCTCTACTAAGCACTAGATCGAGAGTATGACCCGCTCAGTGCGTAGGTTTCCTGACATGTTGTTGGAACCCAAGCGAGTCCACAGAGCTTAGGAACGATCTGGCAGTATTTTTACTATTATCACTACTGTCATCAACGTGGATATCAAAGTCGCCCACCAACACCTGGCACTTATTGTCATTGGTGGCTGCCGTTTCAAGCAATGCAAGAAACTCAGTTATGAATCTTATAGGTCAGTTTATTCTGAGAAGATGGGGTGGTCTGTAGATTGCATACACTCTAACAACAGAAGTCGATGAAAAGCGGATGTTCAGGTCGATGAGCTCAAAAGATGCTAACTCCTGAAAGACGTTCAGAGATACACAGGCAGAGGAACGATAGATTACACAAAGACCTCCACCTTTCGAGCCTTTATACGGGGACACTGAATTATGTTGGAGTTTGGGAGAGTAAACTTTAAATCAGGATGGTCTGTTAATTTTCTCTCTTTTTAAAGCTCTTTGTAAGACTTACCTCTATCATTTACTGTGTGAGCTTTGATGATGAAGGAATAGCACCTTGTACAATTAAATTGTTAATTTATGTTAATCTGAGCGCCTGAACTCCGATTTGCAGTTGTCACTGTAGCGCATTTTGGACAACAAGTCTCGACAAATTTAACTCATGTTATTTTGACGACGAGTGTACTGTTACAAGTACGTTCAAGTTTCAATATTGAACAGATATATAAGTCGACTAAAAAAATACGCGACTTCGAGTGAGTATTTTTGCTAACCGCGTCGGCACAAGTGCGAGTTGAAAGACCTAAGGTCAAGGCAGTATACCAACTCGGGTAACACTGTTTTAGTTAAACGATTGCATCTCATGTGTACTTTATTTTAAAATAGCTTCGGGTCATCACCCTAAAACAAGAAGGTTGAGTATAACCAATTAATTGTGGTTACAAATGCAGTAAGCCAAGATGACTTGATGACTTGTTATAATTCGTTTTTCGTTTTTTCCCCACAATCGGGTTTTCAACGCAGTTTCCAGGAAAAACTGCAAAACGACTGTGTCGGAAAAAAATTGGAAAGAATTATACTAGCGAAAAAATGTTTGGGTCTTATACATTTTTTCATATTTTGATGAAAATGTGAATGCTTTGTGCACAATGCCTTAAACATAATAATCTACCATTAGTGCTTACTGTCTGACTGTAGTGTCGTTTCACTTTCAATGTCCAGTCGCCGTCATTGAAAATGAAAATAATTAGGCCTATCGAAACTTTTCGTCAAAATTGTTTACCGGACAAAATAATAAGTTTAATGGTGAGAAAGTGCTAAATGTTAAATGTTCGAATCCTTATAATATTGTCCCGAACTGTCCCATGCGCGTTTCTATGTCTTAAAAACGGAAGATACGAGCATGGTCAAAACGGAAGATACGAGCATGGTCATAACGAGAACACGGATAATACGAGGTATTGTTTTTCCACCAGAAACATTTCGCTGGTAACCTAAGCTTCACTGCAACTTCCCTTGCACACTACTACCAACGAAAAAATCCCCGGGCTATCCAAGTGTTCGCTGCATAGCGCTGAAAACGACGTCGGACCGGACCACTTTGCCCTCGTTCGCCTAACTTTCGATGCCCGTAACTGCCTATATTTGGGATCTGCAGGAAAAAAATGCTGGCTGACCCCATCTTTAGTCGTTTTGCTGCATCCAGCAACAATTTTCGCTGGAAAAATGCAAGAAAAACCCCCCTTTTGGATAACCAAACGAAACGTACAATCTCACTACTTGCACGTGTATATACAACGTAAATGCAGGCAAGTTCGAGTGGGGTCGATGTTCAATCGAGGCGAAGTCTTCCTCGATTGACGTCACAAAAAGGGATGGGCGGAGTCGCCCCCAAACAACTTTATCTATTTTTTTAACATATAAATACTGACAAACAATTACTCAAAAAATTGTTTTATTGTTAATATACATATACTCTTATATTTAAAAAAAAATAATAATCTATTTCCAGGTGCCTTTAACAGAAATATAGTAAAGTGCCATACCAGAGTCATATAAAAGTTCAGAGTCATTTTGGTTATTTGTTGACAGTTACTGTTCGGGAGTTACACAAAGTCTTTGAACCTTGTTGGGGCATGTTTTTTGCGGGAGGGTCTGTTTGAGTTCACTGGTGGGGTTTGTTCGATTGGTGGCGTAGGTTCCTCCTTTCCTAGGAATTTCTTGCAATGAGAGACGTTGCGAGTTACAACATGGTGGTCATGTTGAGCAGTAATCATTGGGCCCTTTTTTTGAGTGACCGTATATGGGCGAGGATGGTAAGGAGGGGTTGTTTTGCGGAGCGTGTCAAAGTTTTTGACGAGAACAGTGTCACCAACAGTAATAGTCAGTGGTGTTGTGTGACGGCGTTTGTCTGCATGTTGTTTAATTTTTTTCTTTGCAAGCTCATCACGTTGGCGGAAGTCAGGGTGTCGGTCGCGAGTAGAGTTGTTTATCTGCGGGATCAGTGTGTTTATGTTGCGACCAAAGCGTGCAGCCGCTGGAGCAGTGCCTGTGCTGCAGTGTGGGGTGGAGCGATATGCTCGGAGAAATGTCCAAAGTTCTTGTTTCCATGGCTTACCTTCAGCTTCGGCACAGCGTACAGCTTTTTTAGCGTTTTCATGAAATTTTCTGCCTGCCCATTTGCTTCAGGCCAGTGTGGAGTTATTTTTCGGTGGCGAAAACCAAGGTATTCTGAGAAACTTTTGAATTCTGCGCTGCTGAATGGGGGTCCATTATCAGATTTCACGACTTCGGGAATGCCATGTGATGCAAAAATTTTGTCTAGGATGGGAATCGTGGCGCGAGCTGATGTTGAGCGCAAGATTTCAACACATGGGAATCTGGAATAATCATCTATGCACACAAGAAGGTAGTCTCCAGATACAAATGGTCCACAGAAATCAACACTGACATTTTGCCAAGGATATGCGGGAAGATCCGTCATTGACAAGGGTTCGCGTTTGTGCTCTTTAGTGGAAGATTGGCATGCGAGACAGTGCTTGACAAGTTCTACCGCTTTCTGATCAATATTTGGGAACCACACCTTCTCACGGAGTAGCGACTTTGTTTTTGATATTCCCTGATGACCAGAGTGGGCAAGACTGAGAACACGCTGTTGCAGAATGGTGGGGATGACAATACGTTGCTCGCGCAGGATTATTCCGCGGTCTGTCACTGTGATGTTTTCTCGAACAGCCCATATGGCGGGGTAGTTTTCTTTGAGTTTGAACCATTGTCCATCACGATATGCTTGGATGGTGGATTGGAGCGATAGATCTTTGGCAGTTTCTTGACGGATTTCATCGAGTGTGATAGCTTTGGGAGTCGAATGGTGCGCAATGAAGTTAACAAACTCCTCGGCTTCCACAGAGAGATCATTGATTTCGGTGTTTGCGATAGGGTGTCTGGACATGTAATCTGCTGGGTTGTCCTTTCCAGCACAGTGAACAACAGACATGTCATATGATTGCAGTTTTAGTAGCCAGTTTTGTATGCGTGGAGATGGATTGGCCTGTGGCTTGGTAAATATGGGTACGAGTGGTTTGTGGTCAGTGACAACAGCACTGTGAACGCTTGGCCAAAGACATACATGTGGAAACGTTGAATCCCCCAAGCGATACCTAATGCTTCTCTCTCAATTTGGCTGTAGCGCTGTTCGGTAGGTGTCAGAGCGCGACTGGCGTAACTGACCACTTTGCTGTGTCCATGTTTATCTGTTTGTGTTAGCATTCCGCCAAGACCAACGGGACTAGCATCTACCCAAATTTCAGTAGCTTTAGTTGGGTCAAAGTAAGCACCAACTGCTCCCTGCGAAAGTGACTCTTTGAGTAGTTGAAGAGCTTTGCGGTGTGTCGCGTTCCATTCAAATTTTGTGTTTTTCTCTGTAAGCACTCGAAGGGGTTCAGTTTGAAAGGTTTGGTATGAAGCGTGAACTATAGCTTGCCATACCAAGTAGGCTGCGGACCTCAGCTGGGCTCTGTGGGTCACTGGCGTTTTTGATAGCGTCAACCTTTGCGGGGTCTGGGGAGACACCTTGGCCGCTGAAGACAAGTCCAAAAAAGTGTATACGTGGTTGGGCAAACTGGCACTTCTCTTTGTTAACAGTTAGGCCCTTTTGCTGTAAACGCTGTAATAGCATGTGGAGACTTTTGTTATGTTCCTCGATGGTAGGGGCATGGATAAGAATGTCGTCTGAGACATTGAGTACGCCTGGTATACCTTCGATGGTTTGCCGAATTGTGTTTTGGAAAACTTCACTAGCAGATGAGATGCCAAAATTCAATCTTTTGTACCGCTTGAGTCCAACGTGTGTAGCAAAAGTTGTGATGTATCGACTTTCGGGTGATAGTTCAAGCTGATGGTACCCGGAGCGGAGGTCCAATTTGGAGTACATTTGTGATCCATTGAGTTCAGCGATGAGCTCATCCATTGTTGGTGTTGGGTGGCGTTCGCGTATTATTGCCTTGTTTGCAGCTCTCATATCTACACACAAGCGTATGTTGTCAGGGTTGTGTGGTTTTGGGACCGCGATTATAGGGGATACCCATGGAGTGGGACCAACAGCATCCTCGATGATGTCTTGATCTTCAAGCTCTTTTAGTTGTTTTTCAATTTGTTTTCTCAGGTGGAAAGGTGCTTTGCGATGTCTTTGAGCGACAGGGGGTACAGATTCATTGATATGGAGTTGTACCTGGACTCCTTCGAGTTTGCCAATGCGTGAAGCAAACAAGTTTGGGTAGGAAGTGGCAAAGTCATTAGTGTTATGATCAGTGATGTTGTTAATAATAATAATAATAATAGTGGATACTTATATAGCGCACGTTCCGTCTTTCGACGCTCGCGGCGCTTTGGGAGAAAGGAAACCGAATAAACAAATAAACTGACAAACATACAAAACAAATTTGAGTACACCTATTGTTCAAATAAATAGGTTTTCAACCGAGTTTTAAAGGTATCCAAGGAAGGTGATTGGCGAATTTCAATGGGGAGATCGTTCCAACATTTTGGGCCAAGGTATGAGAAGGAACGACCTCCCCATGAGCGTTTTACTCTGGGTACTTGAAGGAATTGTGTGTTTGATGAGCGAAGACTACGTGAAGGTGCGTACATTGTGAGGCTATTCTGTAAGTAGGCAGGGGCAGATGAATGAAGTGAATGATATACAAGTAATACAATTTTAAAGGTAATGCGTTTCTCAACAGGAAGCCAATGGAGAGATTGAAGGATCGGTGTTATGTGTGAAGATTTCTTTGTGTATGTAAGTAGTCTGGCTGCAGAATTCTGTAGACGTTGGAGCCTATTAACTTCTTTTTGGGGGAGATTACCAAACAAAGAGTTAGAAAAGTCAATGCGAGATGAGATCAATGCATGAATCAAGGATTCAGCAGCAGAGGTTGACAAATACTTCCTAATGAAACTCAAATTGCGTAATTGAAATCGAACGGACTGTGATACATACGATATGTGGTTATTGAAAGTAAGATTAGCATCAAAAATAACACCAAGATTACGAGCAGTTTGGGCAGGTTTTACATAACAATTTCCAATCCTAATTTGGCACTGGTCATAATTGATCTTTAACAACATCTGTTTTGAACCCAATAATACAAACTCTGATTTGCCGTCATTCAACTTCAAACCATTACTTTCCATCCATATTTTAACATCATCAAGACAAGACTCAAGTCTTGTGATTGTGCTAGAAAGGGCATTGACGGATGGGGGAAATGAGACAAACAGTTGAATGTCATCTGCATAACAGTGGTACATTGTACAATATTGTGTTTACAAAAAATATTACTAATAGGTTGGAGATATATAGAAAAAAGGAGTGGTCCGCCTACCGACCCCTGTGGAACTCCACATGTGATGATAGTGGGGTCGGATATGGCTTCATTAACTCTAACACATTGTGAGCGATTAGACAGATATGATTTAAACCAGTCAAGGGCGAGACCGTGTACACCAAATGATTGTAGCCTGTAAATCAGAATGTCATGTTCCACCGTATCAAAAGCTGATGACATATCTAGTAGTACAAGGGCTGTGATATTTCCATTATCCATTTCTTTCCAAACATGGTCAGTAAGATTTGTAAGAAGTGTTTCCACACTATGATGTGGGCGATAAGCTGACTGACGGTTATCTAACAAATTTTTCTCCTGCATGTACATCAAGAGACGAGAAAAAACTAGACGTTCTAAAACTTTACTTAGAAACGGCAAGTTTGATATTGGACGATAATTTTGCATAGATTCTTTATCAAGATTGGCTTTTTTGAGAGTGGGGCGTATCACAGCTCTTTTCAAATCGTGTGGAACTACACCTGAGTCAAGGCTAGCATTTACAATGTTAACAACAGCTGATGCAACAGCTGGTAGACACTTTTTTACAAGATGTGTAGGCAGTGGATTTGTTAGGCGATTTCATAATAACACTTTCTACTTCATTGAGGGTTACAGGGTGAAATGAGCAGAAAGATGAGGGTACAACATACATTTCTTCATTCAATTTGATTACAGGCAGGTTTGCTCGAATATTGGATATCTTATCAACAAAATACTGACTAAACTGGTTGGCTAAATCTTTACAAGACTGGTGCTCAGGAAGTGGCGATGCTTGGTTTCTGTTCAGAAGCTGATTAACAACTTTAAAAAGTTGTTTCGCATTTTTGCCACATTCCTCAACTTGGCTCGAGTGGTGTAAAGATTTTGCTTCTTTGATAAGCGATTGAACAAGTTGACGTTGGCTGTTATACATCTGCCTGTGTATCTCCAACTTAGTTACACGCCACTTTCTTTCTAGTTGTCTATGACAAAGTTTTGCCTTAGCTATTTTGTTATTATACCACTGTGTGTTAGGACGAACAGTGACACAAAGTCGTTTCTGTGGAGCATATTTGTCAAAGACAGTACCAAGGTTAACATTGTATATACTGACAGCATCTTGGACAGTGTCAGCAGTGGAACAGACTTCTTTGAGTGATGTTATCATTATGTCTTGACGGAGTTCATCGACATCAATTGACTTCAGGTTACGAGATACAAGGTACTGTTAACTGGATCATTGATGGTGATGATAAGCCCTAAATCTTGGGCTGTTTGGAGTCCAAGGAGACATCCAGCTTCATTGTCAACAACAAAAACGTCGGTTGTTATGAAATGGTTTCCTGTTTCAAGGAGAGCTGTAAATCTGCCAAGTATCAGCAGTGATTCTTTCACGCCGTATGGATAGAGGCGTATGTTGGTTTTCCGTAGATTCAGCGACTTGTGGCGTGACATGCGACTGAATGTGGATTTATCAATGAGGTTGCGGGGACATCCAGAGTCGATAATGACGGTCACCTTTATACCTTCAATAGAAATGGTTGCGTGAGGCTTTCGTGAGGTTGAATTAACTGCGAAAACATATTCATCATCGGATGATGAAGAATTGTTCTCATCCACATTTCTGACGGTGCGAGGCTTGTATGGTTTACGTTGGCTTTGTGAGGATCGACAAACCGAAGAAAAATGGTTGAGCTTACCACAAGAGTTGCACTCCTTCCCTTTGGCTGGGCAGTCTTTATCATGAGGGTACTGTCCTCCACAGTTGTAGCATTGTTTTGGTTTGTCGTTCCATGGCTTGTATGTGTTTTCACGACTGGTAGGTTTGCCCTTGCTGGGAGTTTGACTCGGTGGTCTCTTCGAAATTTTGTGAACAGTTTGGTGACTTTCAGTGTGGTTTTCAACGTCACCGGCCCTTTTTCTGACAATTCAAGGGATCGGGCAAGCTCTTACAGCTGTGATAGAGTGTATACTTTCTCAAGTGCTCGTCGGCGAAGTTTTTTTGAAGAGCATCCTGTAATAATCTGTGTGAGCAGTTCACGACTGAGATCAGAGAAGTCACATTTTTCTGCAGCTTTTCGAAGTCGAGTGCAAAACTGATCTACACTTTCCTCAGGATTCTGAGTCAAACGCCTAAAGAGGATGGTCTCATAGATGGGGTTCTGTTTTGGAATGAAGTGAGTTGTCAAAGCTTCTTTTGCCTTCTCATAATCATTCTCATCGCCTGTGTCAGAAATTGTATCAAAAACAGTCTGAAGTTGCTCACCTCCGTAATGCAGTAGTAGTGCTCGCTTTCTTTTAGCTACAGTGATGTTAAATCCGACCATAGCTCCTTCAAAACGTTTCAGCCATTTTTCCCATTTGACACTGAGAGCGGTGGGTTCATTGTAAGGATCGAACGGAGCCAGGGTTGGCATGTTAGATGCCATGGTTAGCTTACTCAGATTACACACGTGTGTAAGCACAGTACAGTAGCATGCAGTGAATAACTGTTCAGGAGTGTGAAGAAAAAACGTCCGGAAATCTCACTTTTGTTGATCGGGATCGCTTTAAAATTGGATCACTTGACGTGTATAGGTCACACTGTGTGTCTGAACAGATCCCATCCTCGTCGCCAGTATAATATTTCGGAACAAAGGCAAAGAAATATGGAAGATCTAATACCAGTGAGTTGTTGAGTTGCAATGTGAATACAAGAAGATGCTTGTTCTTTTATTGACCTCTGAACTTTAACCTTTCACATAACAATCTTGCATGGTAACTTGTAAACAGAGGGCGCTATACAGATGTTACAGTTAGAACGCTCCGGGGTTCACCCACTGATCTCTATATACTGACTGGATAGCGCTTCGACGCATACGCTGTGCACACAGCCGTGAAGGCACGCGCGATGACGCAGCGGCCATTTTACTACTCGCAAGAAGCCACGTGAGCGGGCATTCTGTGTGCGTTGAAGCATACCTACTTCCGGGGTTTGAGTAGGATTAGGCCTACTTTACATGATATTTCGTTTGAAATAAATGTTTTACGGTGCCCTAGAATTTAATGTGCGCTTGAATTTTGCGTTTTAGCTCTAATTCCCCAAGAATAATTATTTTAAAAAGGGATATTAGGTTTAAAATCCATTAAAAAAAATAAACAAATAAATCCCTTATGTGGCGGCCGGATACGAAACTTTTCCAACTGGGGTACACGAGTCCCGGGGAAGATGGGACACGGGGGGGGGGGGGGCGATGGGACAGTGCATTTACCAAACTATTTCTTGCAAACCCCCTTTCTGCAAAAATAGTTTCGTCCATATGTAGTCTGTCTCTGGCACACTGGAGGTCGCCCTTTTACCGTTTTCTTTTTCTATTATTAGCGTGAGTATTTACCAGCACGTCGTCAACTTATCATACAACAGGGTGCGGGTCATCATTTGTCCATGGGTATTTTTAAAAGACATCAAGATGTCTTTACAACAGCACTTGTCCCATTTTGTGAGCACAATATCAGATATGATATTACTGTCGGCTAACCGAATGCAGAAATATTTTATATCTGGATATTTTTTGTTATTTGTCCCGTTTACAACCTCAGTTGTTATTTTATTGGGGTAAAATGAGCCAATTTGTCAACAACTTAATATCAACAACCTATCACGGTAGGGGTAAAATGGGATTGGGACGCATTTAATTGTTTGAAACAAAACTGTAAACAGATTTATTTTTAAAATGCTCAAAGGTGTAAATTATTGTTGAATAATATAATTTTGTTTAAAAACAGGTTTTTTAAAACCTAGTTTTCACACTATGAAAACTCCTGACAGTTATAATATTGTAGTAGACTACTAGTAATGGTCATGCAATTTTTGTCATTTGCCCCAATTTGACCCACATTAATTTCCAATATCCCACTTAAATATTTCTTTCACCCGTCATTACAGTGCATGCATCCCATCGTGACTCAAGGGGGGGGGGGGGGGGGGGGGGGTGGCAGGAAATTAAATAGGTGATGGTGGAATAACACATAAATGTGGAGTATTTTCATTACGCTGCCAGGCTGCTATCTGAAGTAAACTATGTACAGGGGTGACTAACCACACAATACAAGGAGCAAGAGGGTTGTTTAGTACAAAATATTCTGAAGAATTTAACTTCTACCAGGGTGCTATAAGAGCTTAAGGTGGAAATATAAACAGTGGAAGAAGGGTAATTAACTCCATCATAAACAGTGGGTCTTTCTACAGAACAATAGTCTTTCTACACCTGTCACAGAGGATTTAAATTTTTTTGAATCATGACAATTTCAATTGGCAAATTTAATTCCCTTTTGGGGTAATTAAAAAAAATTACTCACATGGGGTTCTAACATTTGACCTCTGGATTAATTATCATGATGTTGACACTATACCAGCTTTGAGTCTCGTTGTCTGACCTGTTCTATCAAAGCATGACTCTTCAAAATGATCAGAGCAGATAATTCTTTTCTTTGATGGGCTCCAATTGTCCCGCTTCATGCTGATCCCCCATTTCTTTAAGATACTAGGTTGACTGATTGGAAAGCTGAAACAAATGGAAAGAAACAGTTTAAACATGTTTTTCTTTATTTTTTTCTATTTTTGTTCAATTAACAATATAAGAACAAGAGTAAATATTTAGAATCAGCTGTAAGTTATGATAGTCTACATTAGTCTAGCACCATATGTCACTGTAAAATGGCTAATGAAAAAGCATCATCTCCAACCTGCATGTTGTATGCCATGCCAAAGGAAATGCACACAATCATATACTAAAAACAACTATCAGTTCAGTTAAGTATGGGTTCTAAAAGCTACAAAGGGATAGAGAAGAAATGGACAAGCTTGCAGTGATTTACCTAACCCCACTCTTGTGGCAAACTTGGAGTCGTCGGCCTCAAAAGTGGGGCTATGATTTACCGTAAACTAAAATTCTCAGTTGGTTGGTCATCTGCTGTGATCTGTGATGCCAAATGTAGCTAGAACAAAACCCCAACCTTTCTGTCTAAAGAAATACTAACTTTGCAACATTTTCTGATATAGTTTATGGATATATCAAAACCAAACAAAGGGGTAGTCAAGTGAATGTGCACACAAATCCATGGATGTAATGTTTGTCATTTTGCCAACGATATGACCAACCAATGCCAAATGTGTGCAACTGCAAAGTGCAAGCCCAAGTCAAGACAGTGTTGGTTGTTAATTCAGATAAAAAAATTAATAGTTTATAGATACTTACGGATACTTACGGAACCTCGGGCTCTGAAGTTGTGCCCCCCTTGAATTTGAAGTACGTGTCACACCAGTTTTTATTCATAAAATCATATGATTATCATTATGAATCATATTTTTCTTTAATTAATAATTGTCACAAATGTTTGTAAATATCGTTTCATAACAACCTTCTTCATACCTGGAAATCGTGCGGTGTTTATTTATGAAAAACGAAAATGCAATTCAGGGCCAGGCGACATTCTCGCCGTAAAAAGTACAAAGACATGACTACAAGTACAATCATGTATGTACATGTACATGTACCAATCAATGTATGTACACAATACACACGTTTTATATCCTTCGACGTGAAAGATACACTACAAACACTGCTTACAAGTACAAACAAATTACATCGTTTTAAAACCTGTTTATTCCACTTAATTTCCAAATAAAAAAATTAAACCATAAATTTAATGCTTACACATAAAATGTATTTCCACATCCTCGCTGGCATTGTTTAAGTCAAGAACGATGATCAAGAGGAGACAAGAAGACAGGACAGTCTACTCATTTTTATTCATCAGCCGTTTGTTGACAATAGTTACCGGATCGGACCGACCGATGATGTGAGTAGTAAGATGGCGGCCCGATCGATGCGGCGCCTTCATCGCACGAACCCGAAGCGCTATCCAGTCAGTATATAGAGATCAGTGGGTTCACCGAGGGAGTCGTAGTTTTAACCATAGCACGAGTAAAAGCAGTCAATATTTGTTTTATAACACCCCAACAGACTATTTATCATCCTCGTACACGTAACGTTCGTACGCGCATTTCAGATACACAGATGCACAACTGATTGGGTTCGAGGTGGGTAAAAAAGACGTCGAGGTACTGCACGCCGTGTGATAGTCGTCGGACTATCACACGGCAAACGATGCACTATCACACGGCCGCCGTTTCTAGTAAAACTAAGACATATCATGTGACGCGCTCTAAACCAATGAAAAGGCAGAATATTTGTTAGGGGTGTTATAATTGGTGTTATATACCTCATATATAGAATCCTCTAATCTGATTGGTTAAAAGTGGAGTCATTGAAATAGCTGGGCCCCCTTTTTCTATCAAGATGACGTCATAATTAACTGTGCCCGGGGCACAGCAATCGACTGTGCCCGCCAGTCGCAACACACTGCTGTATTTCATAGGTCGCTTGTGTACTTCTGTACGCGTTGTATACGTTCGTGTCACGGCGCGAACTGATGTCCTTTCTTCGGTATATAAAAGAAATATTGACTGCTTAATATTCGGGGCACAGTTAAAATTGTAGGCCCTCGGTGATGTCAAAACCATGACTATGCCCTCAGCTTCGCTTCGGGCATAGT